>OX375881.1:60983459-61583459 GCA_947359465.1 Metellina segmentata
CCTTTGTCATAAAATTCAGTGTTTTCTAAACAGCAAATTTAGATTAATGTAATGTTAAATCATTAATATTTTATTTCAATTTTGCTGCAGTGAAACAAATACAATTTTAGATAATGTAATAAAATATGTGTTGTTCTTGAAAATTAATTAAATAGTAAAAATTAACCTTTTATTTGTATTAAATTTAATTAGTGATTTTCACTTCCACTGCTAAACTTGTGCAGTGAAAAATGACCTTACAGCAACAAATCTAATGTTGAAAATAATATTCTTGCCGTAATAAATGTAATGCTCTTGAAAATTAATGGTTTAAATTAAAAATTTGCATTAAATTTAACCAGTTATTTTCTTACACTTATAGAGAAAATAGTTTTCTGCCAAAAAAATAAGTCTGTATTTATTTCTTGTGTACATTTACTTAGTTGTAACGCCCCATAATATATTTACAAAATGCTCTACAATATAAACTTAGTTTTTATATTTATGCTTTTATGATGCATGTATTTCCATATTGCTGAGTATTTCTATTTTTTTTGTGGAATTGTGATTTCTTTTGCTTATTTTCTGCTAGAATTTGAACTGTAGATTTATGTATTGAAAAATATTATTTAAGTATTTCTGCATGCATGATTGTTCTTAGTGGAGTAATTTGAGAATATTTTAAGTTTTTTATTACTCTTGCTGTAATCCTACTAAAAGCATTAAGGCACTTTGAAGCTGGGTGCAATGGTGGCTTATTCATTCATTAATCTCAATAGGTGGTACTCACCGTGCTGGTCCCACTGACTTTAAAATGCAGCCAGACGTAGGTAGGTTTGAAAAGATCAATCTGGGGCATCGCTTTTTTCTAGCCCCATAATCTTGGTGGTGGTACATTTTTGAAAAGTTTGCTCTATTTCTTGGGTTCCTTGGCTAATCTCCTCATTATAATCTTTTTTCAGATATCTTTTCTTCACTTTTTGAATAAATAAATCTTAAAACTAACTCAAAATTAATTTAGGCTCATTTTAACGACTTTGTGTTTTTGATAATTTAAATACTTCCAATATTAAGTAAAAGTTGTCATGATTTATATTCTAGCCTGTAAAATCTTTGCATCAGTTGATTTGTGAAGTGGTTGTGGTATCAACTTTTTATCCCATGTAGTTTCAGATTTGTATAAAATCTAATGATATTATATTTTTCAAGCATAGTTGTAATTTGAAAGATTTCTGGTCCCTTTGAAAGTCTTATACTTGTAATAAAATACCCTTACAACTTTTTGGTGCTTATTTAAGCCAATGGAAGTTCTATAACAATATTCGGCTTTTTTTCTTTGAAGAAACTATGAGCTGTCTTCAGGTATCGATTCTTATTTTAAAGTATAATCATTTTGTATCTTTCTACAAAAATAATATAGGAATGCTAAATAATTACAATCAAATTGCTCATTGCTTATTATATATCCTTAAAACGTACAAATTTTAAGCAAGGTAACTGTTTTTAATAGTTGAATTAATATGTTATTAAAACTAAATCAACATCCCAGAATATCAATATTTGCATTTTTTTTTTAAATGTCTGAGATTTATTCTAAATAAATTCCATAAGGTAAAAAAATGTAAATAAGATTTTAATTAAAACATTTTCATTCTCAAATTTGAGGTATCTTAAAAAGAAAATAATGAGTTCCCTATATCCTGCTGTTTTAATGCTTTGCTTTTTATATATTCTGCATGTGGTAATGGTAAATTGCATGACTTAATTAAGATTTATGTAGTTGCATAACTTAGTAAAAAATTTATTATTTCACTAGATTGCTATTAGTTGATATGGTTTTTGTGTTTTTATTATCTTTTTTAAGAAGTAAAATCAATTTCATTAAAGTTTTTTAAACAATAAGTTTTTACCTAGTACTAAGTTTATGTATTTAAAAGAATTTTCACATCTGAAAACAAAATAGAATTTGATGTTTGCTCATTAAAAGTAACAAATTTTAATGTTTAAGCAAACAAGTTTTTTTTTTCATTTAAATGACATTTAAAAAATATTTAAAAAAAGAAAATATCACATTTTTATAAACAAGTTGATAAAATTTTCATTTTTCTTATCCTTGATTGAGAAATTTATGGAAATATGAATTGAGACTATATAACGATGCTTTTCTTGTGTTTTTGTATTGTGATTTAAGATAAGGAAAGTTTTAAAGCAGTTGTTTTTATTCTTTACAACTAAAATTATTTCGAGTTGCTTTTCTGCCATAAAAATAAGGCCATTCATCCGTTCAATGAAAATAAATTTTATTTTCTTTCAAAAATTTGGAAAAAGTAGAATATTTTTGTAATAAAATAATATTTGTAAGAAAAGGGCAGTTTCTATTGTTTTATATCAATCATAAAATACTCTTAGAAAGCTTGAACTTATTTTAGTACCAGTATTTAACTTTTGTGAATCCAGTCTAAATTAATTACATGTCACCTGGTCTCAAGGAAAAGACATACCAAGGTTTGAATTAAATGTATTGAAAACCAAATCATCTTTCAACAATTTTATATCCATTGTTTTTGCATTGTTAAGTTAATAATATTTCCTCCAGAAACTCACCATTTGTAATACTAAAATAACTATTTAACAAAAGTTTTTGCATAAATCATTCAGAATTGTTTCAAAGTGTTTTTTTCTGCTGTGTTTATTTTTAATTCCTCAAGATACTTGATTTCCAATATTCTAATTCTAGAAACTCAGCGTCCACCGAGTAAGAGGCGAAAGAGGAAATCATCTGCGACAAACAACGCAAATAACACTGGAACGGGTTCGGGGAAAAAGAAAAATAACATGTCGCCTGGTCCTCCTAATTTTTCTCTGGCCTCACAGGTTGGTATAAAAAGGGCTTGAAATTTCAGCACTATTTTTATTTCTTTCCTTTTTAAAGACACCCTTATCATGGTAACTTGGAAATTTGTTTTTATATATATGCGTATCTGCTAACTACTGAAGAAAATCCACTTTAGAGACTCAAAGTCTTAACTTTGAAACTATACCCAATACTATAACTAGACTCGCATTACCATACTGAAAGTAAATCTTTAATTCTTCAGAAACATGATAAAATGAATTACATTCAAATTTCTGAAAGAAATTAGAAGAAAACCTAAAAATTGAAAATGGACCTAAAACAACTTATTTTATTGAAAGCAGTTTAAAAGTTTGGAATTCATTAATTAGTTATGTTTTCTGGTATGAATTAATTAAAATTTGTCAAGAGTATATTTTTAATATAGTGAGGTCTAGGGTATGGTGCTTCAGATTTTTTGGGAGTGTTCATTTATAATTTAAACCATATAATTTAAACCATTTGATGCACATGAATTCTATTTTCCAATACTTATAAATTGAAAGTGCAGAAGGTTTAAAAATTGAAATATCACAAAGTATTATCTTATTTTAATATTTCAGTGTTTCATTGTAATTTCTTGCTTAGTAAATTAATATCATAAGTGTTCATTTGTTTGAAAATTATTAAAAAACAGGCTTTTTAATTGTTTCTGACAAAAAATTTCCATTTCCCACTCTACTGTAGGAAGTAAAATCAAAATTCACTAATAATCCTCAGAATAAGGTATTTTATTTAAAAGGGAGCGTAGAATTTCTTGGTGCTATTTGGCAGATATATGCATGAGAAGGCATTCGTATATTTTTCAGTATTTTGTAAGGAAAGAGCAAGTGCTGTATAGAATTGTGTAAGAAATTCATGCATCCACTAATCCCTTAGAATAGATAAGAAAAAGATTCATATTCTAACAATTTTATGGGCATTCCCCGCATCTACATTCTGTTATATTAATGCTTCTGTCATCTTTTCTTTCCATTCTTAGAACCCAAGCTCTCAACCCTAAGGAAGTTAGTGTGTGGCAAGTATCGAGTGTTTTATTTTCTATTGTATTCAGCATTTTCTTATGTTTGCCCAGTTCATTATTTTAATGAATTGAAGTATGATGTGTTAGAGCAATACAGTCAACTCTCATTCAAACATTCTTTTCTGATTATTCCTTGAGCAACTTTTGAAAAAATCTAGAAACGCAGATCTTGTGTGCTTGCTTTTAGTAAATTTAATATTAGCACCTTGGCCTTTAAATAGAAGTAATTAATGTAATTTTGTTTTTGTTTTACCATATTAGATGATAATATCAGTTTTAGTTTGGTTATTTTAAAAAGCATACTTATATCATGGCTCAGCTTATGTAATGGCTGTGGCAGCAAAAGTTGTTTTTATGGGGCAGAGGGTCTCTAGAAATGTAAGCAGAGTGGGGTTTAGCACTAAATAAATAATATTAAAACTGCATCTGCCGAAAATGATACTTTGGGATTTTATTTTGGTTTCAGTTTCATATGGCAAGGTTTATTATAACTTCAAAAGTAAAGAATTGTAGTTTCCTGTTGCCTCTTTATTCAGAGCAGAAACACTTCCCCTCGGTACCAAAGTATTCAGTTTTTTTATTTCCACTGAGGTAAAAAAGTACTGTGATTAGCTTTACAGTATCTGTTTCTACTTATTACTTACAAACATTGTTATACTAATTTTAAAGAAATTTTATAGCTAAAAACCCTCTTGAGTTGCATATGTGCATTCAGTAACATAGTCTTCCCAGTATGGCTTCTGAAATCAACCAAGTGAAACTTTCACTTTCTTTACCGTTAGAATCTTTCCTAGATTATTTCAACCCATGGAAGTTTGTCATTTTTGTGATGTAGGGTAAAAGCAGTTCTAAATACTCTGGAAATCTCATGTTGCTCGGAGGGTAAAAAGGCTGTTTCCCTATTTCAAATGCATTTGACTAACATGTTACGTCCTATGTAGAAAGTATATATAATGCAGAAGAAAGAATAACTTTGCATGCTTACATAAAATTTGGTTTCCATTGCACAAAGCAATTACTATCATAACTATAAGTTGCTCTGTCAATGACCTAACCACTAAATTGACCCCTGGCATTAAAACTCGTATGAAGCATTTCTTGTGACAGTGTATGTAATAATGTGTTCTTGTATCCCTCTATATGAGATGAAGAAAGTTTTAATAATGCTAATGAGTAATTACCTGTAAATGTACACTGGTGTCCAAAATTATCTTTACATGCATAGAATCGCGGATTTCTCAGAAACTGTGAACTATAATTTTATAAATTTGTGTGGAGTGAGACATAACATATCCATTTTCATGGAATTCTTCGACAAGGTTTACTCGATGTGGACGAGCATTTCTGTACAAAATTAAAAAATCAGATCCATATGCACCTCTAAAAAATCTTATATAACGTTCTGAGACATCATCTCGATATCTCTGGCTTGTCACTCCAGTTCTGATGTTCTTGGCACCAATTGAAGCGATTCCTCTTGTGTTATGAAGACCGTGAAATACATACCCTTGGACTTCTCATATAAAGGCCTTTTTCATTAAGCCTTCTGTCTCGAGTTTGCCGTGATACAACAATTCACGTGACGACTGCAAGCTCTGAACTTAACTGCCAAGCAGTAGACTTCCTGTTACGATGGGCAGTTATTGCCATATATCAATCTTGAGAAGCAGTTATACATTTACGGCCTTGTCCAGGTCCCCTTACAACAGTTCCAGAGTTCTGAAATTGATTCCATAGTGCAGAGAGTGTCCGTCTTAAAATATTCACACATCTCGCTGCTTCCATAATTGTCTGCCCTGCTTCTAAACGGCCGATAATGCTCCATTTCACAGATTTTTCCAAATGAGACTTTCGAGCCATAACAAACCGTTTTGAATCTACATAATGAAATCAAATGCTGTATTGTAGAAATTTAATCAGATTTTCACTTGGCGCAAGCGCTTGATTCACTTGTCCGATGACGTAACGTCTTGATTTGCATATTGGAAACCGTTTGATCACTTTTGATTGGATAATGCTAATTAGGCTTGCCTTTCACACGTTCCCTGCAAAAATGGATTATATTGGTTGGATATTTCATGGAATACAATTATTTTTGGGTGTATAAAGATAATTTTGGATGCAAGTGCAGTATTAAATTTTTGAGCCAATTCTAATATTTTTAATGAATTCCAACTATTTATTTTAATGTTTTTTTTTGTTTCATTCAGTTAAAAGTTAGAGCTTGAACTGATCTGCCCAATTAAAAAAAATTAGATTCTTAAGACTTTCCCTACCAAAATATCAATAGTTTCATCAGGAAATCTACCCAACCCTTTAACTATCATGCTCATGTTCATCCTATCATTATTCTGCTCATAGTGATTCATCTAAGGGACATTGATTAAAAAAAATATAACTTATAATTAAGTATTATGACAGCTCCTTAGAATTTATTTTGTGTAAGGATTTTTATTTTTAGCTATCTGCAGATGCAATATGTACAAAAGGTTTTTTAATCAAAATAATCTATGGCTGAACATTTTTATACTAAGGAATGTGAATAACAGTTGTGCACTATATTTTGAATTCTAATATAATATGCCAGTGTTTGGCATTTTTTATTAAAAATCAATAATACTGCTTTGCATGCTTTTGATATGGCCAATCTGTGATTTTGGTGGTAACGAAAAGACCTGGATATAGTTTAAAAAGTATGTAACCAATTTAGTAAGAAGCAATTATACTTAACCTTTGTTTCAATGATAGTTGACTGATTTGTTTTTCCTCTCCTGTTAACAAACAGCATGCCTTAATTTGAAAGACAGGTGAAATTGCCAGATTTCTCTACCAAAAAAAAATGCTGCAATACATTAGAAAATTTTGAAAATAATTTCTTTGCCACAGTTAACATTCATTTCCTCATTTTGGTGTCACTCAACTCTTACTCTCTATGTTTAGCTGTGTGTCAGTTCGATTGGCATATGATGTCTCTGCTTGTCTCTCTCTTGTGTTGTATTCCTAATCACTATATACTCTACTGAAACATAATCTCCTCCGTGTTTGTCCTTTTAAGCTCTTACACACTAATCCTGTTGTGTGACGATAGTGACTAATGCATGTTCTTTTGAGTTCAAACAAATTCTGGCAACTTCACCTGCCTTTTGTACTCCTCCTAATGCTGGAGACTTTGTTTTATTGTGGCTGGAAAGTTTCCAGAATTTGTTTTTAATCAAATTGAAATGTTTCTGTAGTTAGTTTTTAAGTTCCGTCTGACTTAAATGACTGGCTTCTAGTTCTCAACCTTTTTATAGTGGTTCTTCAAGCTTGCTACTGACAATCAACATTGAAACAGAATATGTTTCTTTAATTAGAGTTCTAGAAATATCAAAATTCAGCTGAAATAAACAGATTTAAACTAATATCAAATAACAAATATGAAATAGTCCTATGCTTGGCCGTTTTTGTGGGGTCCTCTATCATTCTTCAGCCCTTGAAAAGAACGTGAATGGTGATTATTTGTTTTGCTAACCCCTAAACATTGGCAAAAAAGTTGGCAGTCGAGTCCTGTGGCTTTGAAGAAGTTCATTCTTTTTGTAAGTAGGTTGAAAAGTAAACAAAGTGCTTCCACAGCTGCATTTATTCTGGTATCAAGTTTATAGTTCGTTGCTGAAATTGATAACAGTGGTAATAAGTTAGCTGGTGGGAACCATCTGCAGAGGTTACCATTCATACTTTTGCTTAAAAACCCTTTCTTAACTAGCTGTTACACCTTTTCAAAATTCATCTGACTCAAGATAGACAGCTTTCTTGACGCATTTTATTGCTTCCTGCGTTGAATGAGAAAACATGGAGCCAGCTATGCTTATGACTGTGAATATACTGTTTACAGTTAATATGCTTCCATCTCAATAAGTTGACTTTTCTTAAACTGTCCCTCAAGTATAAACTTGCTAGAGCTGAACTATACTGTGTTGCTGACAACCTTTTTCAAAGCCACACGTTAAGAAGTTCTAATATCTAATTAGTGTGTCTAAAAAGGTAAGAACTGACATACTTCAAAAATTGATTTTGGAGATTAGATCACACTACTTTAACCTGTTCAAAAACAACATGGGAGAATTTAAAATTAGAGAAGCAAGAATTTAGAATTAACAAGAACTTGAGGTATTGTGAAAATAAATGTAACACGTCAGCTGCCCATTAAAATATTTCTTCTCAAAAGGGTTTAATATCTTTGTAGTTATTTTCCTTGACTTTCACATTGTGAATTTTATCTAGTCTCGAAAACAATTGTTAAAAATGAAGAAATTTTTCTCATATTCTTGAAAAGTGCTTTTTTGTATACAAGAGTGGGAACCCTGTGCTTTAAGTTAATCGTAAAATAAACTGCCTTATATGTGAAATTTCGTGTTGAAATACTATTTAAGTGTACAAATTTAGGTGTTTTGAGGATAATTTCAATTTTTTTCCCCTCAGGATGTGATGGTAGTTGGAGAGCCATCCCTAATGGGAGGAGAATTCGGGGATGAAGACGAGCGCCTAATCACCCGGTTGGAGAATACTCAATACGATGCTTCAGCTGCAGCTGCTAATGGATTAGATGATGGAGACGAATTTTCTGGAAATCCTGTCGGGCAAGGGCCCAATCCCGGTGGGGGGCCCCCTCCGCCGTCCTGGTCCGGTGCCCCTCCTTCCCAGCCCCCAGAGCGCAACCAGACTGGAGGACCGGGCTCTGTACCACAACTACAAAACCAGGAAGACAAAAAACCCTCACCAGCTATTAGCCAATAGGCCTACGAAATCACTCGAAAGAAATCGAAAATGCCATTGCATGGGTTGCATTTTGTATGTGCTGGCACTCAAAGAAAGTATTAGCAGCTCTTCCACAAATTCCAGTGAAAACTTGACTTATACGTGTGTTCTTCCTCGAACATGTAGAATAGCAGCAACAATAGGTGTTGTTCCCTTCCTCCCATAGTGAACTATTGTACAAATACAGACTGAGTGCATGGTGTTTGTTGTTTTTATGGCAATTTTGCCTCCTCATAGCAGGATTTTGTTTTAAAAAAGGCGGCAAGATTTTATATCATGTGGGTGGTTTTATTTTCTGTGCAAAATTAAAGGATGTCTGTACATACTATACTGAAGCATCTGGGGATGATATAATCATTGGCAATCTTAAATTGTTTTTCTGCAAGGTCATTGTATATTTTCATACTTGAAGGATCTGAAAAATTTGTTTTACATTTTGTAGCAACTTAGGTGGAAAAGAACGGCATCTGCAATAGATTAATGATACTGAATCATGTTTAATAAATTGAATTGGTATTAGATTGTTGAAACAGATATATAATTATTCATTTGTTTTTCCTTCATTGTCGTGTAAATATGTATTTCAGACATCTGAGCACACACATCCTTTAATTTTGTTGCCAATATCATGTTACATTTTATATAAAAAATTGAATCTCTAGACCAAATATTGGTGTGACATGTATTTATAACTGGCTTTTTTGTGGTATGAACACCTACAGTAAGTAGTGGAAATGTCTTGAAAATAAAACAATTATTTTAAAAATGGCTTATCTGGTTATTTCATAATTTAAATATTCTCCAAGAATGAAATGATTAGAATTTTGCTATCATAATTAAAGAGCCAACCCCAGTTATTGTATGCAAGTATTAGAGTCTAATGATGGCTTCACACCAATGGCGACAAAGACAAAAAACATGTATCTTCGTTATTGCCCATGCATCTTACAAACAAATTTTGTTTCTGATGTTTGTCTCTGTCGCAGCGCTTTCAAGTTTTAGCAAGTTCTAATTTTGTCTCTGTCGCCATGCTGACAGCCAATCAGAATAAAGCCTAATCTGATTTCGATTGATGTTTTTCACCCACTGCTTTCTTTCATCATGAGCTCCAGCTTTAAAAGCAATTGTCTTGGCTGTAAAAAGAGTTTTATTAAAAGCGGACGCAATCTATCGGCCATCTTGCAGAATCAGAAATAAATGTTTTGCTTTCAAAAAGATTATGAGCATGCGCAAATAAATTACTGTCGCCAGCTGTGCTAAGTCTTTTTTTAACAGCAACAGACAAAATGTCGCCTGTCTCTGTTGGCATCGAGCCACCATTAGACACATCTTGATAAGTGCATAGTTTGAAGTTGGGCGTCAATTTTGTCCATGGCGTATAAAAAGGCAATTATGTCACTATAAATGATTCAAGCTAAATTTAGAACAACTTCCTGAGTTACAGAAATTTTGACTTAAATATAACAAAAGCTTTAATAAGATGTAAAGTTCTACAGTAGCATACAAACCTCTTTAAAGTGGTAGTTTCCACTTTTCAATGAACTTGGGATGAAAGCAGCCAAAAAGAAACATTTTTGAACTGCATTGAATTGAATGTGTGTATATATTAATATTAATTATCTCATGAGGGGTGCATAATAATGTATGGTTTGGAATTCTTTTTGAAACAGTTATCTAACTGTTCAGAACTATCTGGCCAATAAAGCAGCCGCTTTTCTCGCTTTCAGCAATCGGTAAGTATTCCCAAATGTAAATTTTGTCAATTCAAATTAGATTTCAATTAATTGTGTCTCAAATATATATATATATATATTCTGCTCCTAAATATTTCATAAAAACCAAATTTTACTAGTCAATTTTCAACTTCATGTGAACAAGTAAAACCAGTATCCCCTTTCAATGTTCAATTTGCTGATTTGGATAAAAATAATTTGCACATGTTAATGAAATTTTAAGTAGAAAACAAGAGAACCTGTTTTATCTAGTTGCAAGAAAAAATTTAAACGTTACTCTTTTAAAGATCTCCAAAACCCATACTATTTTTAATTGATTCCATTTATTTCTAATAAAAAGGGAAATAGTGAACTTTTTGCTTATTTCCATGAAATCTTATGTGGAATATTCCAAATAATAAATTTCTAAGCATGTAGATGTTTTTTTTTTTTGGAAGGGCACATTTTTATTTTTTAAAATTATTTTTAAATTTTCAAAGTATTTTCTTTATATTTATAATTTGTCATCATCTCTTGGCAATATCAGGTCAGGCCGCAAGAGGCATCTTGGCAAGATATCCTGAAGGACAGGAGTCGCAGATATTGCCCTGTCATAAGCTACCTGTTGGAATACATGTTTAATATACAAGTGGCAATGATATCATGCCTTTCGTGGTGGAGAGTTGAGGTGGCATTGATAAAGGACGTGGGGCAGGGTATTGTCAGGGAAGGCACATGTGCACTGGCAATCGCTGCTTCGCCACTGTTAATACCCGTTATTTAGGCGAGCTTTATGTTTAAAGCGCTAATACTTAAAACGGGTGTATTGGCCAGATAAATGGATGTGGCCGCTTGCTGATGAGGGGAAACACAGTGCAAATTATGCATACATACAATACACATTGAAATAAAAAAATACATTCAGGTTTTTTAATTTTAAAACATTTGTGTACAATTTTCATTTTTAGATTCAAGAAAACATTTTGTAATGAATGTTAAATCCTTTAAATATAGCTCTATTTTTCTAGTTTTAAATGTTAAACACACACACACAAGTAATACTGCATATGCAAGTAATACTGCTGTCAAAGGGAGTGTACGAATTTAAGACACAATTGGATAGTCAGTGGGAATTGGGGAATTCATAAACAAAGGACCAGCCTTGTTGGGCTTGAGCCTGTAGCTGGTCGTCAATATTTGTATTTATATAAATTTGAAATATTTTCTAATTTAAAAAAATACAAATATTAAAAAGTTAGCCTATTGAAACAAATAATTTGCTTATGATGAAGAATCATCGAAAAGTTAAAATCAAAATAAAGTGCTTAAGACATTTAAATTAAAGTGAATATTTTTTTGAACAATCAAAAGTGAAAATTGATTTAAGCTACTGATTTCTAAAAGAAACCTTTTCTTTAAGTGTTTCCAAGTGAAACCAAGGCTTTGAAGTTCATCCTAATTTACTAAATTTTCACAACCTATGATTATATTCAAACTTCTTTTATAAGAATTTTTTCAGGGGTGATGAATAACTATGGTTTTATTTCAACCAATGTACATATATACTACCGAAAAATGTCTTGCCTTCATTTTATAACCTGTTTTAAAATCAAAAATCTATGAATATGACGAATAGGCTAGGAATTATACTATATATAATGTAACTAGACTCTGATTATTAAGTGCTAAATACCTTAAATTGTTATTTCGTCTGGTGTTTAGGTTTTAAAAGAATAACCCAGCATTGCTCAGGTTTAAATATGATTGCGACAGCAAAAATATCACTGAAACATTTTCCTGTGTTAACTCAAATACACAAACCCTGTAGAATGTTTCCTTGTCCATCCATGTTCATGCATTGCAGGAAAACAAACTTTAGATTCTAAAATTGGGGGTTAGAGGAGCACTTTTAGGACCACCTGTGTGCCAATTTTCATGTCTAGATTGGTCTGAAGACAGGAAAGAAATAGCCTAGGTTTTCTGCAGTGTACTAAAGTATAAGTGTGCCAAATTTGGTGTGGATTGGTCAAACGATGTTGATTTGTACAGAGAATACCCACATCCTTTTTTTTTATATATAGATTTTAGTGATATTTTGAGAACTTTCATCTATTTCTACGAAAGTGTATGTAAAAGTAGTGCTGATTTTTAAACATAAGTACTCATTAATAAGTTATTTTTTAAAGATTTAACCTTCTTAACAATATAACCCACCTGTTTATAATTAAATTGGAATTTATTGAATTTGCCGTCTACCCATGCTAGATGAACTGACAATTATTCTAGATAGCACTCTATAAAGATGGAAGGAAATTTTCAGTGCTAACCATAGTCACAATGTAAAGCTTTGATCACAATTGCAATTTCGCTGGCCAAAACTAATGACAAAGCAGATACACGTTTGTTTTGATAGTTAACCAATTAGATAATCGAGTATGGAAAATGAAACATGACAAAATGTTCTATTAGAAATCATGTCCATATCTTTGTATAGCAATTTATTTTGACAAGACAGAAATTCAATGAATACCAGTAATGATGTTTTTAATAAAGTAAAACTTTGGGTTCAATACGTAGAATTCTCTAGTTCTGAAGAAAACAAACATGAACACAGGATTTTCCATAGATAAAATTCATTTGAGAAATTTCATTACTCCACTTTCACACAAAAATGCTGTTTATTTGCACCATTATTTAAGAGTCCTGTATTCTTGCCTGGTCCATTAAGCAAAAAATAACCCAAAGCAACCAACCGGCCTTGCCACAGCAGCCCAACACGAAAAAATACATAATCCCTCATGATTTCTGCCATCGGTTGTTAGATTAAATTTGCATATAGCCTCATATTCAGGTGCTACAAACACATAGTTTTACTCGCTGACGTGATGTAATGAAGCATCCAAAATAATTTTACCTTCCACCATTACAGTTTCAAACTAACATTCATACCTTCCAAATTACATTTCTTTTTTCAATTGAGGAAATTTGTTAAAATCTACAGAAATATTGTATAGAGCACATGTACCTTGAAGCACCAGTCAATCAGTTTCAAGAATATTGCAACCAAAATGTGTGTGTGTGAGGGGTTTTGGCTCCACATCAATTTCAATTGTCTGTTCTCCCAAATTGGGTACTAGGGCATCAATAAGATTCGCAAACAAAACGAAAATACAAATTATCCATTCCTTAGGTTTTATAGACCAAGGCCGTGTTATGAGGTCATTCGTAATAGTGAAACCCATAATCATTAGTGCCTGCTTAATTTGTAGTTTATGTCATTTATCAATAAACAAACGAAGGGAAGAAGGAGTTATGACATTTTTGTAGTTTCAAGATATTTGGCCACAAAGTCTTTAGTAATACTAGATGAGATAGGAGTTTTTGTTCTAGTTGTCAGTGCACAAGTCATATACCCTGAGATCGTAGCGGCTGGAGAAAGAAATGTTTCTACAAGAAGGGCATGTGTGGGGAAAAAACATGGGGTCGGCATACGTTTCTTGTGCACCCCCATTCCCACCTGGTGTTTGTGAAGGACTGCCGGCTGACTGTTTCTCGAGCTTTTTGCACGTGTGGGTGATCCGACACCCCTCGAGTGTGGAAAATGATTTTTAAAAAAATGACGCGAGCGAGGAAAAGGGGACTTGAGCTAGAGAAGCCACAGAGGAAGGTGGTGAACGAGGTAGCTCTGAACAGTTATACGGGGAAGTCAAACCCCAGGGGGAAAAAACTGTGAGAATAGAAATTTAATGTTCATACAGGAGCAATCGTTTGTGTAAATACAGTTCTAAATAGTGGTCCTGTTGTATGGAAATCCTTATAAGTGTAATATATTACTTAAAACGTTAACTGCTTAGTCCCACTCCATTTGTATTAGTGTGGTGCCCCCAAACACCACAACCTCCCCTCTCTCGAAAAAACAATTTCAAAACTGCAATAACCCCCAAATGTCACATAACCCCTTAAAATGATATATTAAAGATACGTTTTTGCTATACCAAACAGATTTAAAAGGTTTTTGCTTCAGATGTCATATACAGTTGCATGTGTCTTAGTTTCTGTATGCAGTGCTTAAAAAAGATGTGGTATTGTAACATCCCTTCAGCTTTTATGAAATTGCACTCAAAATGTATTTGAAGTCTAAATGTCTTAAAAAGTTTTTGTTGGTTTCAGTCATTTTAAGTGCTTAAGACGTTTTAGGTAACCACACCCCTTTAGGTTAACCCAATTAGGTATTTTTAGGTGCTATAAAATTGACACATTTCACTCAGGATATCCCAAATAGTATAAATGTTTAGATTTAAAATTGAGTGCATAGAACTAAATAGTTAAAAACCTAAAAATCCAGTGCCTAGATGCAACACTACTGAAAATGAATCGGCCACAAAAATGAAAAGAAAAATGTGGGAGCAATTTTCATTTAATTGAACATTTTTAGTTCACCATAATTGTATCACATCAATCTAGATTACACAACATAGAACTAAAAAAAAAAAAAAAAAACCCAAGTTGAGGTCTTTATTACATTTCACAACTACTGCTATTTCTCTTATTTAAATAAGAATTAGATTTAGTATGTCTGTAAAATTGTAAATAACTATTTCAGCGGTATGTGAACATGAAAATTGAAATAATTAATATTCGACAAGTTAAGAGTAATTACAATTTTATTGAAAATTTACCTCATACAGCGCAAACTCTCAATACTTCACATATCCTACTCAATTAATTTTGAATCCAATATACAATTCTAAAAAACAAAGAGTAGTATGAATATTTCTTATACACAATATTGCTACAAATAAAAACTAGTTTGATTCAGTCTTAAAAAACTTTTCTAAGACTTACAGATGTGAAATATTACAAAAAGAACCATTTATTAGTCACACATTGGAAATAAAAAAGCACAAATTTTACAGAAGACGGGAGAAGTTTTAATTTATTCTAATAGATTAACAGATCAGATCTTTTACAAATTAAGAAAATAAATTTCTGATGGGAAAAAAATCGAACTTTTATAATAAATGTATATACAGTAGAACCTAGATTATATCTCTATAATGAACAATCATTCAAATAAAAAATTAGAGTATAGTTCATAAGTCATTTTCAGATCACATCAATTGCATATTCTGTTTCTTGGAAAACATCACTGATGTAATTATAAATAATTATTTTTAAAGTATATTAAAAACCCTATGAACAGATGCTAATTCTTACTTCTTAAGTTTTCAATTTTTGATGTAAACTTCAGATTCATTTCATTATATCTAAATATGATTTTAGTAAGAAAAGCTGCATAGCATAGATGACAAAACAAGCTTGATTATGCTACCACTTTAATATAAAACCCGTTAATAAAAATGAGTTCAATTTACTATTAAGAGGATATCAATGATTAGTGCATGGCCCCAGAAGAAAATGAGTCTGATGCCAGTTTGTAAATGAAAAACATTCACTCCTTATGTCTTTGACAGTGGAAATTAGGGTCAATGGGCATCGGTAAGTCTTAACTGATGGATCCATGTCCTTGTGACTATCACCTTATGGGAAATCATGCAGAACCAGCTGTCAACACACAAGATATAAAAGCCCCTTTAAAAAATGAATGAACATAAAATGAAAATAATAGAACATAAAAATGGTGAACTCATGAATAATCAGGATTTTACTGTATACATCAAAACACCTTATTACAATTTAAACGCAGAATTTTGAATACTCTTTTTCAGATCACTTCTTGATATTAAATCACACAACAAGAGTAGAAGAAAAACAGACAAAGATTTTGACAAGGTATCAGATTTTAAGCATAGGAAAAAGAAAACCCATACAGTTGCTTTCGAGTAAACATACAGTACTTTTTTTTATTGCTATTTGTTACAACATGCTACGACAGTATCAATGGTAAATGCCTTACGCTTGAATTACAACATATGAAAAATACACACACACCAGACTGCATGAGTAACACGACACAAGATATTCACAGTTACTAGGTTTTCGTGGTACAGAATTGTTTCTTAGATGCCACAAGGGGAAAAAAAATTTTCCAGTCAAAAAGGAATGCCATCCTATGTAAAGCATATATTAAAACTCTAAAATAACGTATAAATATATAAAATATATATAAAATTCAGAAATATAAAATACAAACTAACCAGTTAAAACATAAGTACAAAGTAAGTGGAGAAAAGCCAGAGCTCACTGATCCTATCAACTTTTGCATTGACAGCAGGAGCCCCTTCTTTTCCAAAACAAGGGGATTGTAGTCTTAGAAAGAAGCTGTCATGTTCTGAGTAGAAGGGCAAAAGTGGAAAGACACTAGAGGCAAATGGAAAAAGTCAAAGTTGTGACTCTTCTTCTCACACAGGCAAAATGAAAATGAGGCCATAGGCACTGAGCACTCATGTTTACAGTCAATCTGGAAAAATCACACACTCTCGGCAGGACTTTGGAATTCACTTAAAGCCTTGATGGGGGCGATGTGCTTCTTTTGAGATCCTTTCCTTACTTTGGCTCTAACTTCTTCTGGCTTCTCACGACGGACAAGAGGCTTCTTTTCCGGGGCCTTCATTTTCCACACAACTATGGGGGACTGGAGAAAAAGGTTTTTAGGTTGAAAAATCTGTCTATGTGCAACTAACACAAAAAAGTCTAAAAATAATTATTAAAGGAAAAAAGAGCACAAAAGTAGTGACAAAAATAATTCTGCTCTCCTATATGCTTGGCAGCAGTTTCAACTTTGTAATATTGTACACACTAGTGGGCTCTGCCCCCCCCCCTTCTTGCTTACACTCGCCAACTCAATTTGGTTTGCTTTGCAAACCAATACTCCTTTTGCAAGTAAATTAGTATTACAAAAAATTTAACACTTAATGCACCCTAAACTAATAGCCGCATCACAAAAAAACATCTCCATCTTGTTCCCTGTACAATTTTGAATAAACCATGTTAATCTCGCAATTTTCTCATCTATACTTTCTCAAGAAACCGTCTGAGAATCGAACGAGAAAAGCCTCTATGGCTTCCTTTACCAAGACGTCACGGCTAGTGGAGTTTCACCCCAAGGCCAGTTAGAAGGAAGTAACGTTTCCTCAACGATACAATCGCATTGACTTTTTTATGAACCAATTTCAAAAATGATTGTACCGCAGGAAAGAGTACATTCCAGGGTTTCCTGCAATGTTTTCAAATTTAAAAACTAATAGTACAATTAGTTTTTAAATTTGAAAACATTGCAGGAAATCTTGGAATAATAAGATACAGATATGACAATTAAAAAAAGTAACAAAAATGTCCAGATTTTCCTCAAATTTCAAAAAAACATTATCAAGGACCAAATCAAAATTTCTAAAAGAAACTCGTCGTGGTGCATAAATTCATGTTTAGAGCTACTCTAAAAAAATCACGGCCGAAGACTGAAAATTTGTACGTCTTTTGCTCTCTCACGTTAGAAATTTTGCCTTCTGACTTTAATGCTTAATGCATCCTAAACTAATAGCCGCATGGGAAATTTCTTTTCATCTTGTTTCCTGTACAATTTTGAACAAACCATGTTAGTTTCGTAATTTTCTTACCCGTACTTTCTCGGGAAACCGTCTAAGAATCGAAGGAAAAAGAGTTTTCAATCCGGCAGCGGCAGTAACTTTTTTTAATATAGACAGAAATCGGCACCAAATATATGCAAAAATAAGCAACTATACTTTTTCCACCTGTGTTTAGAGGTATCACTGGAGGTTTTTCTTGAAAATTAGAGGCCAAGAAAGTTTTTACAGCAATCTACCAACCACTGATTCCGATGCATTTCTTTCACACTTGCTAGGACTTGTCAATTGAAATTCCCAACCAAAAAAGTCAGGATAATACCTTTCCCAATTGGCAGGCAGAGAAATCAAGTATTTAGCAGAAAAAGTTGGCAGGTATTCAGTATTATTCCTTTATTATTTGCTACATGATACCAAATTAGGCATCATTTGAAAATTTATCAGATAGAAAATAAAAATATCCAAGAGGTTTTTCATATCAAAGACTGGAAAAAACGGTTTGCCAAAAGCTTGGCTTTATCCTTAGTATTTTTTATATGCACATGAAGTGCAAATTTTTTATTGATATATATAAATGTATTAACAGTAAGTGTATAGTTTAGAATGAAATTTTATGTAGTTATTTCACAATATGAAATCTAGCAAATAAAGCAGCAGTATTTTTTTAAAACTTGGAACAAGTGTAATGAGTCTGAGTAAAATTTGGAAGACATTTTGTAAATTCAGAGCAGAATCAAATTTATTCAATGACAAAATTTTGCTGAAATTATGACGTTTTGCAGATAAACCAAAATTTAAGACAGGTAATACTGTGTTGTGTGAGCAAGCAAAATCAAAGTTTTCTATTTTGATGGTTAGATTAATTCACTAATGGTTTGGATAAATCATAATTTTCCACGGGTTCAGGACATTTTAATAATCAGCAAAGATAATGGCACATTTTTGCTTTAGCACACATCAGGAAAAACAGAATTTTCCAAGAAATTTTTTGGGAAAATTGAAACTGAAAGATAAAAAAAACTCCAAAAGGAAATTTGTGGATCTGTGAAAGATTTTCATCCCTGACAAAACTAAAGAGGTTAAAAGTAAGAAAGGGATGCTAATTTTACAGTTTCCAGAGTAAGCATACACCTCAGAGGTTAAGGAAATATCCTGCATTTTTTAAAATTAATTTACAGGATGGATGAGCAGATTTTCTGTCAACCAGTCTCACTGATTTTTATGATAAATTTTCTTGAATAACAAATAATCAAAATAGGAATTTAAAAATTCTAGGAGTCTTAACAGTCAAAAAATGTGCAAGAGGAGTTGAAATAGTACTTCATTATGAGGTTCATGTACACTGACAAAAAGTAGATCAAAATCTTGAAACTCCAAATTAATGAATTAATTGACAGATATTTGTTCAAATAAATTAAATTATAATCTGCAGAAGCCTGGACATTGGAAAATATATTTAACCCATTCCAATTCACTAGAACAAGTTTATTTGGAACAAACTTTGAAGGGAAAAATGCTAAGTACATTTTAGTATAATCGGATGCAATAGTTCCCATGTGTCCCAATAACTACTCCAAGTGAAATTTTGTAGAAAAAAAGATGCATAAAATACTTACAGCAACTTGGACACTTCTTGGATACTAAAAGAGAAAAAACATTTTATGAGACGACAAAAATTAAAATTTAATAATCAAATTGTTTACATTATTCTGTGTAGAGATCATAACTACACGAGAAAAGGAATATATATGATTGCTTATAGAAAAGGAAAGCTTATAATTTCAAATTTAAAAGTACATGATATTAAGAAATTCAAAACATTACCTTAGTAGATGCTACATAGGAGGCTTTAACCGTTAGGACGACAGCATTCATTAAGTTCTTTGCTGCTTGAATAAGTGATGTGGCACTATCAAGCTGTAAAAAAACAGGAAGTATCCTAATTAATTCATATTTTGTAACAAACTTCTGACTAGCTCAACGATTTCATACAAAATTTCATTCCGAGTTCATATAAATAAAAGGAATTAAAAATTAGTTTTGAAGACACTAACGCAATTTGTTTAAAACGCTTGTCTTGGTGTTTACTAATGACTAGAAGAAACTTATAAATATTCCAAAATTATCATAGTATTATTTTATCATGCATTCTAAAGCAAAGCTGAAAGATTTCATAACAAACAAATTAAAAATAATTTTTCAGGTATAAACTAGACCTGTACAATTAATGAAAAATCGCACAAAAATAGCTCTATTAATGTAATTTATAGCAGAATTCAGTTTGCTGCTTCATCAATATTTTATGTCAAAATAGTGTCAAGTATATTTTACTTTATACAACACTCAAAATGTAATTAATAACAAGCATTACTTAAAATATAATGGAGTGCTGTGTTTCTGCATGATATTGGATATTAATTAGTGACATCCCAAGTTGGTTTTGGTACATAACTTTTCATCAGAAAACAAATTCAGTAATTGAAGTATCGCTATAATAAACCGAAAACTAAGAAAGAATTCAACATTAAGGATAAAATAAGATTGATATAAAATATATTTTTAATCTATTGTGAGTGTTAAAGTACCCCACAAATATTAAATCCCAAACAAAAATAAATATAACAATGCAATAATTAAATCTAACAAAAAATATCCATAAAGGATTTTTTAAAAATTCTAATGAAAAAAAAGTCAAAACCTTGATTTTACAAAGATAACTTTATTACCACACTTTCAATTGTAATCAACCGCAGAAAGTAAAGCCATTTTGAAAATATAATTGAAAATGAAACACTTACACCAGACACAATAAGGCTCCCAGAAATATTTTGCACATCAGCTTTAACTTTACTTGTAATGTTAAGTTGATGGCAGTATAGAGCTATCCTCTGTAGATAGGCTAACAAATCTTTTTTAGTACTTGATTCAGGACACTGAAATTAAAAGAAATAACAATAACATAAAAAAAATTGAGAAAAAATACTGCTTTACACTATGAACACAAATAGAACACGTTTCAAAACATTTACCTGGTCAGCAATTTGACGAGCTAACTTATCCAATTTGGTACCATATTCGGAAATTTTCTTTGCAGCATTAATTACATCCATTGTGGTTTTCAAAGGTCCTTTACCTCTGTTTAATAATAATAATATGCATATTTTAAAAATCTTAAATCTTGAGATATTACAGACAAATTTTCAAAGAAATTCAAATATAATTTAGAAGGGTAAAAATAAATTTGTAACTTTTGTAGCAAAACTAACTCTTAAATTGTTGGAAAAAGAAATTGACGAAAAACAGAAAATATTTTGGTTGAAGATACGAAATTATAGCTTATTTTTAAAACTACTATAGCAAAGCATAAAGCAAGTAACCTGGTGAAATCTGTCATTTCCATCATAATCATGCACATCTGCTTAGCTAATACAATGACATCATTTCCTGTGTCATCCCACTTAGCTACTTCTCGGTCAAATTTGCTTTTTTCAGTACGGAAATTTTCAACTTGAGCTGCTATTTTTTGCTTATCTTCTTCAGAAATATACCGATAGGCATCCTAGAATTTTACAAATGAAAATGTAAGCATACAGTAAGAATAAACAGAAAAATCAATCAAATATTATATGGCTTGGAAACTTTTTTTCTTCTTCTGACAAACTATATATATATATTAACCCTCCGTCACACACCCCCTTCTGTATTTCAATAAAAAAAATATTACTTCAATTTAATTAAAACAGGACTTTAACTATTCTTTATAGTTACAACTGATTAATCTATACAACATAAATTTTTTTAACTCTTCCAAGTGAAATGCAAATTGATAATTTTTTTTTTCTTCAAAAGATTAACTGCAGATTAAATTTAATAATTTATAAAAGATCTAAAATTCTGGGTAATAATCTTTTGGAGAATATTGTCAAGACTGTTCTCCAGTGGGAGATTATTCAAGAATTTTCTTTTCCAAATGCATAAAAAAATTAAAGCACATCACATATTGTTGAAATCTAAGGATGATTACATGAGACAAAAATAATCATAATTTAAAAATGTAGTATTTTGTTATTTTCAATTAACTACCAATTTTAAGTATTTCTATGTGTGAAAAGAACCAGAAAATGGAAGACTGTAATGGTGGGAAACAAGTTATTGGGGCAGTATTGTCAACTCAGAAGACTGAAAAGCCCTCAAATGCCCCCAATAAACACATTTTAGAACTAAAAGTACTAAATTTCTGATATATGTAAAAAAATGCAGAAAATTATAATTTCTGATTTAATTCACAGAATTTTAAATTTTTATTTAATGTTTATTGGCTTTAAAAACCATATTTGAGTAAAAATTCGCTAGATTTTTACTTTTCCAATAGCTTTTACTGTTCCAAATTTTTTAAATATGCATTAATAATCATATCAAAACTAATACTATTAGTTTTATGTAATGTTAGTAAAATTAATTCGTAAGGATGAATTATACATCATAAGTAAAATAACACAAAAATTATGTTAGGCATGATAAATTTGTGTTATAATGTTGCTAACTTTTTCTATATTTTCATGTGATATAAATTGCAGATTTTTATATATACATAATATATATATATGTATATAGATAGATAGATACACACACATATATATATATACATACATATACACACACACACATATATATATATATATATATATATATACATATATATATATATATATATAGTGAATGATACATAAAATAAACTTATTGTTCATTTCTACAGTCAATAAAATGAAACAGATTTCAATTTTCTGAAAATTAGTTTAAGTAGAAAATTCTCGAATATTCACCAAATATCAATCTTTGGAGAATATTCTCAGAATATACTTGTTGTCAGAGAATAATTTCTGCTGACATCTCTAATTTATACTATAGAAAAGTTGGAATGACTGAACTGAATAGAAAATAAATTTTCATACATACTCTTGTGTTATTGATACCACTAATTTCTGGATATTCATCAAAATCAGTATGTGCACTGGCTGTAATAGGATAAAACAATCAAATAAATACAAAATATTGATAAGAGTAATAGGATGATAAATGCAACATTATGGCTGTTTCATTTAATACACTTTTCTAATTATAACACATTTTTGCAATTATTAAATTTTTTTTGTTTTTGTTTACCAACAGCATTTGTTTGAAAATACAAATTAATAAACATGGATGAAACATACTTGAAACTCAAAACCAATAAGTTTATCTGGGTTTAAATAAAAAACATATAAATTTCAATTCTAGAGAAGAATCATGCTATCAATTAAAAAAATATCACAATCAATCTTTAGTGTTTGAAAATCCTCTCTAACTGAAAATATATATATAGAAAACTTGTCAAAATGTTTGAAAGGTGATTGTTAATTTTGTCCAATTGTTTCTAACAGACACTCCTCTCTTAACAATCACAAGGCTGCCACAGCCCGAGCACCTGTGAAATACTAGCAATTCTAGTCGGCTAAAACACAAAATGTGCAAATTAAATATGAATAAGATTAAAAATCTTGCAAAGAAACTTAAATTTTAACTAAATATTTTCTTAATATTCCTGACAATCTAACAACCACCAATTTGGATTTTATTTTATGGCTGCCATGGCTAGGTGCCAAAACTTTGAAATTGCCATCGCCTGTCTTTCCTTCTAAAGAAAAATCATAAATATTTTTCTGTCCACTTTTAGTTTAAAAAAAAGGGACAAAATTTTCATTAACCTTTAATAAAATTACAAAAAATTGCCAAAATTTTGAAAATAGAAACTTTTAGACGACTTTGTTTAAAGATACCCCTAAACACCTAGGTTGAAAAATAGCAGCAAAAGTTGCTAGTAATAGCCCTGTAATCACTTGAATTTACAACTAGCTCTCCAGAGATGGGAATTCTGACAAAAATAGCTATTGTTGTTAGATTTGTTTTGTTACCCAACTAATTACAGGGTGGCAACAAAATCCTTGAAAAAAAGTTCCCTGATAGTGTGACAAAAATTTCCCTGATTTTACAAATCCCTTAAGAAAAGTCGGGATCCGTAATTGGTATCGATAAACAGTACCCAAACAACAATATTTTTAAATATTTAGGGTCAGATGGGGTAAAAGGATCATTCTCCACAAATGTTTTGTATTTTTTCTCATTAGATATTTTAATTGTTATTGTAAGAGCTGGAACCCTTAATGGAACTCTAACAATAGCAATTGATAAAACTGGGGAAAAAAATAAAAATATTTTGATCATGAACTTTTCATACATGTCCCTACAGTGTCCAAATATACATCAAAATGAAATGCAAAAAAACATAAAAAAATTGGTGCAGCTTCAGTCTACGTTCAAAGCGGTGGCAACGATCTTGGCGCACTTCTAGTAGCTAGTTAGGGCAGGTTAAGGCAACCCATCTGCATTACGATTATTATGGTTTCCATGGCAACATCGGCAAGCGAAAAGTTAAACCTTTTGGCTCAGTGCACACATTCGGTTTTTCAACGTACGTCGACGCTGCCGCAGAGCAAGAGCAGTCCGAGATACATTAGATCCAATCGATTAGTTTACACATGCCTCTGGCGCCGCTGCGGTGATATACGTCCACCGTGCATGCAATTTGTACCGCAGTTCCCCCACCGCGCAGCAGCTCGCCGCACACGCTTCTCCGGTCTGAAGTTATTACTAAATGGTTGATCCAGTAACGTCTATTTTGTTTCAAAATATACTTTTTTGACACTGAGTTAACGAAATAAACACGTTTTCTTTGATAGAATATTTATCGCAAAAGGCACAAAATGAGTACTTGCGTTATTTCACGGTTATGTGTGCATAGTTGGGCTTTGGTGCCGCATGTTGATAAATCGGATGTGTGCACCATGTCTTAGACTACGGCCCGTACAGCAATTGTACCATGATCGCGCCAAGGAAGAATTTAGACAACGGTCAGTACATTAGTTGTACCTTAAAAGTTACAAGAATCGCGCCAAGAAATAATTTTGACTACGGCAGTCACAGAAGTTGTGCATTGAAAATTTTAAGAATTGCGCTTGTTATATCGATAGTCATAATCAAAAAGTTAAATTTTCATTTTGAATCTCTAATATTATAAACGGGTGTTTGTCAGTCTGTTTATTTCCTGCACGCAAAGTACTGACGAATCTATGGCACTTACATCACAGGTAGTCTGAATGCTTTGCAATTTTTGGGACGTGGCAAATTTTAAAATTCAATCTAGAACATTTTAAAATGAATTTGATGAAATGTAATTATTATTGAATGCAACAGCATAGAAGATCACAGATTCTAAATTTATTTTTTTCGTTTCCCTTATCATTTTGCAGGGAGGAATGATTTTCTAGCAGACGATAAAAAACAAATAAACTTTTAACTGGAGTTAGTTCGTTTTTCTATCTATTATACCGGTCAAGTCAGAGTAAAAATTTCAACGGATTTGAAATCTGTGGAAAATTTCATGATAAATGACCAAACCATTTCATGACCAAACCTGACCAGAATAAAATGTCAGGTTTGGATTAATGATTGAGAATTCTCATTCCTATGAGTATCCCCCACATCTTTTCTCCTCAATATATTTTGAGTTAACTTCTGCAAATACTTTGCTATCATCAACATAAAAACTGTGCATTCTTCTGGTTCCAGGGATTGATGTGACTGAGCTTCATCTATTTTTAATAATACCCTTTCAATAATTTTCGTAACGCTGAGTACCCCTCGTCGAAAAACTGGATGTATTTTAATTACAATCAAAGTGTCTTTTTTTTGCGACATACACAAAATAATAAGAAAAGAGAAATAAAATTATTCATAATAAAATATAAATAAAAGTTATATTATAAATAACGTTTATATTTGGATCAATGAGAAGGACGAAATTGTTAGTGCTGAGATAACAGATCGTCATAATTTGGTTCCCTGGTTGTTAATTTTAATCTTAGATGAGGTTCCACGTCCAATAGTCTGTTCCTTTTTTTCGACAATATCTACAAATGCTGAAAAAGCAACTCCACATAAATATGAAGTTGGAAGAGGCAAGATGTATTTTAGAACTTTTTCTGTTAAAACCGGATACACAGGTTGCATTTGTAACCAGAATGATGCTAAAGTACTCTCCTTATGTTTATTTTTCAAGAATCCATCTGAAGCCAATTCCAACAATTGCTCTTCTTCCGCAAGCGACAAATCTTCTGGAATGGATGTTGTGCTAATGTTAAACGGATATCTTATCCATTCAATATTTTTGGTTATATCAAGGAAATAGTTTTTCAAGCCCACTTGCAAACTCTCCAAATGCTGTGCTATGCATTTCAGAGTATCAGCATCAATTTTAGTAGTCGAACTTGTTATAAACTCAAGAAGAGAGGGAAACAAAACTATTACCAACTCTCTTTTGCAATTTAGTTTTGCGATGGCAGCGTTCACTTTATCTTGAATGTAAAACAATGAAATTTCTTTGCTATAATGGAGATGTGCCAGAACATTATTTGTCCCCAGTTTAAGTTTTGGTTTAAAAATCTGTTCAAACCATTAAAAAATTAAAATTTACTGTAGAGTCCCTAACATTGAAAACTTCATTTTTGCTGTTCTAAACGCAATTCTATGCCTAATATGAAGTAAAAAAAGAAAAGAATGTGATATTTATGTCCTTTAGAATGTGCACTCTCAATATATGTAATTAATTTTTAATTTTATTGTTACGGACACACCTATGTCTCAAATACTGTGAAATGCCCCATATATATAGCATATGGAAGGCAGGAATTAACTCTATCACTGGCCACTACAAGGCTGGAAGTGATGGCCATTTGTGTTAGAGCACCCAATGGGTGGCCATCATTGCTCCTAACAAGGACAGCATAATTTAGATCCCTGACCCCCTGATATAAACCAGGAACCTTCTGTTCCAGAGGTCAACACCTTAACCACTAGACTGGTTGGTCAGCCAGATAATTGAATACAGAAGATTAGATATTACTGAAAATTTATTTAAAAAAAGTAGATTAATATACATTCAAATCCCATTATAATGAACTTTTCAAATGGTCTCAACACCTAATTCCCGTCACTAATGTATTTTAAAATGTGTAACGATCTTTAAAAGCAAGAAATTCGGATACAGCGGACCAAAATTGCCACATTTCAAGCCTAGTTTCATTTTTTTCACGGGAAAGCCAAGGACTTTAGAGAAATAAATGTAAGTACAATTAATTTCATTGTTTAGTTATTTTTAAGAACAAATATCTATTTCACTTTATTCTAGCCCATTACTAGTTGCAATTCAGTGTAATTAATTTGTTCAGCACAGAAATGTTTTTAAGGATTTTTTTAGAACATTTTGTACTGTCAATATTTGAAAAGTCGCATATAGTGAACCCTCTGTTATAGTGAACTTCTGGAGCAGTCCATTGAGAGTTTGTTACAATGGAATTTGACTGCATTTTAAATAGCAGTTAAATGAGTTGGGTTAACAAATACCAATTAATAACAATTTCAATACATTAAAAATTTGAGTTCAACATCTAAAATAGATAGAGAAAATTATGAGTTAAAATTCTCTATAGCAAACTTTTAAACATTGCATTAATGTTTCTGCAGCGAGGTTCATCTAAATTGGTGAAAAGTTAATAGTATGGAAAATAATTCAAGGGTATAATGCGTATGGTATAGTTTATGGAAGCAAAATTTTATTTTGTATATTTGCATTTAATAAAATGTTAAGATCCATTAGCAGGGGTTAAGTTTTATTGCACCCCCTTCAGAAGACTAGTCTCGGTTCAAAAGAAAACACACAAGAGCACATGATGTCAAGGGGTAAAATTTATTTGAGAATTACTCAGATTATTCCCCACTTTTCAATGAAAAGTGTGTTATTCACATGCTCTATTATTTTGAAGTCCTGAATACTTGCCTGGTTTTACTAGCACCCTTAATGCGACTAACTTACTATGGCAGCTTCTAACTTACTGGATATTAACGTGCTCACAGGCACGAAAACATTAATCTTATTTGCCAAGATATCTACAATTGGCCATGTAAGATATTAAATTTTAATCTATCCTCTTTCTTGCTAAATTCAGGTTATGCATTCTAACAGCCCAACCTCTATCATATAATGTAAAGAAACTTCAAAATAACACCTGTACCTTCCACAGTGCATTGATTTTGCAAATAATAAAAAACTTTTCAAATTGGGAAAGTGCTGCAAATGTGATCTAATTGAGACCAAAATATAATGCAATTTTTGTGATCTAATACTTTTAAACATCAGCATCAATTACAGCATTCCAAATATTATTAACTAAGCCCATTTTGTTTTCCGGCTGAGTAATGAGTGACAAGATTAACAAACAAACCAAATACTAAAGAATTCAACATCTCATTGGGTCTTAAACCAAGGCCAAGTTAAGAAATCCTCTTTCCTAATAGCAAACTCATGACATTGGCACTCACCTTCCTGTTTTTATTTATATTGGTAAACAAATGAGATATTGAAAGATAAGAATAGCTTTTTGCTTGCATTATACATGTTTTCAGTTCTTAATATGCAGTCATATGTGTTTTGTATATTCTATAAATTGTTCCTTTACAAAACTGCACTATCTTAACACCATTTCATCTATGATAAAATCACTCAAAGTGCACTTGAAATTGAAATATCTCAAAAAGAGGTTTTTGTTGGATTCAAAAGTCATTTTGGCTTTTATCGGTTATAAGATCTACATACATCGTAAAAATATGTTAACAGATTAAAATAATGTGCATAGAACTAAGTAGATAAAAACCTAAGAACCTGGGGCCTACATCAATAAGAATGAAAATTTTATCTACAGACAAAAGTAAGACATTTTTGGAATTCCTAAGAGTTTTGGAAATATACTCACATTTGCTTTTTGTTTCAGAAGTGTTTGCTTCAAATTCTATTTCGGTTTCTGAATCTAATTCCTCAGCAGTCTGCAAGGAAAGAGGTGAATGATGAAACATTTGGGAAACTTTTGAATGATATTCAAATATGTTCTAATAAAGTTAAATAAATTACCCTATTCATCAAAACGGCTCTTCTGATGTCTCTCACTCCATCATAAACAAGACGTGAAGCATCAATGAATTCATTCTCATCCACTTCTTTTTGAGGATTGGAACTCAGAGCTTCAACAGCTATTTCAACCCGCGAGGCAAAATTTGTCATTACTAAAATAAAAGCAAAGAAAACTTTTTATAAATTATTTTTAAAATCTAGATTCCTAAATTGAAAACAATTTAAATGGAATATTTAGATTCTTCTTATGAATGATGCTTTGACCCTGCAGTGAGATCCACTCATTCCTCACATTAAAACTTTTAAGACTCCTCACAAATGTTGATAATTAGATAAATCAAATTAAATCATGTTTTGACTACAAACAATTAAATTCTACACTAACCTTGATCCTTAAGAACAGCTACAGCTTTTAAGACACCTTCTGTATAAATGCCAGGTTCATAATTATCCATTTCAGCTGCGACCACGTTACAAACTCTAGCCGAACGTCCACGAATGGCACCAGCCGTTCTATCCAATGTGTCAGCATCACCCTCTTGTAGAGCAAGCACACATTTATTCACATCTTCCAATATATGGTTCTCTGCAAAAAATATAACCAATTAAAAATATTTCTCACACTATTGATGTGCAAAAACTAACATTTTGTTAATAAATGCTTAAAAAATTGTTTCAATGACAAAAGAATGATGGAATGATTTAATTCATAGTTAGACCATTACTAAGGGAGGAAGTCAATAAGGCATTGGTCCACCTCTGGCCTGGATGCAAGCTGTTACCCGGCGTGGCATAGACTGAAAAAGTTCTTGGATGGTGTCCTTCGGAATTTCTTGCCAAATTGTCTCCAACTGTCGGGCTAAATGGTCAACTTTAAGGGATGGTTGCAATCGTCTTCCCATACCATCCCAAATGTGCTTTACGGGAGAGAAATCAGGAGACTTAGCTGGTCAAGGAAGCATTGGGAAAGCTTGAAGACAATTCATAGCAACACATGCTGTGTGCGTGCGGGTATTATCTTGTTGAAAAGTAAGTCTGGGGTGTCGCAAAAGGAACAGTAACACAACCGGTCATATAATGTCATCTATGTACTGCTGTGCTGCAAGTATGCCAGAAATGATTACCAAAGGGGTCTGGCTTCCAAAGGAGATGGCACCCCAGACCAGAATGCCCTGTTGGCATGTGTGGCGTGCGATAGTACGGGCAAGATCCACACGCTGCCCTAGACGTCTCCATACAGAGCTGCAGTTGTCGCCAGGACACAGTTGAAAACGGGACTCATTACTAAATCCCCAGTCAGCACACTGTTTCGAGTTGATCAAGCCTGGCACAACTCCTTGTTGGTGCGTCGGTTATTTTTTTTGTTATAGTGTAAAATAGAATGCAGGAATTTGTTCAACTGAAAACTTAATTTCTCTATTTGAAATCTAAGGTTAGTGAGAGAGGAAATAAGTTTTTGTAGTAAAATACAATTATCTGTATATTTAAAACAGGCAAATGGTTTTAATAAACTATAAATATTTTTATGTTGACATACCAGAAACAGCTAAGAAATCGTCAATTGTTGTAATGTCATCTACAGCTTCAGTGAGAATTCTAACTTGATTTTCCCAAGCCTCTTTAAATGCATCCATATTTTCCTGAGCAACTTTTGATCGTGGACGAGCAGCCAAGATTCTAGCTGCATTAATGACCTAACATAGATACATATAAAGTATTATTATTTAACTCTTATTTTTAAGGCTAAACAAATATTTTTTAATTAACAGAAAACATTTAAGTAACCTATTTTCACCAATACTTTAAAGTTTGGAAATGATTAAGAAATTAAGAAAAAATATATTGTTATCTGAGGTGTATTATTCAATTCAAGAAAAATATTTTTTGACTCAATCACAAGCTTCAAATATACATAAAAGTTAGTAACATGCATAGACGAATCACATTTTGTCCTCGCACTATTAGCAACAACCAATTTTTTATGTACTGATGTTGCAAAAGCAATTTTATCCATTAAATATTTTTATTTCTTTTATTAAAAACAAATTGCAATATCTTTGCATTACAAATTCAATGACGATAAAAAAAAATTTATCAGAAACTAACTGACCTGACATCAGAATCGAGTTATGCTAAGGACATTTCACAGTATAATTGACAACCCTCTAACAATATACTTTAAACCATTAATTTGATTTAATAAACATTTTTAACTGAAGCATACCTGAGGACATAGATTGCTTATTTGAGCAGCAGCAAAGCGAACCATTTTGACCCCATCTTCATTGTTGGACATGGAACAAGCCAGATTAGCAACCTGAAAGTAGAATATTCGAGTTAAACATAAGGAAATTGATATTTTGCTCCCTAAATGGATTTCGGAAAAGATAAATCACATTTTATGCTGACAAGCAAGCAAAATCTTGCATTTGAGAAATTGCATGTCCCCAGTAATGAATACAATATCAATAAACTTACTTCAACTAATTTATTAGCATGTTCTGTAAAGACTTGGGAATATTGTTCTACTTCTCTTTCATTTCCATTTTTAGCTGCTTCTATAAGAACCAGAAGAGGCACATTAGTTTCCAAGAAAGAATCCGAAACGTGGTCAACAACAGCTTTACGTAATTGCCTTCGCAAATCTTTAGTTTTTCTTGTCATATGATCAACTGCCTTGTCCAAAGGATCAGACATGTCTTTCCTTCCAGCCTAAAATATGAAGATTAAAGTTTGTCACATAATACATTTTCATTCCAATAAAATTACTTTAACTATTTTAAGTCTAACTAGTCAACAAAGAACACCACAAAAGCTTTATTCTATAAATTTGATAAATAAATAAAAACTGGCAGACCAATGCATAGCATCAATACTTAACATTCTTATTACATCTCTATGATTGCAAAGAGTCTTCATTTAAATTTCACATTTATAATGAATGTAGAATTCAATTCACATAAATGGATTTCATACCTCTAAATGAAATAAAATTATCCAAAAATATGCAACAGCATTTTGCTTACTTTTACTGATGTTAATTAGTATTACTAATAAAATGTAATTAACTAATTACTAATAAATGTAGAATTCATATTCACATAAATGGATTTCATACCTCTAAATGAAATAAAATTATCCAAAAATATGCAACAACATTTTGCTTACTTTTACTGATCTTAATTAGTATTTCTAATAAAATGTACGGCAAAAAGCACACCTCAACTATGTTAACAGTAAGATTCCGAATTTATATTTCAAATTGCGATTTAGCACTTTTGATATTAAATCTACTTTTGCACTGATTTCTATCAACCAGATTTCTTGTTGTTTCACTTAAATCAAACTGCTAAAGGATTTCATTACAGTAGCGAGCCCTTTTACAAAGTTTTTGCAATATCATGCAACCCCCTACACACACCTTAAATCAAGATACTAAATTGCAATGAATACTGTAGTGATCGATTTTATATTGCTTATATCTGTTGTTGCCATTTGATTATTAACATATGACATCAATTAATGTGTCATACACTAGTGAAATATATAGATTTGGCTGTCAAGTTAATATATTTCTTAGCAAATAAATTACTTACATTGGACATATATTCTGATAATAAATCTTGAAGAGCTTGGCGCACTGCATTGCATTCAGCAACAATACGTTCACGCCGTTCATCCCTGGTGCATGAAGAATCAGCCATTAAAGCAGCACCACTAATGATGCTCTCAAGCCTCTCTTCCAGAGCTGGACGTGTACGCACTTCATTGTACATCAATGGATCAATGAGGATACGCTCCTAAGAGGATATAGATACTTAAGTAATTCAAATACAAATGTATAATATTTGCAGATTTTTTAAAAATTTGTGATGATAAAAAACTTGCTGAATCAATAGATGAAGATTTCAAGTGTTCTGGAAACCTTTAAATCCTCATCTATTGATGTAACAGATCAATACATGATAACAAAGCTTTTAATAAGTTAACAATTAATAATTTAAACAAATTTTAAACAGCATTATGGTTACAAAGGATTTCGCTGAAGATAAAACTGTTTTTTTTTTTTAAATCTGGGAAACCTTTTCAGGGTGTGCAATAAAATCCTTGAAAAAAGTTCCCTGATTTCCATGTTAGTCTCAAATAATTTTCATGATTCTACAATTCCCTTAAGAAATGTTGTGACATGTGATTGGTATCGATATACAGTATCTACACAGCAATATTTTTAAATGTTTAGGGTCAGATGGGATAAAAAGGATAATTCTCCACTAATATTTTGTATTTTTTCTCTACAGATATATTAATTGTTATTGAAAGGATTGGAATCCTTAACGGAACTCTTACAGTGACAATTGAAAAATCGGGAGAAAAAATACAAAATATTTTGATTATGAACTTTTTACATCTGACCCTACATTATACTATTTATTAAAATGAAATATACATACAAAAATTCTACAAAAATGTAATTGCAAACAAAAAATATGAATTTAGTACACAAAAAAACATTAGTTTCACAAATTTCAAATTGTGTACTAGTTGTATCGATAGCCTCATGGCAACAAGAAGGTGCAGCCACGGAAAAAACGGTGGCTGCAGTTTTCGCAGTGTTAAAAAAATTATCTCAAAAGCACTCGTAACTGCACATATCTAAATAGGACAAACTATAATAGTTGCTGTTTAAATAATCAAAATCTCCCCAACTTTTTGTAAAATTTGAAAATTTCTCGATTTTTACAGAATTAAAAAGTTTTTTGATTTCCAGGTTCTGTTACCACCCTGATTTTTCATTATCTGCTTGTCAGGATATTGTTTTTTGCTTAAATTACAAAAATGTGATACAGGTTAGGTAAGTATCGTAATATGGTGGATACAATAGACACCAACTTGCATTTATACATTTAACAATGCTAGTGAAATCATAGAACTTCATTTTTAGCTTGGAGTAGAAACCCATTAATCCACATTTTTTTATTATACAACTATTTAAAGACTAACTAAGAGTTTTTAGATATCAAAAAAAATTCCAATTATAAGCATTTTGATAGTTCTCTTAACAGCTCTTATGCAGATTGTAATATGAAAATGTATTTTTGACTATCACGAAAACAAGTATTTAGTGTCTGAAAAAGTGTCAGTTTCTTCTAAATGCCAATGATATATTTATTTTTCTATTCTTAATTTTAGTGCCTATTTCTACAAATTATTTCTTTTTGTAGAAATTTAATTTTAAAATTAATTAAGCACTTAGTTTTGTAAATTCCTGAACATAAAGAAAGTTCAACTTTAAATAAATTCAACAAAACTAATTTCTGTATTTAATACCCAACTCTTGCAGAACAAAATAGAAAATAAAATTACATCAAACTCATCGAGAGCAGCAGCTAACTCTCCAGGGCCATCATATGGTGGCTGTCCTAAGGCCCCACTGGTGGATTTACCTTGAGCAACATCACTAATTGTGTTTACTGCTTCACAAACTTGACGGAATATATAATCCCTATTTTCTTTGGCAGCAGACAATTCTGGATGACGAACATAGACCTAAACAGAAACAGTTCAATTGTTTATCTAAATTTCAATTATAGTAACACTTTGTAAATTTAAAAAAAAAATTAATACACTTCTCTAAACAAAGAACTATGGGAAAGGAAGAAAAAAAAAAAAAAGGTTATTAAGCAGGAACAAAAAAATTTTCTCTAAAATATTTGAATAAGCAAAAACAAATTTTCTAAAATCATGTCGTTTAATAATGGGTGTATGGAATTTTTGACTGTAACTGAACATTAATTCAAAACAAAAATTGTTTTCGGGAAAATACAAACAGTTTATACTTTGAATAAAAACTTGAAAAAATGGAGAACATTTACATTGCAAAATACTCCAAACTACAATATGGATATAAAAGTAACGAGATTAAGTTTCCTAAGTGAAAAAAATTAGTTTACTCTGCCAGGTTTTTAACAGTCACATTTAATATTCATTAATTATTGCATACAAAATAAGACATCTATGTCATAAAGGTGATCACATGACATCCAGCATCATCACAAGGTATACAATTCTGCTTTAATTAGAATTTGTCAACAAATTGAAAGGAAGGTGAGCAATAACATTTTAATAAATAGCAGTGAAATGTTCCACTTCAGTATGGTGACTAGTTTTTTTGCATCTTCATTTTAAATAAAACAGCATTCCCCAAATACGATTAACTAAAAAATATATTTGTGTAAAACTACACACACTAATTACCTTTGAAGCAGTTAGAAGCATCATGCTATTCTTTTTCAAAACTGCTCTTGCAGCAGCCAAATCATCTCTCAATCTGGGATCTTTCAATTCCTTTAAAAGAGAAAATGTTATAATTAAAAGCTTGCTTAATAACAGTAACTCCTACAGAGAGTACTCTATGTAAATACTTACAGCTTGACGTTTAGCTGCCTGCTGTATGAGTTCAGCCGTATTTTTCCCGAAATCTTGGAATGATTTCATAAGCTCCGATTGGCTAGATGCATTTTTTACTTTATCTAAATCATCTTCAACCTGTAAATAAAAACACATCAAATAAAATTCGGTGAGGGAGTTTTAATTATTCATTAGTATAAGTATTTGTACAATATACTTTTATGAAAACTGTCGGTTTCATATAATTTTAGGAAGTAACACCACCTACATTTTCTGTATATTAATTCATTCGATAAAAGAATATTAAAAAGTAATTTTACTGTCATTCTTCAAATATCTTAAGGCTAGTTCAATGGTTAAAAGTATATGCAGATCAGTCTTCTGTTTTTATTTGTCCTTACACTATAAAAGCAAAGTTAACCTTCAATTAAACTATATATAATTTTGAAATATGTTCATCACAGTAGAAATTCTCTCTTTACTAAACAGCTAGAAAGAAATTTATCACTACAATGTCAGGAAATAAATAATGTGTCATGTTAGGGCTGTTTTCAAGCTTTTTAGTGTAACCCTAGGTAAACCATTTCCTTAAAATCTTGTAATTGTAGGGTGATATTATTTCCGAAAATACGAAAAACTAATAATGTGTAGTACTAAAATGAATGCATGAATATGAAACAAAAAGCTCTATCAAATAGAAACTCAGAGGAAAAATCGTGGTCTTATGTTTATCAGTTACGTATTATAAATGCCCAAGATACTTTTGTCATATTCTATGCATTTTGCAACTTATATCTAACATTTTAAAAATAAAAAACTGTAATCAAATGAATAACTTATTAAATTAATCATTCACTACAAAATTTTAAAGTACAAAAATTATGAATTTCTTTTTACTTAATTGACAATTTCACGTACACAAAATGCTTTAAAAGGCACTTTAGGAAACAAGATTTGAAAGTCTGTCAAGTGATTGCCATTATAGAAAGAATACAATATTTTTATTATCAAAGGAATTAATTTATAAAATAAATCACTCACCACAAAATTTGAAAGTAAAAATATTATGAATTTCTTTTACTTCATAACAATCTCACCTATTCTTACAACTACAAAATGCTCCAAAAGCACTTTGGGAAACAAGATTTAAAAATTGGTTTAATTATAAACATTTCGCAAACAGAACCAGTGTTCTAAAGAACGAGAATTCTGCATTTGAATCTACCAAAATGCATCACTTTTCATGCCTGCAGTATTCAGTCCCTTTCCAAAATAAAGTCCGGAATTGTCCAAAATCCGGACATTTTGCTAACCAGCATTTTTCTCTCAATTTTTTCTATCTAATCTTTCCTCATCTTTTAAGAACAAGGCGTTCAACCTGGACCAAATTGATAAAACAACGCAAAATAACAGACATGTTCAGAGTAAATACCACACAGAAAACTGAGAAAATTTGTTGCATAGTGTTAAAATGTTTTTTTCCTTTAAAAAAATTATTCCTTTTTGTATATCTGCTATTTTAGAATTGCAAATGTGTTTTGGACGTAAATAATGATCCGAAAAATTCATGCGCAGAGAGGGGGGTTATAGATTAGGGTTTCTAGACAAAAATCTGCAAACAAACCAAATCCAGAATGGCCAAGGTGCAGAGGATTCTAGATTGTGGACTTTGTACTGTATGATAAACAGACTACAGCAAAATATTAAAAAAAAAAATTAGTACGATTAAAATCTTCATTTGGCATTAATATAGAATTTCTAACTTTGGGCCCCTTTAAAATGGTTACGTTAATGTAAAAAAGGTGGAGTGGTAGCATCCGCAACGTTAGGCCGCCAAAGCGATTGTTTACGCCAAATCAAGATGGCGGCCGATGTAAGCAATTCCAAGATGGCCGCCATATACAACGTGAACCTTTGCATACAGTGCATAAATAATAATAATTTGTTTAAAAATTAAGAAAAAAGCAATATAAATTTCACTTGAAAATTTTCTAATATTTCAGTCTGGTTTTCTTCGAACATGTACGCAATTTTGCGTCAATTTCATCCTAGTTTTGTCACTTAAAAAAAAATATTAAATTAAAAAAAAAAATTTAATTAAAAAATAATAATAATAATAATTTAAAAAAAACGTGATTTTTTTTAAAACGTCCGGATTTTCATCAATTTTGAATTAGAAACTTTGCAATGCATAGAAAATTTAAAACAAGAAATCTTTTTTTAATAAGGTAGTTCTTTTCTGTGATCATAATCCACACAAAGGTTTTTGATGAGAAACCAAAAATCTAAAAATTCTTCTGCTATCCGAAAGTGTGAAAAAATATTTTTTCACAATTTTTCTAGCAATAATCATTATGTGAGAAACTCAATGGGGATATTCCAGGTTATAGAGCCATATATGGAAAAGCAAGACAAATATTTTTATTGTAACGACTTTACAAGAGGAAATTGTTTTTTAGAGAAGTCAAAGCGTATTGCGCTTAAGGTTTCAATGTGTTTAAACCAGTATACCGGGAGAAATTTGTTTGTAGATAAGTCACAGCGTATAACGCGCGATCCCCGCCTGCCGGCTACCTCGCCGCCCCTCCGGGGCCGGCGAGGACCTTTCACCGTTGGCTTCCATGCGTATAAGTCACCGTATTGGGTGCCCACCCAAGCATAGTCCAGTGTTTGTAATATAACCAAAAGCTAAACAAAAATCAAACTTACCCTCATAGCCGGGTCCTTGAAATTCTGACAATGGTTAACAGTCATATTGCTCGAATCGATAACCCTTGAACTCTTTGTCCTTCGGGTATTGATACCAGCATATGACTTCCAATAGTCAGAAATTTTTGTAGTTCCTTGCAAAATTCAGCTCTGAATTACCTCAGCCAAAACTTTCTGGTTCCTATTTTTCACCTCAACCATAAAACATTTATCCGTCCCTCGTTCAAGTCCTCCAAACACCCATTTACCCTCCAATTTCTTACTCCTGTTATACTTTCTTTTGCCAAATTTTTGTCCTATCTTTCTACATTTCTACTCCTACCTATCACCAGCATCCTTTCTCAATGTTAAAATCATATCATTCTCACATGAAAGACATTTCACCTTCTTCCCAATCAAGCTACTACATGTTTGCAAAAAAAAAAAACATTTTCTAACGTTCAATAACACTATCCACTGCTATATCAAATCAACTAAGGGGAAATGAGCAACCAAAAGGGGGAAAAAATTCTAAATTCCAATCTGCAATTTCAAAAATCAAATTTAATCCAAATTTTTTTTCGAAATTTTAATTGAAATTTAAATAAAGTGACAAATTTCAAAAATTGTAACTTACAATCTGCTTTCCAAACTTATCCTAAAAATTTTGAAAATTAATAAAACAAGTCGATTTTATAAATCAAGAGCAAAATTCATATGCACCCAACAATTTCAAAGACTGTCTAAATTTTAATTCCGTTCTACATTAAAAATAAAAGTGGAAAAGCGTATTTTCTTCCTTAACCAATCATGAGACCCGTTTATTATCGTCAGGAGAAAATATCTATGGTTGCCTTAAAACTAAGAAAAACTGGAAAACGGGAAGGTTACCACAATTGGCAATACATCGCTCGAAAGTTGTAACGTATCGGATACTACATACCATCCGTAAAAAACATTTAGGAGATTGTTTAAAGTTAGTTTTTGGAATCATATTACTTACTACAATGCCAAGTCTTAAATTGAGAAATGGAAACAGCTATTAAAGGCACATGAGAAAGTTGTTACCGTGCTCTTGATATTCTTTCATTCAAGTTAATTTCTCATTAATTTTCTGACTTTTGATATGCACCTATTATGCTATTTCCGTAGAGAGCTTTTTTTTGTTCATTTATGGCCCCATAAGTTGGATGGTTGGGTTCTAAGACACAAGTACCATATTTGGCCAAGACAGACAATGTCCAACATACATACACAAAAACCCATAAGTAGGAAATTCAAATTAGAAAATAGAGTATTGTCACATGTAACTGACAGATGAGGATATCTTTTGAAAAAAATTTTGATCTTTGCAAAGGCAGATCAGTCAACATTTTTATCAATGCCACTGAATGCAAAAGCCGCGTAATAGTTGTTTAGAGGGGTAAAAATATAAAGTACGATTGCTTGAAAAAGGAAACATTAAATTTTAGAGCATGGTCAGAGGTAACACACAAAACTATGAAATGAAAGGTACTAAAAATATAACATTTACTCACAGATCGAAGAGACTTCAGTAGTCTATGAACATCAACCATATCAGCTAGAATTAGTAGCCGAGTGACAGCACAGAGAAGATTCCTAGCAGCTCTCACCATGGTACCTCGCTTAACAGACGAGCAAGGATCTTCTGCAAATTCCCGGGAAGCTTTGCTCATTATCTCTCCTGTTTTCTTCACTTCGTCCACAGCTAAAAGCATTTCTGGCTGAATGTCAGGATTTTCCCGAGCAATTTCTTCTCCCTTTGTAATAAAGTTTTCAGTAGCTTTTTCAACAGCAGCAACTAAAATGTGAGCCCGTTTGGACCGGCCTTTTTTCTTTTTTGAAGGGCCTTTAGTATTGACTAAAGTAGTAACCTAAATGGAAATGTTTGGACATAAATTAGTGATAAAAATTCAGTAGTGTCTTCAATAGAATGGAATGCCATGTAAAACAAAATAGTGTGCTAGGCTACCATAATATTCCGTACATACAAGTATCTCTGACATACAACTCTTTGTTCCAACATTTTATCATTTGAAAAATTCTGTTCATACTAATTTCCTAAGTCAACACCTCACTATGAATTTATAGAAAAGCATTTTGAGATAATGATAGAAAGAAAAGACTGAAAAGTCTCCAGTGCTAAGCCAGAATAACTTAGTTAGGCACAAGTTCCATGTTTGAGGGCACGGTGATGCAAAATACCAATGCAATAAACTTATTAAAAGCACATGAGAGTGCAAATAACAATAAGAAAAAAAAAAACATTCCTGTTGGTAGAATACACAATAAAACTGGCATTATTAACTAAAAAAATTATTTACGAAAAGGTATGTAACTTTTTTGCTACACCTATAGCTAAAAGGGAATTCTAAAACACTGAACCTCTGTCTAGATTAAGATTTTAATCCAGGGTCAGAGTGCTAATTCGACTAACAGGCCAAGAAACAAACAAACATGGTCAAAAAATTATATCTTATATTTAACATCACCAACATTTTATCAAGACAATTTGCATGGAAAATCATAAATTTTAAATACATCTCGGAAAGTTGAAAAAGGCTCAGATATACAAATTACAAACCACCACTTACCTTTATGGGATTCAAAAGCTGCATGCAAAGAAAGGTAGACAAAGAAATATAATGTAAGCATTATACACATATTTCAAGGTACAATAAAGGCATAGTTCAAGGAATTACTTAGGTATCCCAGATTAGATAATACCAGTAAAAAAAAGTTAAGAAAAGGCAGCTGACATTTTTAGGTGCAAAAACACTTATTACCACACATTTTTACACTGTTCTGAGCAGAATAAAATATAGGGATGTTACCCATCACTCCAGAGTTAGTCAGAGTAATCTACTCCAGAGTAATCAATTCTGATTCCAAAGCATTAGTTATTTGAACCAATCTGATATGATTTCAACGTATTCATTAAATTGGTAATTAAGATGTATTTTTGTGCAAATCATTCAAAATTCTTGCGCTTCGTTAACAATTTTTACGAGATTCAAATTTTGTTATTTCCATTTCTTGTATTAATGCAACACAATTTAGGTGGTAATGTAATGAGAAACGATTTAATTTATTGCTTTTCACACAAATCTTTTGGAATTGCTAAAAGTTATCCAGCACAACGCTTATAAGAATTGAACTGAATTATTTTTTAAAACACCAAAAGACCAGCCAAAATAAAAAAAATTAAGGCAATCCAGCAGTCAATATAATTTTTCATTTGCTGAAGAATTTTTTTTTGACAGTTATGGTCAAATTCTTGCTGTTCTTATCAATAGGTGCTCATAGTAAATATCTGCACCCGCTGTTGTTGAATAAACGTTTCAATTCAGATAAAACAAGATAACATAAAAGGAAAACCTACTATAAAATTATAATTTAAACAATCAACATCAATTCTGCACTTTCTTTATGACAGCATAAAAATGTCATATGCTGCATTTGTCGATGATTAAGTTAGACATTCATACCTACTCAAATTTTAATACTAGATTAGTTGTACATATTCTAACTAATAAGTATAACATAAAGATTAAAAACATACCTGAATAACTAAGGGCTCTAGAGTTTTCTCTACAGTTCTGGTTCGGATTTCTAAATTCTTCGGATCCCATTTTAAGTTGACAGAACTTATATTTAAATCGGCAGTCATTTTCTTCATTAAATTATTATTGCAGAATTAGAAGAGCTAGGAAGAAAACAAATTCAAAACTCCGGAACCAGTTGTTTAAACGAGTAAAATACGACAGTCAATATATTAAAATGCTAGTGTCTAATGCGAAAACAAATGAGGCCGTACACAATAGATCATTGTTTCAAATAAACACGCCCAAACCCAAGGCGAAAATAGTTTAAAGAATAGAGCAAAATAATAATTTTAATTTAGTAATCAAATATTAAAACTTTGTTAGGTTAATAAATATTAATATTTCCATGCGGTTGTCTCCTATTCCGGACCTCAAAAACCAGACATTGATGGAATTTTCTTCACATTCCACAAACAAGAAACAAACAAATAAATCGGAGGGAGTAAAATTAATGAAAAAAATATCAAGTAAGAAAACCAAAAGTAGATAATAAGGAGGTTTCTTTAAATGTTGAACATTTTAATGGATCACAAAACACAATCAATACCATAAGTAATTCAATTAGATGTAAGAAATAAATATCTAAAGACACAAGTTTCGTTCCGTCAAACTCACAACATGGCGTCACCGGAAGTTTAGAAGCTCATTTACAGCTGATTAAATAAATATATTTGTCACAATATTATAAACGTGAGTCAAATTAACTATCAACAACTTCAATTACAAATTAATATCATGAAATGAAACTTCACAAGGACAGGAGATTCCTCTAATCCTTTTAAATGAAATATCGACAATATTCGAATCACAGCAGTTGGGAGTTAAAATACTTTATCTTAAACCACTCAGTTTAACATTGTCGTTGCAAAAAATTAAGTTCGTTTGTCGCGGTGTATTTCATGGCAAATTGGTAATTTTTAGTTAACGTCGTACTAGAGCAACACAACGGGCTATTGACGACGGTCCGGGATCAGTCCCTTTAGGGAAAGATTCGAGGACAACACCTCGTGATTTTGAACCACGGTCAGATGACGAAGCAACACCTGAGCTGGCACCCCACTCTCCAAACTTCCACGCCAACCCAACGTGAGGACTTTCGACCACGACAGATTTAAGGTGCACCAGCCGCCTCTACACCATACGTTCACAAACATCCATGCCCGGATTCGAACCAGGAACCTTCCGATCTAGAGGCTAACACCTTAACCAGTTTACCGGTTGGTCGGCTGTATTTCATGGCATCTTTAATCAACGCCACGCTGGTGCAAGGGACTATAATGTGTTGCGTGAGTCTAAAGTCAGTAAATTGCTTCCCTCATATGGGTTGTTAGGTTGGCAGGTATTTTAATTCACGTCCTCGTTTACAACACACTGGTTGTTGACGATGGTACAGTATCAATCCCTATGGGAAAAATTCAAGGACGACGCCACGTAAAATTTTACCACGAGACAACACTTGAGCTGGGACCCCACTCTCCAAACCTCCACACTATGCCAACGTGAGGACATTTGAGGGCACGACAGATTTAACGTGCCCTCTTGTACCCGGCTACACGACGGTCTTTGGTTGGATTTGAACTCGCAACCCTCCGGTTTTTGCCACGGTAACTCTTCCAACAGGTCTACCGCGGTCCACAGCTCATTAAAGGCACAATTTTGAAACTGTTCCTTTCAAAATGGAAATTTTCCATTTGCCGAATCATTCAACATCACAATTTAATGGATAGAGATCTAATTCAAAAGAGTGCAATAGTTTTAAATAATAGTGGCATCGATAGAGTGACATGACTGAAACGAAATTGTAAACACTTGTGTAAATATTCGTTTTATACGTATAGATGTCACGAGTTTATTATTTTTGTTCTTAGTTATGTCGTAAGTAAAAATGTGGGTAAAACCTCAAGAAGTAACCTCGGGGAGAACTTTATGGTAATAACTGAATTATTTTCTCAATTAATTTTTAATTTTATCATCGATTCCGAAGGTGTATTTAATGCAACATCTTGTAATTCATTATTTTGACGCAGAATATTTTAAATAGCGTATCCAAACTAGTTGACGATGTGATGTAAACATGTGGGGTTAAACATATAATAAAATAAAAATTTCTCCTCACAGAGTACACTTTTAGAAAGCAATGCCAATTGTCTAACAGAAATGCATTCGGTTAATAGTCGATGTGTTTTAATGCATTTTCTGCCCTTTTACCAATCCTTATGTAGGAAATTTGCCTTTTGCTTCAATGCTTTAAATTTTGTTTTATTTATTCGTAGTTCATAGTTCATAAAAATTAAAGGCATGAATTTATTTCTTCAAAATTATGAATTATTACTCTCAAGTGAAACGTATGGGCGGAATATTCTTAAAATCTTGTCAATTTAAAAAATTGAAATAATATTTATTTCTTCCCAACTAACAATGTGCAAAAAACTCCACATGTATTCAATAATGGTCTATTGACACCATACAAAAAGGGGATATAGTTTTAGAAACACTTATGTGTCAAACCATGCAAAGCCTAGTCAATGACTACCTTTATTCAGTCATCTGTTTTTTTGGATAAACTTTATTACACGGTCCCCATACATTTTTCGCCAAAACTGGTAACCAGACTCACAAAATTATTTTTTGGCATCCCTACGTATTTTTTAAAACCTTGATATCGTGCCAATTTTGAATTTTGTCGCCAAACACACGAATATCGCCAAATGTATTAGATTTTGGCTATCTTTTATTAATGGCAACCTAACCCATTCCCTTCACCCCGTTTTTTCAAATACCATTCCTTTTCGACTATTCCCTTTGTTAGCACGTTCGTTTTAAACTCCTTTAGCATTGCTTTTTGATGCTCTGTTCCTTTCGATTTTATTGCTGTGGGGTTGTTAAACAAGTATGTCTGCTGCAAATGTAAGTATATCTGGCCGAATATGTGTGGCGAAGAAAAGTACAAAATTATGGCCTTTGTGGATGCAATAATCCATGTTTACCTGCCCTTAACATGCGATGAGGGGATGGGAGCTAACCTGTGTTAGCAACCTACATGTTTCAGTGGGCACATATTCAATTCCTATAAATTACCCTAGGGGTATATTTCTTCTGTATAGCTCTAGTAAAATCTTTCCATGTGTATGTCCATTTTTTTATGTTGTCTTGTGTTTGGTGTAGCTTGGCTTATCTTGTACCATAAAAACCTTCCAAACCATTATGTGACGTTGTCTGTCTTGTGTCAACTTGAAGAAGAAAAAAAATCACTTGTGCCATAAAGCATAGGTAACCAACCTGTTTCGTTAAGTGAAAACTTCGTTTGTGAAAACAATTAAAAAATGCAGCCGAATACAGAATATATAAAGGGCTACTGGGTTATAATAACAAATGCATTTTATATAATGACCCATTAAAATTTGTTTGTTGTGAACATTTTACTGTATAAGTGAGTAACTTTATTTGCATCTTTTATAGTATTATATACAGTTTAGTTAATAATACCAGGTTTCTAATTTTTATTCTATTTATTATGTAGCCAACTGCATTCATCTTGGTATGAAGTTTACTTATAGCATATTAAATTATTTTATTAGGATACGTGAACGAGAAAATTCTAATTTCATTCTTCAACAAAGGAAAGGTTATGGCACCAAAGGCCTCTCATCATTATTTGTCGGTACTTTTGACAGTGTTTTCGATACAAAGGCAAGTAGTAATTGAAAGATTTTATTTCATTGTGCCTAGCGACATATTTATTCTCTCTGAAATGTGAGTTTGTCATATAATATTTAAATGTACAACTACATTTTTGAAAATTGGATTATTTATTAACCTAATTACAGTACAAAGTTCCAAATCTTGATGTTTTGCTAGACAGCGTTTTTTTTTTCTCACTTTTTTTTTATCTTGTTCATAATAAATAACCACACCTAGAAGAATTAGAAAATTTGTAAGTAAAATTTATTGCATTGTTTTTAAAAGTTTAGTGTAGTGGTAGCATCCGTTATGTTAGTTGCCAAAGCGATGTTTTTCGCCAAACAAGATGGCAACCATATAGCAAAATCCACACTGTGAACTAGTGATGGGAAAATCGACTCTTTTCAGGGATCGGAGCGGAACTGCTCACTCACTAGAAAGAGCTAGCTCTTTTTTACAACTCACCGCTCCTTCAAGATATATAATAATGAATATGTCTCGAGATGTATATAATATGGGTTATCGAAAATCCCTCGTCGCCACTTGAGCGCCTATGTCTAGTCTAAGAGGCACTGAGTTGGCTTGTAACACCCACACAGCACTCATCCAGCAGTTTCGCAGTTTCCCTCTAAAATCAACAAAAGGAGGATGATGGGAAGAAAATGTCAAATGGCCCCAAACCGTGTGAATGCATAAAACTTTGAAAATAGTCCATAAAAAATATATTACTTTCCGGGCCCTTCTACTTTTTTAGTTCCCTTCATGAACCCGTGCAGATCACAGAAGTAGCAATTAAGATTTCTTTCTATATTTTTACCTGACTTGATTCTCTTTTAAACGCAAAGTGAAAGATGAAAAAAAAATTCCGCTACATTCTTTCAACTGTAGTTTAGAGATTCCCAAAAAAATTCCCTTGTACCTAAATGAAAAATAGCAACAAAAATTTTGAAAAAAAAATTTCATTCCCTAAGTTTTAGAAATAATAAAAGAATTTGAATAAAATAAAATATTTTTGTTAAATTTGCAAATTTTATTTTAAACAAAAGTATAAACAGAAACTACAATCAAGTTAAACTTAACCAAACTTGGAACATAAAACTTGAACCTAATTAAAATTGATCTAAAGTTATTTTATTTGAAACTAGCCACTGCGTGGCTAGCACGGCATTGCCCGTGGTGTTGGTTTACGAAGCAAACGGGCAACGCTGTGATGTAAGGTATTAATCTGGAGTAAAATTTTCCCCAGATTTCAAATCCGTTGAAGATATATTCAATTTAAAAATAATTTATTTAAAGAAAATCGTATTTTTAGGTATCAATTTAAACTGAAATTTTCCGCAGATTTCAAATCTGTTGATATTTTTACTCATCTTTAACAGTCTAGGCGATAGATAAAAGAACCGTGACTGTAAATCATTTCTCGGGTAAATCAAAGCGTTAACGAAAAAAATAATTTCCTCCGCGTTCTGTCGGAGTAATGGTTGACGTGGCTAGGTCATTTCCGGCATTTCTTTTCTCTCTGGTAGTAACGCATTGAAAAATCGATAGAGAATAAAGCTATTAAATTCATTAAAAAATTATTTATTTAAAGAAAATTGTATTTTTAGGTATCAATCTAAAGTGAAATTTTTGGCAGATTTCAAATCCGTTGAAATTTACAATCTATCTTTAGCAATTCCGATTTTACGAAAAAAAATTATCAATCCCAGTCAATATGTTTTTTATTTCTTGCTCTCATTCGCCAAAAAAGGGATAGGAAATGTAATCTGTTTCTTTTTTTTAACGCAAAAGGCAGAATATGCAATCTGGGTTTTTTTTGGAAAGAGAAAGTTCAGGTGACGTCACAATCTCTTGCGAAAATATAAAAAAAGGTCACATGGGGGAGAAAAAGCTCATTTTAAGGGGTTTCTTCTTTTGTCCAGACAAAATGCATTAGAAGAAGCAGGTAGAGAATAAAACTATTAAATTTATTTAAAAATCTTCTAGATTGAATTTTAAAATTCTCCGTCACCCAAAAATTACAAAATATTCAGACTACCTGTGTGCCAAATCTCAATGCTGTAAGTGCCATAGAATTGTCAGGATTTTGCGGCCACGAAAAAAACATACAAACACTTCCTTTTATAATAGTAGAGATCACCCAGTTTCTTTTTTCTGTGCATATTTAGTTTCAAAAAGATCTACTCGTAGATCACAGAAGTAGCCTTAATACCTTGTTTAGTGATGACAATGCAATAAAATCAAATTGCGTTTTATTTCATTTTGTGTAACTTTATTAAAATGATATCCCTTCCGAGATATCTGAGTTATTATTATTATATTAACTAGGGGGCTCCGCCCCCTGATCGCTTACGCTCGCCAACCCCAGGGGATTGCTGCGCAATCCCATTTGGTTTGCTTCGCAAACCAACACTCCTTTCACAGATGCCATTTGGTTTGCTTCGCAAACCAACATTCCTTTCACAGAGTGAAACTATCTGAATAATTCGTATTATCCTGATTTCACTTTCCGGTACATGACGTCACAGCGAGGGCTTCGCCCCCTGCTCGCTTACGCTCGCCGACCCCGGGGATTGCTACGCAATCCCGTTTGGTTTGCTTCGCAAACCAATACATTTTTCGCAAGTGATTTCACTTTTTTTTTTCTTTAACACTTAATGCACCTTAAACTAATAGCCGCGTCAGTAAAAAAACTTCTGCATGTTGTTCCCTGTACAATTTTAAGTAAACAGTGTTAATCTCCAAACTTTACGATCTGTACTTTGTACTTTGTCGGTAAACTGTCTGAGAACAGAATGGAAAAAAGCGAGCCTTTTTCCTCGCCAAATAAAAATAAATCGTTTTTATGGCAATTGTTGCTACGATAAATTTGATATCTGGCAAACCTGATAGTCAAAAATGCAACCCACTACTGCTTACGGAACATGCTATGCTAACTGAAAAATACGAAATTTGTGTCACCAACTTTTGATTACATCGAATTTATTTAAACCAATTTTAAAAATAATTGTACCGTAAGAAAGAGTATATTCTGAGATATTTTCAAAATTAAAAACTAATAGTAATACAATATAGATATGACAGTTTTAGTTTTGTATCGTATAATTACGATCTGAAAGTTCAGAAAATTGTATGACCAACTTTTAATTGTATCGATTTTATTTATTAACCAATTTGAAAAATAATTGTACCATAAGAAAGAGTGTAATGTAATGTATTCAGTGATGTTCTCAAATTTAAAAAATAATGATTCTTGCTGTAGATATAACGATTTTAGCAGAAAGTAGCGAAAATATCCAAAGATTCCAAATTTTGTCTGACCAACTTTTGATCGCATCCAATTTAATTATTAACCGATTTCAAAAATAATAGTACCATAAGAAAGAGTATATTCTGAGGTATACTACGATATTTTAAAAATTATAAACTAATAGTAATAAGATATAGATACGGCAGTTTTAAAAAAAAGTAACAAAAATTTCCCGATTTTTCCCGAATTTCAAAAAAATATTATCAAGAACCAAATTGAAATTTAAATAAAAACTCGACGAGCTGCAAAAATTTATGTTAAGAGGTACTCTTAAAAAAAACCTCACGACTGAAGACTGAAAATTTGTATGTGTTTTGCTCACTCGCGGAAGAAATTTCGCTTCTTCAATTTGGACACTTAATAAACACTAAACTAATAGCCGCATCGGAAAAAATTCTTAATAATTGTCCAGGGAATACGATGAAGAACAAACCATGTTAATTTTGTTTTTTTCCGATCAGTACTTTCTCGGGAAACTGTCTAAGAATCCAGCTAAACAACACAGTTTTCAATTGTGCGGCGGCGGTAACATTTTTTTAATATAGAGAGATGTTAAGTTAATAATATAATGCTAGTAATATATAAAACATCTCCTTCTAGAATGTCCTGGGTTGAAACCACTTAGGGACCAAATGAGACTTCCTGATAATTTAAATGATAATTTAAAATCAAATAATAAAAATATAAATAACTTATTTAAATACACACACACACTTAAGATTTTTAAATATTTAGTTTTAGAAATAAGTATCTATATCCTCAAATATTCATTGTTCCAAAAATTTTCAAAATCCCGTCCCTTTTCTGTCTTTTGATAAAGTATTTTCAAAATACCCTGTTTTGTGAATGCAAATCAATAAAAACAAATTATGTTTAATTTAATTTTGTGGAGCTTTATTAAAATGATATCACTCCCAAGGTATCGAGGTTTTATTATAATTATTATATTAATGTTAATAGCAATAATTAATAGCAACTTTGAGATTAGTTTTAATTAGTGCTTAAAGGCGTGAGATATGTCTTTAGCCGTTAAAAGTTCTTAAAAAAGAAAAAACCTTTCTAATATAATGCAACAAAATTTACTTGCATATCTTCTTATTTTTTTGGTGTAGTATTTACTCTGAACATGTCCGTTATTTTGCTTTGTTTCCTCAAAAAAGTCCAGGTTAAACTCATTTTTAAAAAAAAATCAGAACAATGTAAAAAAATGAGAAATAAACCCCACCGATTAGCGAAACGTTTGGACTTTTAACAATTCCAGATTTGGGATTTTGAACTGTATATTGAATTACAAATGAGGAATTATTTTTATAGATAAGTCAGTTCATTTCTGGGATCCTGATAATCCACCATTTTCAATGTGCGAAAAATCAATGGAGGTTTGTTCTATCTATAATTGAGATGGAATTTAATTTTAGAATTCTTCTAGCAATTTACTTTGCATTATGTGGGCTACTCGATGGGGATATTCTTGATCAGAGATGAAGATATGGAATGGAAAATGAGGAATTTTTTGTAACCACACGACCAGGAGGAATATTTTTTTATATAAGTCACAACGTATAAAGCACAAGATTTCAATGCATATAAACCACTATACTGGGTGGAATTTTTTGTAGATAAGTCATAGCGTATAACACACACGACCCATGCCTGCAAGACACAATCACCGTTAGCCTTCATGCGAAGGTATATAACTCTCAGGGAGGAAATTTTTTAAAAATAAGTTGCAGCGTATAACACAAGACCCCCTACCAAGCAAGACATAATCACCATTGGCTTCCATGCATAAAACCACTTTTTAGTTCCTCCTCATTGTACATTTTGAGAATTTCCTACACAAAGACCATCCAGTGTTTTTAAAATATCTATTACTAAAATACATCTTAACAGGTTCCAAATGTATACTATCATCAAACATTTTCGCAAAAACATAAGAATTAATATTATTAGTTATACAGTAAAAAGTCAAAAATACAGAATTTTCCAAAATCCGGACATTTTGCTAACCAGCGTTTTTTTTCTCTAAATTTTTTACATATTTCCGACAATTTTTAAAAACCAAGTAATTGAACCGGGACCTACTTGATGAAACAAGGAAAAAAAACCTTTCATGATTTGAGTAAATACCACACAGAAAAATTAGAAGATTTGCAATTAAAATTTGTTCCATTGTATTAATAAAATTTGTTTTCATTTTTTAAAAATTAATCCTATTTATATATTTCATATTTTACTATTGCAAAGGCAAAATTTGTGATGGGAGAGTTTTTGACAACAAAAACTGAAAATAGTCCAGAAATGGCTGAGGTCCAGGGGATTCCGTATTTTGGGCTTTGTGCTGTAATATCAAAAGATAATGTTGTTATTTTCTTCTGTTGATCTAATCTTATTCGATTTATGATATTGATTCTACATTTCGAAATAAATGTTTTAAAAACTATTACAGCCTTTACCATTTCGGATCATTCTCTCTTCCTCCTCTTCTGACAAAAATCCTCGTAAGTATTGCTTTTGTGAATTTTAAGTTATCTGCATGCATTCAAAGAATTATATTTTATTTTGGCATAAATCAGAATTTTTTAAATTTGAGTGCTTAGTTTTTTCAATAAAATCTACATTTTTAGATAACTACCAAATTGAACAATTTTTGTATTATTTCTTTGAGGATGCATATATAACAATTTTATAAGATCTGTGGAACAACACATTTATAAAAAGATAACACAATCATGATTGACATTGTTAATAAAAAAAAGTGGATTGGATACAAATGGATAAGTTTAGTTGGATATTTTTTATGGTTTGTTTCAATCAAATGAATACCACTTGATCTCCATTTTAATTTTATAAGTGAAATTGTTAAAATATTATGTTTTGTTCAAGTTGTTTTATCAAGCTGTGAAATTTAGGGAATAAAAGTGTCCAATTCTAAAGGTAATGGAAACGTAGTTTCATAATATTTGCATTTGTAAAATTTTACAGGCCTGTAGAAAAATAAATTTTTTCCATGTACACAATATATAAACTAGCTCCTGATTGAAGTTAAATTGCTGGTATATCCAATTTATAAGATATTGCCATGCCAAATCACCCAAAAGAATTTTTTTTTCTCAATTATCTCTAAGCTCATGAACACATTTTTTTTTTTTTTTGATTAAGAAACTTTTAACTTCATTAATAATTACATTTACATAAACTCATTTCATTTGTCGAAAAAGTAAATATTGTAAATTAAAGTAGGATAAAAGTACAGGTTTTGTCCTAAATTATTAATAAGGCTAATTTTGTACCTTAACTTAATACTAATAAAACTGCTTGTTTTCAAAATTAGCTTCAGACCAATGCTTCTTTTAAATTTTATGACTGTTTCTCCTCATTCCTCACTGAGGAAGGTGTAGAAGACAATGATTTTTCTGTATTTGACCCACTTGATCTGAGTGTGCGTCTTATTTATTTTTATTTGTATTTGTTCTGTATTTGTTTTTAAATTGAGTGCATATCTAATAGGCTTTGCTGTAAAGCCATTCTTTTTTTTTTAAACCTTGGTGAGAAATTGAAATATTTTATGTATCTAGATCATCACCTAAATGTGTGTTTTTTAAAATTAATATTTTGCTTACTATATTGTTATATTTATTTGCAGTTTTAGTTGCTAGTGCTTTTTCAAAAAATGACATAACAGACAATTGGGAATGGTTGGAGAAGAATGTTCTACCAACATTGAGTAAGCATTTCTTTTTCTATCTAATATTTAATATAAATATTCGGATGTCATGCATTAATTTCAGACTCTCCAACTGTTACGGAATTTCCGTAGTTGCTACAGAAATTAGGTGAAAACTACGGAGCAACGGATGTATAGTGGAAAATTACGTATCTCGTCATCTGAAATTTTGGAATCTGATAGAGCTGATGTAGCTTGGTATAAAATTTCCCAAATCAAGCATGGCAACTCAAAATATGTCGCATTGCCTAAAATAATGTTGTCAGTTTTATCAATTCCACACAGCAATGCAAGCAGTGAGATAATTTTCAGCATAGTTTGAAAAACCAAACCGAATCTCGTTCCAGAATGAACATTAAAACACTGGAGTCACTCCTCATAACAAAATGAATATGAAAGTTTGTTACTATGACAAACTAAGCAATAAATACTTAAAAAAAAGCAAAAAGTGCTTGCTATTCACAATGCAAAAAAAAAATTGTAGATAAGATGTTAATAAATAGGTAATTAGTTTGAAAAAAATAATTGTATTGTGTGACTTAAGATTCATTCACTTATATATTTAGTCAATAATTTTCTTAAATAATTTTGAATATTGTTTAAAAATATGTGTTTCGATGGTTAAATAATTTTAAAATTATATTTATTAATTTTTATTATTTATTGATACTATGTCGTATGTCGGTAAGAAGTGCTAATGACGACTGGGTTACCAATGTTGGAGAGTGTAATTTTATTTTTTTAACCAGGATTAGTCATCCTACATATTACTTTGATGTGGTACTTCAATTTCCTCCAGGCAACATAAAAAATTGTATTAAAAATGAACTAATACTGTCTTGTTTGACTCCAACGAAATGACAGGTGACCTTGACCAGTTGATTTTTGAATAGATCTGACAGATGCTTAGAAGAACAGCTGCCATACTAAAAACATGAATGGTGACTGTCACAGATCATTTTTCATGTGACATTTGTCATCTATTTCAGCACCAGATGATAAACATATAACTAGGATCCTTACTAAAGACACTAATTGGGGAAACCCTTTGTTTATTTATCAGTGATGTGTTTGCTTTTCTTTGTAACTTCTAAGTTTTAGATCTACCTTAATAATTGCTCAATCATGTTTTCATCAGACTTCCTTAAGTAAAAACATAAAGTAAACAATTCTGCTGATTTGGAGTAATGTGACACAAGTTTGTCAGAAAAAAAGTATACTCACCAACTGCAAATATATTGTTTAATTTCCAAAGCAATTGGCCTTTGTAACTTATGAGGCATAAATTCTAGTGAATAGCCATTTTCAAAGTATAAGTATTAATTATACAAGTAAGCATCTTGAGTAATAATGACACATAACATAATTTTTACTTTGCATTTACATTGCTTAGTCAAAGTTTTTATTTTTTGTATCAAATTTGTTTAATTTCCCTCAATTTGCACTTCACTTTTACCTTATGACTGAGTGTTCATAGTTCAGGGTTTTTTCATTTGTCCCCATGAGAATAGTCATGGTTTATTACAAGTTACATTCCATTCATATATTGAACATTTTAATGTGTAGCATTTAAAAACATTAATTTACGATATTTATCAAGTCAAGATTTAAATCAACGATTAAAATCAGGATTTTAATTAAGTGATTTTTTTTAAATCATTGATATGAATCTCACAACCAATCTTACATTTTTGTAACTAAATAAATACACCCTAGGAAAAACACAGAACTGGTAAAATGCTTTAAACTTTCTGCACTAATGGCTACACCCAGTACTGATCAGCTTTTCAAAAAATGTTTGGCTCTGGACACTTGCAAATAATCTGAGGTATATATGGACTAAGTAATATGTTGAGTCAGGGATTCTGCCACACAGTAAAGTAAAAAATCAAGTTGACATCTATTTGAAAGTTTTGACAATGTTCATGCACAATTTTATACTATATTACAAACAATAAAGTATTCATACATTCAAATGTGGAAAGCATGGGAAAATATTTACATTAATGTTATACTTAAAAAAAGTCTTTAGTCTCTAATATTATAAAAGGAAGTATTTGTTTGTTTCTTGCATGCTTAGTCCTGATAAATCTATGACATTTAAAGTAACGAGATTTGGCACTCAGGTAGTCCAAATTTTAAAAATTAATTTTATAGTTTTTTTCGCTGTTCAATATGCTTTTGGAAATGAAGAAACATCAAAATTTAGACTTTTCACCCTTGCGTCACTGTTGAAGTCAGCCTTTGGAACCATGCCAATTTTTAAACATTCCGTCTGGAATGGGAGCGAACAGAGTTGAATGACCTTCGTTTGATTCAAGATTCATTAATTTTGATTTCCTGATAAACGGATTCAAGTGTGAAACAAAAGAAATTATTAAAGTTATCACTGGCATTCTTCAGTGTTTTTTTTCTATCTCAGCGATCGTTAAAGATGGAATGAAAGTTTTAACAGATTTGAAATCTGCAGAAAAATTTTACACCTGATAGATACCTTATGCGTTTGATTTTCCTTTAATAAATAATTTATCAATTAAATATTTATATTTTTTGATTTGGGAAGCAAACCAACGTCATGGGCAGTGTGACCCCCTTTAAAAGAAATGTCATGGACAACACCCATTTTGCTTCACAAACCGTTATGGCTGTTATTCAATCGGCTACAAATCTGCAAACAAAATGGGAATCTGTGATAGCTGTTATACAATAGGCTACAAATTCCCATTTGGTTTGCTACACAAACCAATAACCCCACAAAACAACTGGCATGGGCAATGCGGGGCTAGCCACACAGTGGCTAGTTATTTATAGGCCTACTTCTAAATATCAAGACAGCCAAAGAAAACCCCCACTGATAGGCCTAAATTACTTGTTACCCCCTTTAATTGACTGTGCCCAATGGCTCAACTATAATGATTTTTCTAACTATATTTATGATTTTTTTAAATCAGACTATACATTAGGTCTGTCATTACACTTATTGATAAATTTTTTAACATGATGATGTACTTTACTCAAGAAATACTATGTAGGGGATGTCAACTTGTGTTTTTAAAGTTAAACAAAAATAACCTTTTGCTTTTATTTTGAAAATTCATTTTTAAATGGTATTACCATGTAACAAACTTATGATTTTTAGTAAAATATTGATTTACCATTTCAAAAATTCTGATATTTTACTTTAAATAAATGTTGGTTTACATGTCTTGTCAAAAACTCAAACATATGTATATATATAATTATTATAAAAACAGTGTATAGGGCCCCACTGAAATTTAAATAAAAAAAATCCGATTACTTGATTTAAAAAAAAAATAACTGATTTTTTTTACACCCTGATATTTATTTATTATTACACATGCTCATTTATGATACTTATATTCACTGCAACCAGAAACCAGAATACAACTTCATTTTAGATTGAAGTCTACTTAACTTGATTACATGTACTTATTTTAAAAAGTTTTTTTTTTTTTTTTACTCTAGGTGCATTTGATAATGAAGATGAAATGAGAAACTTTGTAGCTTGTAAAATAGAAAGTCTGGTTGCTCAGAAGTCATTTGACAGCACTCAGGATCCAGACAGCATGCAGTATAAAATATCAACATTAAAGTTTTCTCGTCTTTTCAACATGCCTAAAGAAGAAAAATTAGTGAATTGTAAGTAAAATTGAAACACTGAAGTATTTCAAACTCTAACTTGCTTATCTTAACTCTATAGAATCAGTCTGGGTGAAACTGAATACAGACAAAGGCAAAGGACTAATTCTGGGTAATATATATAGACCTCCTGTTTGTAGTGAAGAGCAGGAAAAGGGCATATGCAATCTGATAAACGAAGCATGTCAAAAAGGAGAATTAATTTTAATGGGAGACTATAACTATCCAAATATTGACTGGACAAACAATCTAGCTACAAATGGGAAAGGGGCAGAATTTTTGGAAGTGATACAGGATTGTTTTTTGTACCAGATGGTGTATGAGGATACTAGGGACAATGCAATATTGGATTTGATTTTCAGCAATAATGAGGATAGGGTGCAGGATTTAGTTATAGGTGAGCCACTGGGAGAAAGTGATCACAGAAGTATCAGATTAAGTATAAATTTTCAGTCGGCATACACAATCAATAGTAGGATAATTCCAAATTTCAGAAAGGTAAATTTTCATAGGATAAGGGAAGAGTTAAAGGAAACATTCAAAGGGGGATTATTAGCACTGCATCATTCTGAACAATGGGAGGAATTCAAGAATAAGTTAGACAGGGTGTTAAAAAAACATGTAACGTTCAGGATAATCTAGAAAATTGCTCCGTATGTGGTTTTCAGGGGAAACACACAAAGCTTTAAAATTAAAACAAAGAACATACAGGGTATATAAAAGCACTGGTATTGACAGGGACAAGGAGGCATATCAGAAAGCCAGAAAGGAGTTTAAAACTATTAGTCGGAAGCAAAAGGTGTCCTTGGAGGAAAAATTAGCAAGGGAAATAAATATAAACCCAAAAGAATTTTTTTCATATGCAAGTGGTAAAAATAAATTTAGTACTATACTGGGCCCGTTGGAGGGGAAGGGAGGTGAGTTAATTCAAGACGAGGTGGGAGTGGCAAACGTGTTAAATGACTTTTTTCTGGGGGTTTTCAATGGTAACTATAGTTTAAAAAAGGATCCCAAGGATGGAGCCTTTGCAGGGGGTATGATTAAAGAATGCAAATTTAACAGGGAAGAAATAGTACATCAGTTGAAAAGAATTAAGCCATCTAAAGCACCAGGGCCAGACGATATTTATCCGAGAGTACTAGTGGAATGCGCAGAAGAATTGGGGGAAGTAATTTGCACGATATTTAATTCAACATATAGCACGGGTTGGGTACCAATGGATTGGAAGTTGGCCAACATAACTCCAATTTTCAAAAAGGGAATACAAAGTGATCCGGGCAACTATAGACCAGTAAGTCTAACATCAGTAATTTGCAAAATATTTGAATCTCTGTTAAAAAAGCATATAATGTTATACTTGTAGGAAGGGGGACTGTTATCAGAGAATCAGTATGGGTTTAGGAAGGGCAGATCCTGCTCTACAAACCTTTTGAAGTTCTATGAAAAAATTACTGAGGAGCTGGATAATAAGAGCAGTGTGGATATCATGTACATAGATTTTCAAAAGGCTTTTGATAAAGTACCTCATGAGGCATTACTGCTTAAATTGGAAAGGCTGGGGATTCAGGGAAAAGCATTAATATGGATAAAGAATTGGTTATTGGGTAGAAAGCAGAGAGTGCAGGTAAAAGGAAATTATTCACAGTGGACAGAAGTTATAAGTGGGGTGCCTCAGGGATCAGTTTTGGGACCAATTTATTTATAATCTTCATAGATGATATAGGTCAGGGGATCAAGAATAGAATCAGTATATTTGCAGATGACTTAAAAATATGGGGGACAGTGGATACCAAGTTACAGATAGAAAATTTACAAGGGGATTTTGATAAGATATCCGAATGGGCTGTAAAATGGGGTATGTCATTTAATGTAGGGAAATGTCAAGTTCTGCATATGGGTTACAGGAACAGTGGAGCCGAGTACTGTCTGCAGGGAGTAAAGGTAAAGGAGAAAGAAACAGTCAAGGATCTTGGGGTGATAATTCACAGGGATTTTAAAATGGGTCACCAATATTCAGCTGCAGGTAAAAAGGCTAATAGGTTATTGGGGTATATTAAAAAGACTGTAACTTCAAGGGATAAGAATATAATCTTGCCGTTATATAAGGGTTTAGTAAGACCACATCTAGAATATGCTGTACAATTTTGGGCTCCATATATGAGAAAGGACATAGAATCAATTGAAAGAGTTCAGCACAGAGCTACAAAAATAATAAAGGGGCTAGCAAATTTCGATTATAATGAACGTTTAAGTAAGCTAAACATGTATACACTGGAAAGAAGAAGAAGGAGGGGGGATTTGATTCAGCTTTTCAAGTTTGTAAAACAAGGGGACACAGAGGGCTTAAATTTCAATAGGGATAACAGAACAAGGGGCCATGGGTATAAATTGAATAAGACACATTTTAATCGGGATTTAAGGAAAAACTACTTTAATAGGGTAATAGACAGTTGGAACGCGTTGCCAGAAAATATAGTTAATTCAAAGGGAGTGTACGAATTTAAGATACAATTCGATAGTCAGTGGGAATTGGGGAATTCATAAACAAAGGACACAGCCTTGTTGGGCTCGAGCCTGTAGCTGGTCGTCAATATTTGTATTAACAATTCTTTGTACCCTTTTTAATTTGCAATGGGTCTACAGAAGTAAAAATGAGCTTGGACTACCCAATTTAGTTATGGCTATATTCATAAAGTTTGATATTTTTAATGTAAAGGACCAGCTTATTTGATTAGAAGTTATGTAAACACATTTCACAGTGGGTAGCTTTAGAAAATTTCTCAAAGAACAAAATGTTCAAATTTAGATTTAATCGTTCACTAAGCATTCCATAGTGGATGTAAATTATGATTTTATTGTAATGAGGCATTCAATCACGTGTAAATAAAACAGGCTAATTTTAGTATAAAGATCAAATAATAATTTTATCTTAACACATCTTTAAAGTAAAAAAAAATATATATATATATATCATGATAATTACAACAGTCTTGCATTATCTTTCACCTAGCAAAACAGTATGCTAATAAGGCAAAGGTAAATGCAAGGAAATTGATGCTAGTACCAAATTTTTAGGTTGGGATATCTAAAGTTATGCTCCTATTTCCCCTTAAATTTTGAATTTTCTCTACTAATAGTGATTTAAATTATGTTTATTTCCATAATAATTCATGAGATTATTTTAATACACAATTTTTAAATACATCTTTGCATTCTTCATATATTATATATTTTTATTTATTGCATTTTGTACTAATTTATCTTTTTGTTGTTTTCAACTTTTGAGTTTCTCTAGATGATTTCTTTCAACAGTGTTAAGAACATTGAAAGTCCTTATAGATTAGTCTGTAACGGGTCCCATATTTAATAAATAAAATTGAATGTTGGAATTTGAAAATCATACATTTAATTTATATTACATTCAGTCCATGTATTCACTTAGTTGTTGTGAGAAAAATGCAAATATCTATAGTAAATTGTTTGTAGGTGAAGTTAATTGCCATCTTAAAACTTAATCTTGCAATCTTAAAACTGATTTTATTTGCAAGCAGTAGTTTTTTTGTGTCATTCAAGCTATTTAATTAAGTGGTGTATCATCAAATCAGATTATTTTCTCTTTATTTTTGTAGACTATTCTTGCTGTTATTGGAAAAAGAAGTTACCTTGTCAAGGGTGGCTGTACCTTAGTGTTAACCATATGTGCTTCCATTCTCAATTGTTTGGAAAAGAGATCAAATTAGTTATCAGATGGGTTGAAGTTACAGTGAGTCTACAAATATCCTATACTTTTAAAAGTTCCTATGTGAAAACTTATGTATCATGTTTCTCATAAAAAACATGACTTTGAATATCTATTGTTTTTAAAAATGAATTTTTTTGCAGCAAATAGAAAAAAATGATTCCTTGGTTTTCCCTGACAGCATAAGTGTTTTAACTAGAACTAAAAAAGTAAGTAATCTATTTATATTGAACTAACATACATGGCACAGAAATCTATAGAATTTGTATATTGGTGCATGATCACAAAACATTTATCTAAATGTATAAAGCAGCGCTTTTTTTTATGCATAAAACAATATATTTTTAATTTTATGTGAATATATACTTTTATGTTAAGACGAAGAGATTGAAGAGACTAAAAAATTCCTTCACTAGTCTAATTTGAAAATACAAGTGGTTTAATTCACTTTTCTCAAAGTTTCCATATAAACATGTATTAAGCATTCATAGTTACTTTTTAATTTATCTATCTAGGCTATAGATACAAATTTATGGATGTGTTATTAGTTATAATTATGGTTATTTGAAATAGAAGCCAACTACGCAATTTGCCCCCCTGGACCATATATAATCCCGCTATTTTGCAAAATGTTGCGATTTCCCTCTAAAATATACTTTATTTTAAAGCTAAAGATATTTTCTTTGTATTTGAAAAGGATAGACTTGTTCTAGTGAAATGTTTTGTTTATATTTTGAAATTGCTTTAGAAATTAAATAATGCATTATGATATTAATGTATCATATTTAAAATTTTGAGACTTTCTCACAAGTGAATTTTGTTTTTCTGCCACTTTTGATTAAATGTGTGAATAAGAAATCTAAAAAACTTTTTTAATTTTTAATAGAAGCTAAAAATGTTTTCCTTCTTTGTGCAAGAGAAAATGGTCTAATTCATATATTTTTTATTTCTATAGTTCAACTTTTCCATGTTTTTAAAGCTTGAAGAAACTTTTACCTTAATGCAACAGCTTGCCAATCTTGCAATGAGAAAGTAAGTTTTAAGTATTGTAGTTTTACTAAATATACAAGAAATTTGATCACTAAAATAATTTTTTTAATGACAATACAAGGGACAGTTGCTGATGTTTACAACAAAATTGTAAACATTAGCAATTGTCACTTGTATTATGTCATTTTCTTTTTAGCCTTTATATTTTAACTCTTAAGCTAGTTAAAATTTGCAGTTCTAACTCTGTCCATGTACGATATATTTTGCTTTGAAATTAAATTGTACAAAAGTTGTATTCAAATATCACTTCTCTATGATTTAATACTATATGTAAGCAATATTTTTATTTTAACTTTAATGGTTATTACATGTTTGAACTGAGTTTTTAAATGTCCAATAGATTGATTTCTGAAGAAAGTTTTGAAACAGATACTGAACTAGTAAACAAGCTGAGTAAAAATGTGCCAAAGAAGCCGTCATATTTAAAAAGAGATCTAGATGCACGAGCTCATAGTGAAACTTATAGGTAAATACTGGCATTTATTATTTGAAAAATATACTTTTATGTATTTTCCTTGTAAGATAATTGTTTACTGTTTTTAGTTATTTTGAATATTGAACAAATTAATCTGTGATGGGGAATAAGTGTTGTGCATGAATATGAAAAAATTACATGAAATCATGAACTCTTTTATTCTTCCAACAACATTTTATTGTTTGTAGTAGAAGTTATGAAAGATATAGATTTGATACTAAAATGTGTGTGTGTGTTCATTCACATGAAATACTTATAATTTAGCTTTTTAGGACATACTTAACCCATCATTATGTGTACCATGTTGAGAGAAAATAATTTGAGAATATGTAGTATGAGAAACTCACTTTCAAGCTTTTGTGAATTGCTAGTTATAATCTTTATGGTATATTAATAATTAAAAATGCTTTTTTTTTTTTTTTTTTGCAAATTTTAGAATTTTGTTATTATATACCCAAATTAATTAATGGGAAAAACCAATGAAAATAAATCCTGTCCCCCCCCCATTGAAAAATAATATCACCTAAATTAAATATTGTTACTGCTAATTTATTCAGTTATCTAAATTCTTGAATCTAAATAATATATCTAACCTGAAAAACTCTTGAATTCTTGTTTTAAATTTGGGGTAAAAGTTTTTATTTTTAATACAAACATTTTAAATTATTCATTTTGATCTTACCTTTGTCTACTAAACAAGTACTAATTTCATTGTGTTATTTAAAATTCTGTAGCTTTTATATTTCAAATTGAAAAATATTTCTCTTACAGATCTACTTTTAGACTACCTTTAGAAGAAAAATTGGATGGTAGCACAGAATGTTCTTTATGGACACCCTATAACAAACAATATGTTTGGGGGAAGATGTTTTTATCCAGCAGCTATATTTGTTTTGAAAGTGAAGTATGTTCTATATTTCTGACCTATTTTATTCTGCAGTTAATATTTCTCATAAAACAGTGTTTTTTCTTATGTCTATATAGTTTTTTTTTAGAATTTTGTTATAGTCTATGCTAAAAAATAATAATTTAATTTTTATTAAATTGGATAAAATTACTTTCCTTGCATGGTTTGCATCTCATGCAAAAAGTACTTTGTTGTTCATTATAAAAATGAAACTCCAGCTGAACAAAACTGCTCTTCATTGAATAAAATGATTTAATCTTGGGATTTTATAAATAAAATTATGTATCAAGACTAAAATAAAATTAAGATTTAAGGCTAAATAATTTAGAGTCAAGTAATTTTTCTCTTGCCTGTTTGGAAGGTTTGAGATTGCCTTTAAACAATTTGTATCTAGCTGCTTAAACAAAGAAAAACCTTGTATATGAATTTTGTACCACTTGTAAAATGTAACTGAATTTTTAGGCTTTCCTTTCTCTATGATTTTTTTGCGTAAATAACTTTCTTGTAGTAAAACTTGATTTGTAAGAGGACATATCCAAATAGGAAAAATGACATATTCAAATAGGATGATCCTACTCAAATAGGAAAATCTACATATTTAGTGACAGTCAAGCAGCCTTAAAGGCAATAAACTCATTCCAAATAAGCTCCAAACTTGTTTGGGAATGTAGGAACCTTCTACAAGACTTGGGGACCCATAATAGGATCTTTCTTACTTGGGTACCAGGGCATACTGGTGTAGAAGGAAACGAAAATGCAGATAAGTTAGCCAAACTGGGGACTGCAGACCTATCTTTAAGCCCTGAACCTTTTTGCGGGATCTCTAAGACTACCGCAAAAAGGGCGATAGGAGAAAAAATGCTTAAAGAAACTACAAAAAGGTGGAAGCAAACCACTGATCAAAAACATGCAATGCTTATGATTCAAGAACCTTCAATGAAAATATCATCTCAGATCTTTCGTCTTAGCAGGGATAAGATGAGGGTGATAGTTGGATTTCTCACAGGTCACTATCACCTAAGAAAACACCTTCATAGGATGGGAATCTTTAAAGAAGAACCTCTTTGCAGGAAATGCAATATGGTGGAGGAAACTGCCCACCACATACTTTTTGAATGCGAAGCTCTTCTTCACATAAGGCACTCAAGTCTAGGTCTTGGAACAGAACTTGATACAATTCACGAAGAACCTGTCAAAAGCCTTTTGGCCTTTCTTAAGGAATCTGGCTTTCTCTGATAGGAGTATCGAAAAACAATGGGGTTTGGTGCAATATTCCCTAGTGGAATCAGCACCTAGGGCTTTCCTGACCTCCCCACTCTATATGACAATGACAATAGATGACAAAATCAGTTTCTTTGATTCTTAAATATTTATTTTGTCTAACCGTATAAAAAACTATGTATTTAGTAACTAACTAAAACTATGTATTTAGTAGTATTAAATTTCATTCTATTCCTAAATTTTATTTTGGCCTGCATACTTATTTTCTTAAGGAGGTAATAGAATTGCATTTTATGTTTATTGTTGCATTTTAGTTATTTGCAGCATAACTAAACTTCAGATGTGGATCTTTTTCTTTTAGGTTCGTCTTTTAGTGTCATTAGTCATTCCTATGCGTGAGATGTCCATTGTTGAAAAAGGATCGATAAAGAATGCATTGCTTATAACTACGAGAGACAAAGTATTGATATCTTATATTCTTAACATATTTTAGATTAAACTTTTAGCTTTGGTGTTCCAGCTATGCTTAGTTTTGTATATTGCTGTTCATTTATGTTTTTCTATGAGTTATGATATAATTATGTTTTGTATCAATAATTGTTTATGAGTCAATAAACATAAATAACAAACAATAAACATAGGCAAGCATAAAATAATAATGTACTCAAATGTGTATTGTTGAGATGTGCATTTTAAAAACTCATTAAGCTGTAACGCTTAAAGATTTTAATAAAGCTACTCTTTTGTACCAACAATGTCTATTATTGATACATATTTTCTTTACTAGTAGTGTAAAGTTTTATCTTTAGATCTGATTTCTTGTACATGGAAAAAATCATTTTGTGTTCCATCATGTGATCCATAGAATTGTCTTGAAATTAGTTTTTAGTATATTATGTGGCATATGTGTGGTTCTTAGTGTTATTAGATAAAATATTTTTATCTAAAAAACTGAATTGCTGTTATATGTATTTGTTTGATACTCTTTTAAATATCAAACAAACCATCAATGGGAGGTCTGAGTTCATTTATATACATTGTTCGATTTTATTTATATACATTAGCTACATTTCCCTCAAGATTTAAGCACGTTTTAAATGTCAAGATTATGACTGATTCTTTTCTTATCGACCTTCTGCATATTAGCCCCTTGGGTTCGGCAGGCTCTGAGTTCAAATCCCAGTATTGCTATGGGCAGAGATGCCAACCAGCGATGGAAGTTTTCAGTAGTACCAAAGAAAAAAATCCATAGTTTTAAGAATTTTTCGGTAGTTAAGTGTTGTTGTAACTTGCTGCTACAACCTGGCCCCATAATGCTTTACAACTCAGCCTCAAAATTGTATCAATAATCATATCTTTCATGATGTCAGCAGCATCTGACGAGTTGTTCAAAAGGCCTGCATGATCCAAAGCTCTTTCTCGGCTCCTACTCCAAATCTGACATGTAATCCTCATGCGTTCCGACAAATGGCCCTCGTGCCCCTCCAATCATAGAGACATCTTACTAAATATTGTATATTCTTTTTTTTTATTTCACTCTTCAGAGTACAAGATTTGTTGAATTTGTTTGACTGAAATTCTTGCACCACTCCCAAAATGTCATATATTTTGGAATCTTTCTCTGCCATCTTTAATCTTAACCCTAACAACTTTTAATGTCATCCTGCCACTTTCTTTTGTGTGCAGTGTCTTCAAAGTTATTTTGTTGTGCCTATGATGTGCTTAACTTCTGAATTGTTGCTTACTTTGCTCTTTTATCATGTTTGTATCAATAAATGTTTTTGTTAAGAAAACTTTTTCTTGTTCTTGTATCCCCCCTTTTCTCCAATTCTTATGGTGCTAATGATTCTATTATATTCTCTTTTATTCATGATTAAGATCTTGACAGTATCCCATCTTTAATGTTATGCACAGGGTCCAGTGGTTTTTTTTTTTCTAATGTTCCAAAATCTGAAAATTCAAACCACTATACGATCTAAATTCGGCTTAGTTGTGGTCCTTCCTTTCGAACCTTTTCTTATCATTAATTCATATATTTAATTACAAATTTTAAACATTTATACAACACATTTTATCATAGGTATATCATACATGGAGACATATATAGAACCAATAATTGTGTATGAAAGAATTATATATATATGTATAAACATTTAATAACATAAACATTAAACTTGATGTAATATTTTCATGAAGCTAGTTCAAGAGTTCTAACAATTAAAAACTTTTAAGTTTTAACTCTGCAATTTTTCTTGATTTCATTTTTCTATTTAGAAAAACTTTATTTTTGCTGATCTTGAAGATTTGGAATTCGTAGTACAAAAAGTTTCTGAATTACTTGCCAAAGTTCCTGATGTGCGACCTCATTTGTAAGTGATTTTAAAAATTAAATTTTTAGTTTGGCAGCTAATAGTGCATCATGTTGTTGTTGTAACCTGTTTTTAATTTTACATAGGTTATCAAATTAAAATTTTTTATAAATATATTTTGGAGTCCTAGTATTAGTATTTGATTGTTTAAAACTAGTTTGCATTTATCTGTGATTCCTCAACAGCTGGGTAAATTATGTCCAAAAGGTAGCTAATAAAAAAAAAGCTTTTTTTTTTAATAGCAAATTTTCTCCACTTGTGCAGGTAACCATATGATTTACTCAAACAAATTGTAGAATATTATAGCCGTGCTGACCAACCGGTCTGGTATTTAAGATGTTAACCTCTATATCAGAAGGTTCCTGGTCCGAATCTGGGTCAGTGCTTGGATGTTTGTAAACGTATAGTGTAGAGGCGACTAGTGCACCTTTAATCTGTCTTGGCCGAAAGTCCTCATGTTGGGTTGGTGTGGAAGTTTGGAGAGTAGGGTGCCAGCTCAGGTGTTGCCTCGTCATCTCACTGTGGTTCAGGGTGGCAACAGAAACTGGAATTCATAAAAAACTTTTTAATCCTGTAAATCTCGGGAAAAATTTCCAAATTTCACAAGAAAATTTAAAAAATTTGATTTAAACAGCAATTATTGTCTTTTGTTCTATTTAGAGATGCGCGATTAAAAGTACTTTTGAGAATCTAATAAATCGTTTTCGCCAAAATTGTAAATAGAATAAAGAACACTAGTGTCGTAATTTTCTAACACCACGAAAACCGCCACAGTGGTTTTCGTAGCTGGAGCGTCTCCTTGCCGTGAGGCCAGCAATGCAACTTGTGGTATACAATTTGAAATTTGTGTGAATAATGATGTTTTTTTGTGCATTAAATTAATATTTTTTACATGCAATAACATTTTTGTAGAATTTTATGGTGCACTTCTAAAGTCGCCAAGGAAGGAATTATTTAAAATGAACCAATGAAATCAAACGGCAGTATTACGATCTTCCGACACGTGTTATGGACACAGATAAGAATGATAGTTCTTGTGTTCTGGTCTTGTGTTCTATTCCCCTCTCAGCCAACATTCCTCCCTCACAGGGTGTTTGGTCATTGGCCCCGACCCCAGGGACGAAAAGAAGGAAGTGAAGAGAGCGGAAGGTAGTTCACGAGGAGACGTTAGAACCTGCGGACTTGGAGTAGACGTGTTTTTTTTTGGCACCAGACGGTGCGGTGTGTATATCGGAAACTTCTCTGTAATACTGTAAAAATAAATGTATGTGTCCAAATTAGGTAAGCAGTGTCCATCTGTTCTTGGACACTACTACACACATTGTTTTGCAAATTAGACATCGCTCGGTCACTCTGACAGCCAGTTTAACAGATTTTGAAAGTGCTTTATAGAATATTCAAAATGAAAATTTAACCTTTCGACTACGGTTATAGAATAGATATAACAAGAACGATTCTTCCTTGGCGTGGTTCGTATAACTTTCAAGGCACAACTGCTGTAACGGCCATTGTCTAAATTATTTCTTGGCGTGATCATAGTACAACTGCTGTACTGTGTGGTGAGATCTCTGTGTGAAGTTTCTGTAGTGGAGTCTCTGCTGTGAAGCGATACGTAATATGTAAAAAGGAACTGAACTGAAGTAGTGGTTCATTAAATTAATAATTAATATAAAAAGAACAGAGATACTTCGCCAACGGAAATTATATTCGTACCAGGCATTAAGGAATGCAAGGTGTCAAAACGGATAATTGTAATAAATAACTTGAATATCAAAGCCGTTGTATATACTTCCTACCGTTCCTTCAGATAACCCTTCAGTCACTTGGGGGATACTCTGTGGTGAGATCTCTGTGTGAAGTTTCTGTAGTGGAGTCTGCTGTGAAGCGATACGTAATATGTAAAAAGGAACTGAACTGAAGTAGTGGTTCATTAAATTAATAATTAATATAAAAAGAACAGAGATACTTCGCCAACGGAAATTATATTCGTACCAGGCATTAAGGAATGCAAGGTGTCAAAACGGATAATTGTAATAAATAACTTGAATATCAAAGCCGTTGTATATACTTCCTACCGTTCCTTCAGATAACCCTTCAGTCACTTGGGGGATACTCTGTGGTGAGATCTCTGTGTGAAGTTTCTGTAGTGGAGTCTGCTGTGAAGCGATACGTAATATGTAAAAAGGAACTGAACTGAAGTAGTGGTTCAGTAAATTAATAATGAATATAAAAAGAACAGAGATACTTCGCCAACGGAAATTATATTCGTACCAGGCATTAAGGAATGCAAGGTGTCAAAACGGATAATTGTAATAAATAACTTGAATATCAAAGTCGTTGTATTCATTCATGTGGAATTAAATATTCCATAACTGTACCGGCCATAGTCTAAAGGTTAAACTTTCCGTTTGACTAGGTTGCCATGTAAACGGTAATACAGATGGGTTGCCTTAACTCTGTACGGAAGTGTGCCAAGACCATTGCCACTCTCTAAACATAGACTGAAGTTGTACCAATTTTTTTTATACATATTTGGATTTGATTTTGATTCACAGTAGGATAATGTTGGGTCAGGTGTAAAAAGTTCATCATCAAAATATTTGTATTTTATTTCCAATTTTTTCCAATTATTATTATAAGAGTTCCATTACAATAACAATTAAAATATTTGATGAGAAAAAAATACAAAATATTTGTGGAGAATGGTCCTTTTACCCCGTCTGTCCCTAAATATTTTAAAATATTGTTGTGTGGGTACTGTATATCAATACCAATTACGGATCACAACATTTCTTAAGGGATTTGTAAAATCAGGGAAATAGGGAACTTTTTTTTCGAGTATTTTGTTGCCACCCTGTGGTTCAAAATTACATGGTATTGTCCTCATATCTCTCCCTTAGGGGATTGATCCCAGACCGTTGTCAATAGCCCGCTGTGTTGCTCTTGTATGACGTTAATTAAAAATTGTCAAGTTGTCAGAATATTATAGCATAATCATCAATTTTATTTATTTAATTGTCTTGATTATAAATGAAATGTTCAAACAATAGACAACATGACTTGAACTAGTTTAAGATATTTAGGACAACTTTCTAAACATGACTCAATATTCTCAATCATAAAAGTGTCATGCGAAGCAATTTTCTCAAAAGTTTAATTTGGTTATTTATATTCTAAGTTCTTAAATCATTTCTTTTCTATATTTAAAAAAATTATATTATTATCCTCTGATAGATGATCTTCTATCACAGTGGTCCAGTCAAGGCAGTTTTTGAGGCATTAGTTGCCCACATGCAAACTTCAGCAATCCACCTCCTGTTTTCGAAAACGTTTTTATATGAATGCCCTTCAAGCACTGTTGACAACATCATTTTAGTCTTTATTCTGGTTCCCTATACAGGGGGATGTCGGGCTCAGTGGATATGCCCACTTAGCTAGCTATCTGCTAGTTGTAGGTTGCATATATTTGATTCCTTCCTGAGTGTATTTCTGTTCTGTGTTGATAAAAATTTCTTTGTGTTTGTATGTTCATCACTTCGCATATTCTGCTGGTCTGGAGAAGAATGAATAAATGGCCCTTGCACTTTAAAACCCAATTTACTAACCCATCCTTAATGCTGTAATGTTAAAGCAACATTGCGTTTTATGATTTGTTTGTTTTTAGACTATTTAGGAATTCTTATTGTACGTCTTGTACGAATCTTCGATTATATTTATACTAGCTTCAAAATATGTTTTTGATAACTTTTTAATTCAAAAATAATTTTAGTAAATCTCCAAGCTCCATGGGTACTTTCTGAAAACTTCCCTGCCCTTGATGAGTGTAGTGCATTTTGAAAATTCTTATGCATATTAAAACCAGATTATGCTGATCCATATCTTTTAATAGGTATCAATAATAATCTATCTTATAAGTTATAAGTCTCTCTTTAATTCCGATTGCAAAAAGAACCTATAAAGAATATAGAATTTAATTTTTTTAAACTTTTGCTTGGCATTTTTATTCAAACTTGAAAGCGTACTCTGTCTTTCAACTGCCTCTATTTTGTTAACTGCATACAAGTGTACTCTCAGCTCACTAATAATAAATGGCTCAGCTAATAATGCACATTAGGATATGCCCCATCCATTTTCTTAATTGTCTCCTGTTAGTTTTAGTGAAACTGCGTAAAGTATCAGAAACAGTATCCCCAAAGGGCATTTCTACCAATCCTCGGGACATACTTAAACAGTTTTAGATATCAATTTATCTTTTAACAGTTTTGAAGCATTTTCCTTTAAATTTTGATTCCTATTTTCAGTTTTGAAAGAACAGATTCAGAAGATAACAGTTCCGATGGAGCTAAAACAGGTAAACTTAAGTTCACAATTTTGAATTATCGTTCTTCAAAAAATTTGCTGATAGTGTAAAAAATTTATTAAAATTTACCGTTTTTTTTATCTTTGAATATGGGAATATATGCAGATATTAACATCTCGCAATGAATGACATTAAGGTTAGCCATTTTGATGATATCCCTAACAAATTTCTCCATTGTGTTTAAAAGCTTTCCATATGTTAAACAATTAGCAAATTAAGTGAATTTTACTTATTAGCATTTAATTAAAATTTAATTAATATTTAAATTGAAGGTCGTGAGTAAAAAATTGATTTTGAATGCATAGGTAAGAAGCAAACTTGGACTATACAGCCACCTTTGTATACCTTATTCCAGCCTGAGTCCATAACATCATCTACTGAAGAGAGAAGAAAAGTAGATGTGTGGAATGATCATTTCAATGAATATGGCAGGTAAAATGTAAGCTTTCATTTCTAACTTCTAAACTCTTCCCCGTAGCCAGGCATCAGCTAAATTATCAGTAGGAAATTAGGAATAAAAAATAAATCTTAGCATTATTCTCGTTAAGAGTTAGACCATAACAAGGCTAATTGATTAAATTAAAACTAAAAGATTCAGTTTTCTACAGTGGATGAAAGCTAATGAGGTTCATTTCCTTGGTATTTCTTAATGAAAAATAAATGAATTCTTAGTAAAAAAAATTAAAAATTGAATATTTATGTCTAGTTAAGTTTTTATGTGGATTGATACTTTGAGGCATGGTAAAAGCATTTATAAAAAGGATGATGATTCTTTTATATTTCTGTTTGTATTGTTGGTTTCTTCCATAAAAAGTGCTTTATTAATAATTAAGTGCATAGGTAACAAGCAAACAATTTATTTGACTATGGGCCTCCGCCACCCTGCTCGCCTACGCTTGCCAACACTGAACAATGCATTTATTTATTAACAAATTTCAAAAACAATTGTAATTGTTGTAAAAAAAGAGTACATTCTAGGGTTTCCTATGATGTTTAGAAATTTAAAAACTAATAATAATAAACTATAGATGTGACAGTTTTAACGAAAATTTCCCGATTTTTCTCGAATTTCCAAAAAATATTATCAGGAACCGAATTGAAATTTCTAAAAAAAACCTGACAAGCTGCAAAACTTTATGTTTAGAGGTGCTCTAAAAAAAACCTCACGGCTGAAGACTGAAAATGTATGTGTCTTGCTCACTCACAGTGAAAAATTCGCTTTTTTCGACTTTGACACTTTATGCACCCTAAACTATTAGCTGCATCAGAAACAAAATCTTCTTCATCTTGTTCCCTGTACGAGTTTAAACAAACCATGTTAATATTGTAATTTTCTGATCCATACTTTCGCAGGAAACTAAGAATCGAGCAAAAAAAGCGAGTTTTTAATCCTGCGACGGCGGCAACGTTTTTTAATATAGAGGGATACAAATTAATCTACATAATTTTTATATGGCTTACAGATTGTAATAGTTATGAAATAATTGTGGCAATTTTTCATTTACTTCATTTTAGTCTTGTAAAGTTGCTATTTTTATTTCCACAAAAGGATTATTCTATTAGATAGTGTAAAATAAGTTTTAAAACTTTTTGATTCCTTCCTTCTTCAAGATATGTGTAGTATAAATTACTGTTATTCATGTTTTGCTTTTCTCAAGTCTGTACAAGTAAAACCAATATTTGGAAAATAAAGGTTTTATGTGTTGGTTTGAAAATGTGTTAATGATAAATAATTAAATGCTAATGGATTACATGAAGACTTGCATTTGGAAGCAGATATTTTCTTACATTATGTGACATCTACTCATGTAACTTTTATATAGTAATTTAATATGTTCTGATTTGATACCAGGGACAGATTTTTTTCTTGTGTTATTTGGTAGTGATGGCAGGTGATTTACATTTTAATATTATGGTATGTTTTAGTTAGCAACAATTCTAAATACTTTTAATTTAACTTTCAAGTTTTTGTAAATATGTTTGTTAAAAGCTGCTTGCAAATGATGTTTTATCAATTATATGTCTATCATTCTCAAATTAATGGTAAACTAATTCTACGTCTTTCAATTTAGGGGTGTTTTGTCTTATCGAACTTGTAAAGACCGAGAATTGATCTTAAGAGGTATACCAATAGAACTTCGGAATGAATTGTGGATGCTTTACTCTGGTGCTGTAAATGAGGTAACTAGCACTATAATAATTCACTTCTAATTAAGATCAAAGATTTAATTTTGACCCCTTGTCTTTCAAAATGATTTCAGATATATTTTATTCTTTGATGTATTTTTAAAGGTTGTGGCGTTTCAACTTATAGTTATAATTTTTGTTGAGTGTTTTAGAATTAATTTGATCCTCTGGTCGGGATACTTATAGGCACACACTATCCTACCTAAATATAACTTTATTTGCTGAATAAATAGATGAATAAATGGTACAAGGATTTGTCGATCAAGTAGCTTTTCTCGATGTCGGGAGAGAACGGGAAAGAAGTGTCGAGGTGAGCGTCTCGCCCCGTTGGTCGAATGTGTCTCGTTCTTTCTCCTCGGGGGAGGGGGGGAGCAACGCTTGTTGTTCGCCCATGGTGCCATCTATTGTGAGCCATTACAAATCTATCTATTCAAAAGAAACAATCAGGATGTTACCACATTTATAGAATTTAAATATATTAATACAGTTTCAATTTCAAAAGTAGTTAAGAATTATTTAAGATAAGATGATACAACAGAAGCCCATGATCACAATGTAAGATAATTTGCTAATAAAATATTTTAGTACCCATCTGTGGTCAGCCGATGTCCATGGCATCAGTAATATCACACCTACATAGTAACTCAGGAACAGGGTGTAAAAAAATCATGATTTTTTCAAAAAAATCAATTAATCGGATTTATTTGATTTAAATCAAAAATCAGATTTTTTTATTTAAATTTCTGTAGGGCCTATAAATTTGTTAAATAAAAAATTGAGTTTCTGACATGACATGTAAACTAATATTTAATTAAGTAAACAATCGGATTTTGTGATATGGTAAATTAATATTTATTTTACTAAATATCATTGTGTGTTACATGACAATACATTTAAAAAATGAATTTTCAAAACAAGAGCAAAAGATAAGACATTTGTTTAACTTTAAAACACAAGTTGACATCCTCCATACTTTTTCTTGACTTATTAACATAATCATGTTAACAAATGTATCAGTAAGTGTAAGTGAGACCTAAATTAGTCTGATTAAATAAATATTTGTTATGGGTCACTACTCTTAAAGTGAAAGGTGATTGTTTCAGGGTGCATTTTGCAAAATAAAATATGTTCATTGTGTTTAAACTTTCATCCTTTCAAATAGAAAGCTCAGTTGAATTTTTTATTTAATAAATTATTAATCACATTATAACTGTGTTATTTTGTATTTATGTCTCAATTAAAAAAAAGTAGTTGAAAAATCACTATAGCTAAGCCATTGGTCAATCAATTAAAGGGGTAACAAGTAGTTTAGGCCTACTTTGTGGGGATTTTCTTTTGCTGTCGTGACATTTACGTAGATGCAGGCCTACTGCTTTATTGTTTGTAACATAAAATTATGCATGAACATTGTAAAAACTTTCAAATAGATGTCAACTTATTTTTTACTTTACTGTTTGGCAGAATCCCTGACTCAACATATTACTTAGTCCATAGACACCTCAGATAATTTGCAAGTGTCCAGTGCCAAACATTTTTTTTAAAGCTCACCATGTGTGCAGAAAGTTCAAAGCATTTGACAAATTTTGTGATTTTTCTAGAGTGTATTTACTTAGTTATAAAAATGTAAGATTAGTTGTGATTTAAATCAATGATTTAAAAAAAAATCATTTGATAAAATCATGATTTTAATCGCTGATTTAAATCAAGTGATTTAAATCTTGACACCCTGCTCAGGAAGCCACAAAAACCTTTCAAATGTAATTTTATATCAAAATAAGTGGGGATATTTTGCACAGTTTACAAAAATATGCAATTTCCCAAAGCATTTATCAATTTAGTAAGTTAAAAATCAGTAGTTGTATGTTTAAAAAATGTTACACACATAGCTATGATTAATTTTTGTTTATTCATCAGAGTATTAAAGTTGATATCCATGCTTTGTCTTCATTAAAAAATAAGTTCATAGAAACATGAGTGAATTCATAGAAATGTGTGTAGCTGGTTGTTCTATATTCTTTTAGCATAAAAAATTTACTTATTGGATACAGGTATGAGAATATTCCGTGGATTTCCGTTTTTTTTTTTGGTAATGTTTTACTGCTTTTTAGTAATTTTCCACGATTTTGTAACGTGATTTTGGCTGGTTTTAAAAATATGACGTCATTAGTGTTTCTAGTCAATGAGAGTATATTTCAAGTTTTGTGAAGTACCAGATGTTCTAGTGACGTTTTTATATACTAGAGGGTTCCGCCCTCTAGTACCTCCAACCGATCTAGTAACCTAGTATCTCTCCAACCGACGGAAATTGATTAGAGATTTTGAAAAAAGGTATTTTGTATTCGAAAATAGGCTGTAAATTTAAACTGAATTAAGTTATATATTTATTTAAAACAGGGTTACAGCTTCTGTCTATGTTTATAGCGGTGCACTTCATTGCCAAGGAAAGAATTATTTCAAATGAACCAATGAACAAATAATTTATTATAGCTCTGGGCTGTACCATATTGTACTTGCCGACCCTTTTTCTCTAACACGTGGACGGCAACATCCAGACGGTGACAACAACAACTTCAGTGTTTGCACGTGTGTTTTTGACAAAGCACCGAAAGAGAGTTTTTCTCATCAGCGGCCTGGCGTTCTGTTTTGGTCCGCCCCTTTTGCCTCCCCCTTGTGTCTGGCAATTGAGTTCAGAGATGCAATAAACCGTTCTGTGGGTTTTCAGGAACGATTTTTCCATTGACACAGCTGGAGTTCCGTCGGTTCCCTAATCCCATGTCTGGAATGGAGATTAACTTTTGGGAACTCAAGTCGGCATTATAGACGGTTTTTACATCTTTGTGGGGGTGTCTTCAGTTCTGTTGAGGACAAAAACATCTCTTGCAGGGGCTCGCCCCCCTCCCGTTCGCAGCTGCGGTTTTGCGGATCCAAGAGAACAGGGATTTGAGAACTGGAGACTGATTCTGAATTCGACGAGAGACAGACGTCTCTGTTTTGTGGAGAGACATTGGTGCTTTGGCTCCAGGCAGGTTTTCGATTGTCGATGACTGTGCCCTAACTTTTAACTTGTTAACTTACTTGTAAATATTTTAATTATCTAAATAAATAGTTTAATTTTAAAACAGCTGTCCGTCTAATTCTTACATGACGGTACAGGGCTAATGGATGTTTATTTTTACTATTGCGACCTCACTCGCGTGTATTTAATTTCACATTTTGGTTTTCCTCTTTTTTGAAATCTTGCATCCTCATGTCTGTAGATATTTCCTGCATTCTCCAAAAATGACTAACTATGCTATGAATATAGGTTTAAAACCACCATGTATTCAAAACTGGGTGGTAGACAAAAATTTTAAACTTGATTTCAAAGTTTTGAAGAAATTCCATAGCTGTTTTGTTTGGAATCTTTACTGTGATCTTTACTGATTGCAGGCACAATGGAGAATGACTCATGAATGTCATTTTTGGATGCTAAGGGGTGCAAGTGTTAAAATTAAAAAAAATTTATTTAAATGGAGTTAGGGACACTTTAAAAATCCAACTATTTGGACATTGAAATATTAAGGATTCAATTAATTTTTTGTGGAGATATAGTGCTTGAAGAAAAAGGTACTAAGAAAAATTCTCCTATGTTTTGAGGAAAAGGAACACAAGCGTACTTATATCTATGCTTCCAAATAAAACCTCCTTTTAGCCTTAGCTTGTAAGTCATAAGAAAGATAAAGCTACTTCTGAATACTTTTGCATGTGGAGAAATGTTCATCTTTTGATTGTACCGGCAGGTTAATTTTATTAAATCTCCATGGTCTGACTTGCAAGAACTCCTATATTAACTAGTAGCACTGGGTATTTACTTATTTGGAGTGCATGATTTTAAAACTAATCAAGGTTTAAATAAGTTACTGCCTTTTATTGTATGTTCAGCAAGTATCATAAAAGTGCAAATGATAAATTAAATAGAAATAGTAACAGATGAAAATTAAAAACTTAAATAAGTATTGATCAATGCATTTCTGCAACTGTATTATATTTTTATAGCAAAAAGAACCACATAGAAACTTTGATTAATCGTTGCTCTTTTAACCGTCAGTCTGTTATTAAAAGTTAATTAAATATTAAAAGTTATTAGTATGTACACACATATGCGTACGATACTCTATGTACATTTACCTAATTTCCACGAAAAATCATCCTCGCTTTACAGCTGAGCGGTTGTGTATTTATGTAACATTAGTTCATAATTAACATGTTTAGGTAACAATATGTACATGTGTACAATACTATAATTAATGTAAATTGTATATTGTTTCTGTAAAATAAAATACATTTATGTACAGTGTATTTTCTGTTTGTAAACATGCATTTTTGATCACTCATTCATACACAATGGATGGAGTGGGTTGTTTAAGGTTTTTCTGTTATATCTGTCTATTTGATTAACAGTCACTGTTCCGGTCCCGACCCTGACAGTTTAATCGAAGTTTCACTGTAATTGTGAAAATGTACATAAATAATTTGCATGAATAATAGCAAATCATGTGGAATTCCATTTTTATTTACTGTATGTAATGATAGTTTTTTTTGTTTTAGTTGATAGTTTATCCTGGTTACTACGAATGGTTGGTAGAACAAAGTCAAGGGAAAACCAGCATTGCTGCTGAAGAAATTGAACGAGATTTACATCGATCCCTTCCTGAACATGCAGCTTTTCAATCCGATCTTGGAATTGATGCCCTTAGGAGAGTATTGACAGCTTATGCATGGAGAAATCCAAGCATTGGTAAGTTTTCTAAAAATCTCATAAGGTTAACTCTTAATACTATGTTTACACAAATTTTGATCTTAATAATAGTGAAATTTACGTAATTCGATTTCACTTAAATCATTAAGAAATGTCTTGTTTCATAATTTTAATATAATAAGGAAATAATTATTCTGTACGTCATTTCAAATTATAGTTTTAAACAAATGCTCGTTTAAGAAATCTGATTGAAATAAAAACAAATTGCATTATTATTTAATGTATTCAATATAAGTTCACTCTTGAAAATTAAAATCATTGGTTATAATTTAGGCTTAAAAATTCATTAATAATTATATTGTTTGCTTAGGGTTATATTCGAATAGCGTTTTTTCAAAAATAGATTACTGTTATCAGGAGTATAAATATAATAAATTGAATATAGTTTAAACATGTTTTACTGTACCTTTTACATCCCAGCTGTACACTTATTTTGATTATTAGTAATTCATCTTACATTAAATTTCTGTGAAAAGGTGACCAAATCATCAATTTTAATACTTAGAGGTTTCTAAATTATAACCATTGCTTTCCATTTAAGGTTACTGTCAAGCTATGAACATTGTCACATCAGTTCTGCTGATTTATGCATCAGAAGAGGAGGCGTTTTGGTTATTGGTTGCTATATGTGAGAGATTGCTGCCCGATTATTTTAATACTAAAGTTGTAGGAGCCCTTGTTGATCAAGGTAATTTTACTTTTTTTTTAATCTTGTGTTGGTATAGGTGGCCTTTAAAAAAAGTACCAGTATATTTTAATTTTAGTAATTTATCTGTTGGGAATTGACTGGAATTTTAGTTCTGGAAACGCCGGCAGAGTGAATAGTCTTGCGCGCATGGCCTTGTGGTAATTGGGGAAACAAAAAAGGAAGCAAGTAACGCTGAATTGAGCTTGACTGGAATAGCAGGTTTTTGTTGATTACCCCTCTTGACCTCTATTCTCAGGATTTAACTCATTTTGGCAGCCTTGTGTATGTAATGTACATACAGCATAGTAAATAAGAAAATAAATATTGTGATTTTGAAAAACTTGGATATTGCTGCTCTCTCATTCATCACTGATGAAAAATTGGATTATTTGGAAAGTGCTTGACCGGCATAACATTATCCTTTCTTGGGAAGTGGGACAACTGGTGTCCACTCCATGAAATGGTTAAGTATTCTAGATATGTTAAGGTATATTTATTATAATAGTCTAGTGTTACTCGTGTCTGTAGCAATTCTTAAGCTACAAGTGGTCCCTGGGTAGTGCTAAATGAGTAACAGCGTTTGTTGATGCAGCCCTTACCACATGCCTTCTTCATGCAGCTAGTTTACATCGGGCTGCACGAAGATAAATGGTCAATACAACCCATTCCTCAACGTAATTTAAAAAAAAATTCATATTTTGATGCCTTAATGGGCAGGGGTGCATAAGGGGGCTCCTACTTTATGAAACTAAAATAAGTACTTTTTCTTGTGGCAAAATACACTCGTGTAAGGCTGCGAATTTCAACCTTTTACATCGCATGGCCCACATAAATTTATGTGCTGATGATAATTTTGAAGATTTATAACTTTGTTTTTCGATAGGTGTTTTAGAACATTTGACTAGTGAACATCTTCCTGATATCCATGCAAAATTAGTGCCATTTGGTGTCTTATCTATGATCTCATTATCCTGGTTTCTGACTATATTTTTAAGGTAATTTTCTCTTCCGGGCTCGTTTTTGGTGCATGATTGTATCAATATAAAATAAGATTGTAATAAGTGTTTTTGGTTTCTAGTGTGATACCCTTCAACTCTGCTGTCAATATAGTTGACTGTTTCTTTTATGATGGTGCTAAAGTAAGTATTATTTTTAGTTTTATAAGAAAAAATTAGATCTTTGCAGAGATGTTAATTCTGTGCCAATTGCACCAAGCTCTTCCAAAAAAAATCTTTTAGAGAAGGTGTGCCAAATTATGATAAAAGAAGGCAATGATTTCATATTTTATTGAAGATTTGTTTGAAAATGAATCGTAAAATTGCAATAAAAAACTTAAACTGGTATCTCTAATATTATAAAAGGAAGTGTTTGTTTTTTGCATGCCAAGTCCTGACGAATTTAAGGCACTTACAGTAATGAGATTTGGCACACAGGTAGTCCAAATTTTTGGCAATATTAGGATCGCGGCGAATTTAAAATTCAATCTAGAACATTTTTAAATGAAATTTAATTATTATTGTTTTTAGAATGGCAACAGCATAAAAGATCAGATTCTAAATTTATTTTTTCCGTTTTTATTTTGCGCAGAGGAATGATTTTCCAACAGACGATAAAAAACAAAGTTTTAACTTTAGTTATGTAGTCTTTTTTTTCTATCTCCTGGACTGTTAAAGATAAGAGTAAAAATTTAAACGTATTTGAAATCTGCAGAAAATTTCATATTAGATCAATATTTAAAAATGACTTTCTTCAAATAAAAATTTTTTTTAACTGAATATCTTTTATATTTTTGCAAGAGAATGTGACGTCACGCCAACATTCATGTTTTTTGTGTGTGTTTTTTTATGTTTTTTTGTGAAAGAAATTGTATCCACTTCATAACTGGGTTTTGAGCACAAATGATTACACCAGTATATCATAAATGAATTTATTTCAGAAAAAAATTATTTACAATTGAACATTTTGATTGTGCAGTACAAAGTCCCAAATCATGACGTTTTGCTAACCAACGTTTTTTTGTTTTTCTCACTTTTTACATTTTTCCGACAATTTTTAAAGAACAAGGAGTTTAACCTGGACCTAATTGATGAAACAATGCAAAATAATGAACATGTTCAGAGTAAATACCACGCAGAAAAATGAGAAGATTTGCAAGTAAAATTTGTTGCATTGTATTAAAAGGTTTTTTTTTTTTTTAAATTATTCCTATTTATATATTTGTTATTTTACTATTTCAAACGCTAAATTTGCGTGTGAGGGTGGTTAGATTAAGGTGTTTTAGACAAAAAATGCATATAAGCCGGAATGGCCAAGGTCCGAAGGATTCTGAATTTGGGACTTCGTACTGAATGTTTATTATTAACGTTCCCAGGAAGTCCTCTGCACCTATGTGATATATGCGCTCAAGAGGAAGAGTTGCACAAATGGTTCATTTTATAGGGCAAGGCAGAGAAATTATTGAAATTGACTCTTAAATAGCTGCATTGCATGCTTTAAATATATGTTACTAAATTGTTAAAAATTATATTTTAAGTGATGAATTTGTTCAAAAACTTTTGAATATTTTTCATATTTTTGACATTTAATTTTCATGTAATTCAACTTCGTAAAACAAGTTTAAAAGTAAAGTAACATTTTTTTCTCATGCTAATTATATTTTTCTTCGTGTTTATAATTTAATTGCATTTTGTAGGTTGTTTTCCAAATAGCCTTGAAAGTTTTGGAAGCAAACAGACTGGATTTGCTGGCCTCCAATGATGATGGAGAAGCAATGACTGTGTTAAGTGACTACTTGAGCAGTGTGGTTTGCAGAGATGAACTTTCCTCTTTTATTTCCTATCAGAACTTTATTCCAGAGTTTGAAAAGAGGGTATGTTTGTACATTTTTTGATAGGTTAAAATGCCATAACTTTGACCTTGAACTTTCCTTACCCTGTTTGATATTTTTGTCAGTATTTGATTAATTTGTTACCTGTCATTCTTTGAAAAAACATTCTGTAAACTAAATAAATACCAAATTAGTGAGCTTAGAATCATGGGTAAAATAGTGCAAATCATGTTTGAAATTAAATGTTTAGTGTTAATTTAATGTAATCTGAAATATAAAGGTTTAGCTAATTGTGGCTTATAAATCGATTTTTCTGTTAAATTTTCAAGAAATTATAAAAACTAGCAGACCAGACATATTTGCTTTAAAACTGGTGTATGAATCCTTTCAGAGTCGATTTTATACTGCATATATCCGTTGTTGCCATTGGCAATAAACAAATGTCGATTCCTGTGTGTCATGGATGTTAGTTAAATATGTACATATAGGTAAGTCACAAGCACACAACAGAAAAGAAAATATTTGACTTTTACAAGATATGTTGACTGTTGTTCCATATATTCATGTTTCTGGTTGGGTCCCAAGTCTAATTTACATTTTTTTTAAATGCATGAAAATAGCCTTGGTGTTTTTATGAAAAATATTCTACTTACAGAAAATTGAATATATGTCCTTAAATGTGTGATCTATAAAAAATAAAATTCTTTCATTATCAGTTTTATGTGTAATATTTCTGCATACTCAGTTAATTTTAGAAAGTATCTTACGTCGCTGAATTCTGTAATAAACAGTAGTGTTCAATACACATATTCTTCAGAATATAATTTTTGTATATCTTGGTATTTTAGTGGTTAGTTACTCTAAGTATTAAAGAGTTTTTATTTATATAAATAATTTATAGCAAAAAATATTGGAAAGGATCTTCTAATGAGTTTATTCATTGCCAAAGTTGTGTTAGAATTGTTCTGAAGCTTTTTTTTTGTTTATTCAGTCAATATAATGCATGGTGTTTTTTTACTCCAGTGAAATATCAAGTATGATTTACATAGCGTTAAATTTGTATCCTATACTTATAAATTAGAAATTAAGTTTGTAACAAAATTAGAAATTAAGTGTGTAAAATCAGATGAGGGAAAAAATGAAATGTTGTCAGTTTTAGTATAATTGTTCTTTATTTTTTCATTGATCTTCTGGCATTTAAAAATTTTTTTTTGTTAGTTTAAAAAAGTATGCATAATTATCAGCTTTTAGAATGTTCTAGAACGATTTTCTCAAACTTATGAGACTTATTTTACTACTAGAATTGATTAATATTTGTTTTTATACCCAATCTAGATGTTATTGGTTATTATTTGCCATTTCCCATCACTTTTAAAAATCTAATCTAGAATATTTAATTTCACAATTAGAATATTTGTCAATACTAAATATGCAAAAAATTGGTTACTTTGGCAACATATGCATGTACATTTAATTTTAGTGCAGATTTGTATGCTGCAAATATTCAAGCAATAGAATTTTAATTTTATATTCTTTCTTTTTTAGAGGATACATGTAGCTAAGCTCATCAAAGAAGCATATGCTCAGTATGGGTTTATTACAAACAATACAATCGAGCAGTTACGTATGAAACAGAGGTTACGTGTTGTCCAGGTGAAACAGCTATATTTAAATTTTCTCTAAAATGATTATATGTTTTGTTGGCTCTGAATTCAAATGTTGTTAACTTTTATAAGCATTATTTGTATAATTGTAATAATTTTGTTGCCAGTTTGTACTTTTATGGAGAATTAATATGAATGGTGTTTTTTTATATAATCTAATAAAATTAAGTTTGTATTTCATTGATATTCTTGTACATTGTTTCTACAAGACTATTTTCTAATATTCGACGTTCATATGCTGTTTATAAGTTGACTTAATTCATAATTGAACTCTATTAAAGCAATTTTAAAGACTTAAGATGTTAAATATCTGTTTTTTGTGTTAAACTTCTGTATTAAGTTTTTCCTGGTTTTTATGAACCATAAATATTTTTTTTTATTAAATTGCGGCCACTGATCTGGTTTGAAAAGTAATGGACTCAGAACTGGAGGGTTGTTAGTTTAAATCCAACCAAAGACTCGTGTACATAAGGAGCGGGTGAAACCTGCAATGTATGAAAGTTTGGAGAGTAGTTTGCAGCTCTAGTATGACCTCGTCATCTGACCATGGTTCAAAATTACGTGGTGTTGTCCTCAATCTTTCCCTTCAGGAGTTGATCTCGGACCGTCAGCAATAGCCAATTGTGTTGCTCCAGTGCGATGTTAATTAAATATGTACCTATCCAAACCTTAAATGGGTTTTTACTCATTCAAGCATGGAAAAAGTGAAATTATGGTTCGATTATGAATCATAACTACACCATTTATAATTATGAATCATAAATTATGAGTTAAGTATGCTTATAATTTGTTATTGATTTGTGCAGGATCTGGAAGACACAAATCGTAAAAATATTGTAAGAAGTGTGTTTTATGATGACTTAGTAAAATCAGTATTTTCTCAAGAAGAAGTGGATGATGTCTATACTTTTATAAAGGTAAATGAAAAGTTATTAGCATAATTTTTGTATTTTCAAATTCAATGCATTGCACATTGTTGCATTATTTTATCATTGTAATATTTTAAAATCCAAGTTATATATTTACACATCTTCCTTCAGTAAAAACTGTATTTGTTAATTGTTTATTTCTAATGAAAAACGTATTAGATAAATGACAATACACAAATCGTCCTCAAATATGTGTAGACTGCTTTACTGTTAAAAAAGCTTTAGAAATTTAATTTTTGGTGCTAGTGCTCTTAACAAATTTGACAAAACTCTTGTGTGGTTGAAATATATCGTCTGTCAAAAACTTGTCTCTTATTGGAAGAAAACTGACCAGATCTTGATCTCATCATCATTAAATAATCAGAAACATCTTGACAATGAGATGTCATTTGCAAAATTGGTCGTATCTTGAATGATATCTTGACAATTCACTTGGAGGGTAAATGACTAGCATTATTTATAATAAATTTCTCTACTACTTTAAATAAAAATTTTAAAAGCATTCAGAAGTATATTGTAAATATATATGTATAAAATGATACTTGAGTTTATACATACCTTCTAAAATATGATATTCATCACAAATATCCCTTAACGTTCTAGAATACCTCCTATTTTTTTCCCTCTTTTCTCTCGCTAGTCTTTCATTGCTTTTGCATCTGATCTCCAATACAAATTAATACCACTTTCATCTTTTGAACTTCCCCATCTTGCTAACCATGTCTTCAAACAGATCTACTCACTCTCGGGTCATTCCTTCCTATCGGATCACCTATGCATTCCTCCACAACACTTAACTTGTATGTTCGACTTACAGAAACATTGCATTTCCTTTATAAGACTAATTTTTAGATATTCATTCTTTCACGAGTTTCTTGGAATATGAAGGTCAGAGAACCGTTCCAAAGATACTACCTCCAATGCAGAATCCCTCCTATGCATTATTCTAGCTTGTCAACTTTACTGAAGGATTTAATAAATGTTTTTCTTGAAATTTTCTGCCCCTTCAATTGCGAATTTTCAACAAAACAATGGACACCTTGAATGACTACCCAGAATACTGTTATGCTGTGACTCTTGATTTCTGTTATTGTAACACCAACTGCAAAACACATTGAGATAAGAATACAATAGGCTCTAGAAGTCATGTGTTGCTCTACAAGTGCTTACTATTATCTTTTGCTGAGTAATTGTAAGTAACATGTATGGAAACAACAATTGGTATGTTTCATTGCTAATAAATGTTTACAACTCAAAATACCAAGAATATCAAATCGGTTAACAAATTTTGGAACTCAAAAATATATCTCTTTCTGACACAATCTCAGTAATTCGTAACTTTATTAAATTCCCTGGCAAAGACTACATCTCAATTAATAATTCTAGATGGAATTAAAGATTACTGTCATTGTCACAGTATAGAAAATTACATACTTATTAATAATTTAATTATGTTGTGCGCATTTAGTTTCTGTATAAATATTGCTTGCTCTTTGTACTATTTTATCATAAATATTATTGCTTGTATCTATATCATGATTTAATATTTGTTTATTGTGCTTGAGCAATTTAAAGTAATTAAGTATAATTTTAGCCAATGAGATAAGATAATTTAAATATAACTTGAACCAATAAGAGAATCAGTGTAAAAAGTGATTCATGCATTTCAGGGCCAATTTTGTCTTCTTTTTTAGGTATTATAACTGATGTCTATACTTTATTTGAAAATAGATTTGTATGGTACAATCTTAAATGAGTGACACATTGTGTGTGCATGTGTTTAATAATAATTTGGTGTGCTTGTTAAGTTGCTGTGTCTTTCAGGAAGAACAACTTCAGCAGATGTACTGGAGTCCTGCCGTAGTATGTAATGGTCATGAAAAGTATGATCCTACCATGCCTTTTTATGAGCAGTGCCTGATAGACTATGACATTTTTAGGATATTTTTCAATCTTCTGCCGCCTTGGGGACGAGGGGAAAATGCCAAAGTACTCTGTTCGCGTATTTTCAAGGTAACCATCTAGTGATTTCTTCGGAAATCAGCTTGTAGGAATTGGATGTTTAATGCTACATAAACTATTATTCCATTCAGATCTCATTTTCAAAAAATTTGCACTAAGTCAATATTTAGCCAAATGTTTCAATTGTTATTTCAGAGCTTGGTGTGCTGTTGATATAATTCCAAAATTATTTGTTTATTTCATATTTTATGCCCCTATAATATTTTTCAAAAATTCATCATTATTTCGTATTTATCAAATCATCAGTTTATTGTTAGTTTGTAAATGCTTTCAATTCTTTCTGTCATAGCTGATCGATGATAATCAAGACAATATGCTGAGCTTTCTAGAATTTCTACAGTTTCTTGCCATAGTTTGTCGTAGTGATATTGAGATGAAACTGAAAATGTTTTATCTGTGCCATTTAATTTGCTCCACTCCAGATGTCTGCAGTGAAACTACATCACTCTCTGGTATGCTTTAAATTTTGCTTTCTTCTAACTTATCAGCTTGGGGTGCATTTGCTTTCTCTGGAAATAATGTGGCAATTCAGTGTTTGTCTGCAAACAACCAGCACTGTATATTAAATTGTTAAAATGGCTAAAGCCACTTTTGATGTTTCTCCACTGTGTGTTGCCAACCAACCGGTATAGTGGTTAAGGTGTTAGCCTCTAGATCGGAAGGTTCCTGGTTCGAATCTGGGTCCGGGCATGGATGTTTCTAAATGTATGGTGTAGAGGCGGCTGGTGCACCTTAAATCTGTCGTGGCCGAAAGTCCTCATGTTGGGTTGGTGTGGAAGTTTGGAGAGTGGGGGTGCCAGCACAGGCGTTGCTTCATCGTCTGACCGTGGTTCAAAATTACGAGGTGTTGTTCTCGGATCTTTCCCTTAAGGGATTGATCCCGGACCGTCGTCAATAGCCCGTTGTGTAGCTCTAGTACAACATTAACTAAAATTACCAAAACCAATAAAAAACCATTACCTCCACTGTGTGTTATATGTTACTAATAAAAAACCGTCTAAATTTAAATTATTTTAAATACTTGATCCAAATGTGTGTTAAGATAAAAAACCATTTTGAAAAATGTTTAACTAAAGTGATATTTAGATTTTGCCAAAAAAAAAAAATGGTCTAGTGTTTGATTTATTTATTTTTGCGATTTTTATTTTCTTGCATAACTTTTCATCATTAATAATTAGTGCCTTCCTTTTTCTTAAAATGGTAAAAATATTTATCTTTATATGACTAGTAAAAACTATTTTTCTTGTCCTAAATTTTTATTAATTTATGCATTCATTGGGACAGATAGTTAGGTGTGTATTTTTCTCTGCAACATGCAATTTATGTAATTCTTCCTGAATCCATGGACAGATTTGCAGTTTTCAAAATGAATGTGAGAATTTTTTTAAATGAAAATGTTATGTACATGTGCACAAGGAAGCAGATTTCTACTGCAAAATGAATGTTCCTTGCCTTGCACTGTTATTTTTGGTAGTGCTTGTGTAATTAGACTACTTTGTGTAATACTTTTTAATTAGCAGCTGTAAAAAATGTTCCATTTCTAAAGAACTTTATATTTTTAGTTGTCCATATTTAATTTTTGTATACTGAACTAATGTACTAATATATGCATTGAAGCGCTAGAAAAACTGGTGCACTAGTCTAATACTTGGAAGGCCTCTATGACAGCATAGAACTGCAGAAATACAATGGAATTATTTTGTAGGCTATGAACCCCAATCTTCCCGCAGAACGGTTTACAATTCTCTGATATTCTAAGGTGTTGGATTTCTGTGTTCCACAGCATGTTGCATGGCATCCCAGATGTGTTTAATGATGTTGAGATCTGGCAGGGATTTGGGAAGGTGGTAATGCGACCTCAAACTAGTGTTCCCTTAACCATAATTTGACATGTCTAGACTTGCATGGCTATGCATTGTCCTGTTGAAAGTGCCAGTGAGGACATATATACATAGCATTCACATTGTCAGAGACACTGGGTAAATGAACCAGGGTTGCATTGAAGGCCAACTGAACAAACTCCCTCTACCTCGGAAATGCTATGACTTGTCTCACTAGCACCAACTATAAAACTGTAATTAAAATTGTTTAAATATGATAACTTGCCATACCTCATGGCAGAAACTGCTTTAAATTTTTTTCACTTTATATATTCACTGACTGACATTATCGGGTTTTTATTTTACGAACATCACAGCACATACAAGTTACAGCGACAGAGAGACAAAAGCACACTACTAGTATACAAAGAAGTAAGCGTTATATACAAATGCGAACTGAAACTAAAAGTAGCCAATAGGAATGTTTTAAGAAATGAGAAGTAAAACTAAGGGGAGTGAGAACTGAAACTATTGTTTGCGTTTCTCACCAGCAAGCCAGTTGACAGTGGCGGCGCTGTTCAAGCCACTGTATACTACTTCCCCAGTTTCAACGATATACACAGAAGCGATCTGGAAAGTGTACTGCTCGTCTAGATCTGGTGGTGTAGTTTGGCACTTCCTGCGTTGGCACTGTCACGGGTGTGTGAGTGGGAGCATCAGCAGCTTGGAAAGCAGGTTTAAGACGGTCGACCGACACGTTAACATGGTTGCCACGAACGTTGACTTTAAATAATTTTTGGTGATGAGAAATTACTTCATAGGGTCCATCATATGGGCGTTGCAGAGGCTTCCGAACCATATCCTTTCGGACGAAAACGTGAGATGAAGAGTGTAGCTCCTTAGGCACAAAAACAGCTCGCTTCCCATGAGACGATGTTGGTTGGGGTTGAAGAGACTGCATATGCCTGCGGAGTTGCTCGACGAATCATCCAGCAGCTGTGAGGGATCGAAAAGTTCTCCAGGGATGCGGATGGTGGAACCATAGACGAGTTCTGAAGGGGTTGCTTTCAGGTTCTGTTGGAGTGAAGCACGGAAGCCAAGGAGGATCGTGGGAAGAACTTAAGTCCCCTGTTCGGTGCTTTGGCATTTGATGGCTGCCTTTTATGGACAGTGAAGGTTTTCTACAAGACTGTTACTGGATGGGTGATAAGCAGTGGTTCAAACTCTCTCCGCTCCCAGGAAGGTTGCAAGGAATGAAAAGAGTTTGGATTCAAATTGCCTTTCTTGATCTGTAGTGATCCGACTAGGCACACCGAATGTGCTGATCCATATATCGTACAATGCTCGGGCAAATGTGGGGGCTGTTATATCAGTTAATGGGGTGGCTTCTGACCACCAGGAAAATCTGTCAATGATTGTGAGACAGTAAGTGTAACCTTTAGACTGTACCGTCATGTAAGAACTAGACAGACAGCTGGTTTAAAATTAAACTATTTATTTAGATAAATTAAATATTTACAAGATTAATTAAGGGCACAGTCATCGACAGTCGATATCCTGCCTGGAGCCAAAGTAACAATGGAAAATGGAGACGTCTGTCTCTCGTCGAATCTAGAATCAGTCTTCTGCTAAAATCCACGTTCTCTTGGTTCTGCAGAACCGCAGCTGCGAACAAGAGGGGGGGGGGATTCCAAGCCCTGGCAAGAGATGTTTATGTCCTCCACAGAACTCAAGACAACCCCACACAGATGCAAAAACCGTTTGTAACCGACTTGGGTTCCCAACAGCAAATCTTCATCCCAGACATGGGATTAGGGAACCGGCGGAAACTCCAGCTGTGTCGATGGCTCAAACGGAACGCCGGGCCGGCGATGAGAAAATACTCTCTTTCGGTATTTTGTCAAAACCCGCATGTGCAAAGTCTGAAGTTGTTTTTGTCAGCGTCTGGCTGTTGAGCACATTCCAGCGTCCATGTGTTAGAGAAAAGGGTTGGCTAGTACCATTTGGTACAAGACTGAGGTAAAGGACCTATAATATCAGTGTGAATATGGTCGAAACGCGAAGTTATTGTGGGAAATGATCCTAAAAGGGATGATACATGTTTAAAATTTTTGAATTTTTGGCAAGGAAGGCATTCATGTGCCCAAGTATTGCAATCATTATTCATGAAGGGCCAAACAAAAAGTTTTTTAATAAACGTTGTTGTTGGTTTAATACCAGGATGTGATAAGCTATACATGCAATCAAAGACATGTTTTCTAAATTGTTTTGGAATGTAAGGTCTGACATTTCCAGTGGAAAGATCGCAAATTAGATCCATCTCAGGTTCAGGTAGTCGAAAGTTCTTAAGGTGTAAAGTTCTTTGCGAACTTGACATACTAATTCAGTCAATTCAACGTCTTCAGCCTGAGCATTTGCTATCGCAGTATAATTGATTACACTGGGAATAGAGATTGCATGTATCCGCGAGAGGATATTGGTTGGAACATTTTGCGTACCAGGCAAGTGGGAAATCGCTGTGGTGAACTGAGATATGAAATCTAATTGTCTAATGTGGCGTGGAGAACATTTGTCTTGTTTTTGACGGAAAGCATACGCAAGTGGTTTGTGATCCGTAAAAAGTGTGAATTGACGTGCCTCTAGCATATATCGAAAATACCTGATAGAAGAGTATGCGACCAACAGGTCTCTGTCATAAGTACTGTACTGTTCTTCGGTAGGAGTGAGTTTGCGGGAGAAAAATCCCAAGGGTTGCAGACCGTGTCATGTTACCTGGTGGAGGGCACAGCCAATCACAAAATCGCTTACATTGACGTGGAGTGCAAGCTTGGCAGTTGGAGAAGGGTGCGCCAAGAGAGAAGCATTGGCAAGCAGTTTCTTACTATGAGTGAATGCTGCCAATGCAGAATCCGTCCACTCGATTGGGCGATTATCTTTCTTTTTACGGGAGCATTTAAAAAATTATGCTAAAGGATATGTGAATCAGCGGCATGATTGAGGAACCTCCTATACAAATTTAGGAGTCGAAGGTATTTCCGTAATTGAGACACTGTTGTCGGTTGTTGAAAATCTAAGATAGCTTTTACTTTACTTGGTAAGGGTTTGATGCCAAGAAGAGGTACTAAATGCCCTAAAAATTCCAATTCCGAGACACCAAATATGCATTTCGATACATTTAATTTTAGGCCGTATTTATTTAGTCGTTCAAATATTTGGCGTAGGTGATTTTCATGTTCTTCCACTGGCGTTGAAAATATTAAAATGTCATCTAAATAGACATAACAAAAAGAAAAACCGTGTAGCACTTTGTACATAAAACACATGTGTTTGGGGACATTTACTAAACCAAAACATAATCGTTTATATTCAAACAGACCCCACGGTGTTGTCGCCGCTGTCTTAGGTATATCATGCTCATGAATGGGGATTTGATGATAGGCTTTAAATATGTCGATTTTTCAAAAGATTGACTTACCGTGAAACTCTTGAGTAAAATCCTGAAAGTATGGTATGGGATAGGAATGAAATTCAGTTACCGAGTTCAAACGACGGTAGTCTCCAACAGGACGTATTGTTAAATCAGCTTTCGGAACACAATGAAGGACGAACTTCAAGGACTTTTTGTTGGTCAGATGATTTCTTTTTCCAAGAGAAAATCAAATTCACACTTTACAGCAAGATGAAGATTTGAATGTAATCGTCTCAGTTTTGATGAGAATGGGGGACCGCGAGTTAGGATGTGGTGCTCAGTAGAGAGCGGAGCTGATGTCCCGATGAGTGATGGGTTGGCAAGGTCTGGAAAATCGCTCAAGATGACACTTTAGTTTGAAGAAACATCAACTAAAAGGATAGAGGATTGAGTGGTGGGTTGAACTGCTCCCAGAGCATGCAGGAATGTTTCAGGGTTGATAAGACGCCTTTTTCGGAGGTCAATGAAGAGGTTGAAGTGTTGTAGGAAGTCTGCACCGATGATGGGGCAGGTCACACCTGCGACAACAAATGTCCAGGGAAAAGGTTTCCTTAACCCGAGGTCGAGCTGCCGGAGAAGGATTCTATAGGCAGGAATTTTTTAATTATTTGCTGCTTACAATGAAAATTTTGGATGTGGGACTCTTGATTGTTGCAAAAAAAGGCGGTAGGACAGAAATCTCCGAGCCGGAATCAATTAAGAACTTTAAGTCTTTCTGTTGTCCACAAAGACTCTACTGATGCTGGAGCTTGTCTGCAAATCCGTCATCCCAGCCATGGCGAACTTCATTCATTTTTTTGTGATGCAAAGTTGCAAGGGGCAGTGCATTTGCGAGCATTATCTCCAAATCGATGGCGGTAAAAGCAAACATCATCGGGTTGAGGTGCACGTGGTTGTCTGCGGGAACCTGATCGTCCTCGCAAATGGAAATTTTTCCGGAATGCTGGACGTAAGCGGACACATTTTCAACTTTTCGTGTAAGTTCAGCAATCTGTTCGCACCTTGTTGTAGTGGAATCGCAGTAAGAGGTCGTGGTTGCAGCGGCAAACACAGGGGTTGGCATCGACACTTCTGCCACTTTATTGGCAATTTTTGCTAAATTGGCCAGAGGTTCAGAGCTGACAGACAGAATTGTTTGGATGTGACCAGAGGCTGTGTAAAAAAATCTTCACTTAAAATGGTTGCCAGAGAGTTCTGTCCTCTTGCGAAGTAGTTGGCTGGGGCTCTCGTCTCCCAGTTGAAGGTCTGTCAGCAATTGTTTAATTTTCAGAATCAGCGAATTCAGAAATGATTCTGTCCGAGAGGGCTTTGAACTTGTTCTCTGCTGGAGGATTTAAGACGACATCGGAGATGTGACTGAGAGTCTCCAAGTCCATAGTAGCAACAAGAGCAGCATACCGCTTGTCATCGTTAGTGATTCCACTGTAAACAAAAGCATTCTCACATTGCGTAATCCACAGGCGAATTTTAGATTTCCAAAAGGGTGGGACTCTCAATGCAACGCTCGATACTTGCACAGGGGGTGCAGTCACATCGTCTGTCAGCATTCTGGCCGAAAAGAAAAGTTTGGAGAGCAAATAAAAAACAAGCAAATATTTCTGCTGAGTTCTTGCCAATCTGGGATCCAATTTCCTTTGCCAAAGCGCAGAGGAGCACTGGAATCGAAAACAGAACGCGAAGATTTATGTTAGTGGAAACATTTTTGACAAGCGCTGGAGTGCGTTCGGTTTAATGTCCGATCCAGGGTCACCAGTGAAGCTGACATAATCAGAAGGTTTTTATTTTACGAACATCGCAGCACATACAAGTCAACGACAGAGAGACAAAAGTACACTACTAGCATACAAAGAAGTAAGCGTTATGTACAAATGCGAACTGAAACTAAAAGTAACCAATAGGAACGGTTTAAGAAGTGAGAAGTGAAACTAAGGGGAGTCAGAACTGAAACTGTGGTTCACGATTCTCACCATCAAGCCACTTGACAATGGCAGCGCTGTTCAATGCACCACAAGGTCATGTGTACCATTGTCTCTAGCACTTCAGTGTACTGAAGTTGCATTGTGTTTTATAGGGGAACCGGAAGAAGCAGCTGAAGCAGAAGACTTTTTCAGCAGTATTGAAAGCAATGCTACGGCTAGTGATGCTGGTTCTGTACAATCGTCCTCCGATCAGTTACCATTGCATGCCATCACTGGTACCCAACATTTTTTTTCAAATTTCTCAAATATGTTTAAAATATTTTATTTTATAAGAAAATTACTGAAAGGTTTTTATTGTGTTAAAGGCTATTGTATATATAAGGATAGACTAAAATAACTAGTTATCCATATTTCTAAAATACTTACAGAAAAAAGAATGATGCAATAATTATAAAATCTGTTTCAAATTTGTATTTAGTTAAGTGTAGCATAAGAAGTAAGGAAATGGATATTTTCATCATTTGTGTATTTTGTAATTGTTCATTGGTTTCAAGAATCACTACATGCAAAAATTATTTAATTTTAAATGCATATTCTAATACCATACATTGATTTTATGTCTTCATGTTAAATTATTTGACTAACAATTAGTATTGGAATAAATGCAGCATTTTATTTATTATATGAAGCCATACTAATTTTTGGGATTTTTGTTTCTATTTACCTTTATGCAGATTTCATTTTCACTTACTATTAATGAAATATATATTTAAATTCCTGAATTTAATGAGCACTTATGATTGTGATACATTATTTTGTTGCATATTGTTGGCTAAGATGTGATACCTCATAAGTGCAAAATACCAATTTTACAGGAGGAGCAAAAAACTGTATAAAATCGAATACTAGGCATCACTAATGTACATTTTCCCATCCTGTTGATATGACAAACATGAGGACTCACTTCACCGATGTGCACCTATTTTTTGTGAAACTTGTGTGTTCAAAAACCATTTTGTTTTTTTGAGAAATTGACGTATACAAGGTATCGCATATTAGCAGACAATATGTATTTAACTTTAGTTCCAAATCCAAAAATATTGTGGTTTAACTCAAAAGATTGATCCAAACACGTTATTTATATCACAAAATGATATACATCGTTAAAAGAATTAATATTTTGTAAATTATTTTTCAGAAACTTGTAGTGTTAAAGAGCTTAAAAGGTATTTGTTTAACTCAGATCGCCAGTTACCAAACATGAACCAAGTGAGTCCTTTTATTCTTAATCTATAATTGAGAATCTCAAATGTCAACTACTTCAAGTTGTTAATACATACTACGTATGAATTTGTTTAATTTTGTAATACAAATGCACCAAGTTTGTATATTTTCATACAAATGTTTACTGGTCACCTATTTGGTAGATATTCTATTCTCATAATCGTTTTTCTATTTAATTGTTCAATTCACTGTCCTTGGCTTTATCACCATGCAAGAAACAATTTAAAACATATTTACCATTCAACTTCATTTGTGGAACACAATCACCCTTGCAAATTTACTTGAACATATATAACTTTTATTTAGATTAGACCTTAGATTTTCGCTTGTCTTTCAAAATTATCCTGGCAAATTATGCTATTAGAAATTATATGCTTGTGCTTATATTGATTTGCACTATAACTGAATAGTGAAAAACTCCTGGCTTATAGTTTAAAAACTTTTGTTGTATTAGTTACTTAAAAATATCCAATTATACATACTGCATTATGTATGCAATATATTGGATGATTTAAAAAAAAAAAACACTAATCTATATCTTCAAAATTTTTATTTAGATTTGATGAAAAATTGATTTTGATAACGGTTACAAAATAAAGATTTTATATATCACCTTGAATATTACATAAAAGCATTTCACATGAATCCAGTTTTATAAATAATTTGTTATATAATCACAGTTAGGATGTTTTAAATACTAGGGTCAAAGTTCTTAAAATAAGTTAAATGTATCATATTGTGTATTTAGGATAAATTCATTGATCTCTGGAAGTCCATGTATGATATGTTTGTCATGCATAAAGAAGAACAGAGGATTTATCACTGCATAGCAACTGTTGGTAAGATTGAAAACATTTTTGCATCTAGACAAATTTCTTAAAAGTAACTGATTTACTGAAATAATATTTCCCAACCAATAAAACATTTAAGTATAAAATAGAATTATATTAATATGGTTCCCTCCAGAAATACATTTTCATTTTTAATTTTTTTTCTGTGAGACACTTTTGACCATGTAATTCTGATACATAACTTCTATAGTGAGTTTGTCCACTGATCTGTGAGTTATGGGACCATTCTTTCCTGTCTTTATTTTTCTACTGTGTGTCAGTAAAATTACCCTGAGTGTATTTCTATTATCTTTCAGTAAAAATTTTCTTGTTTGTGTATGTCTATTTACTCACTGCAGGAAAAATATTGCCTGGTGCAATTTGGCATATCTGGCCCTTAAACCATTTAATGCCAGCCCACACAACTCTTTCAAAAACTATTACAAAGCAAACCACTAATCAGTTTCGTGAACGCCTAGCCTCCAGTGTCGAAACAGCAGTCAATGATCTCTTTCCTTTCATTTCTAGAGCATCAGTTGAAAGAGTAACAGATTAGCAACCACAGGGTTATGAATTCGAAACCAGCCAATGCGTAGGGGGGGGGGGTGCATGTTAAATTTGTTGTGGCCTCAAATGTCCTCATGTTGGCATGGTATAGATGTTTGGAGAGTGGGATACCAGCTCAGGTGTTGCCTCGTCATCTGACCATGGTTCAAAATTATGTGGTGTTGTCCTTGCATCTTTCTATTGGGGGATTAATCCAGCACCGTCATCAATAGCCCGTTGCGTTGCTCCAGTATAACGTTAATTAGAATACCTACCTACACTCTGATTTCTCAAACTTTTACAAGTTTCATGCCAACAAATCGTTTCTCTACTTGGACTGCCCTCAGGGGCACAAATTCTATATATGTGTATGGGCTTTCATGGACCCAAAATACTCCCAAAATAATTATATTTTATTTTCCTTTGTGTACTGTCTTTATTAAACATTGGTTGAACTCTCAGGGTACCCAGTATCGATGATTTGGGATGATCCATTTCTCTATCCCTCTTTTTAACCCTTTCACGATATTTTTTATTTGACATTGACTTGTGTTTGGCACTGCTTGGCCAATTATGTCCCTTGTGCCATCAATCAACCAAGCCTACTTTGATCTTCATTCCCCACTATGAGCGTTTGTACACACCGATAATTATCCAGATGTTTGAGTCAGACACTTTCAAAATTACATTGTTTTTTTATTGGTACCTTGTATATATTATAGGATCTGCCAAAAATTCTATTCAACATTTTGAATTGTCGGACGGTCTGCTAAACCGGACCGATAAATATCCAGTGAGCCTGTGCTTTGCATTCCAGAATTGAGTTGCTCAACATTCATGTGCATTTTAGTCGCTGTAATCGCCTTTCCATGTTTAAAATTATTGGTATGATTGATAGTTACTGATACAAAAATGAGTGTGAAACGTATTACTTACGGAGCTTATAAAACATTGTATAAAACGCACCTTCCACACATCGTTCGAAAATTAGTGGATGAATCCAAAAGCGTCTATAATTTCTATGCTTTTGCAAATACATCCAGTACAAAAATAAGACATTTTTTTTATACAAGCATATTTACTTTAACTATAATTTTATTAAGCTGTTAAAAAAGTTGATTAAAATCATATAATAAAATTAGATCACGTTAAAACGAAAATGTCGTAGATCTTCGATAAAAATTGGACGCAATGTTCAAAACAAGAGACCTTACCATTTCGATAATTTAAATTACGTCTCCTACATCCGATAATTATCGGTATGTGTACAAACGCTCTTGAGTTACGGAGTTGATATAGCAAATCCATTGATCCTCCCTTAGCCAGATGTTTCATGACTTTCCTTAGCCTTCTTAGATGCTTCAAACTATAATTTGGCCACTACTAGATGTGTTTAGCCACAAAGTTCTTGGGGTGGAAATAATTGGAAAAAGGGGAGCAGTACTTCTCTCTCATGGAAGATGGTTGGGAAAGGCTAGAATAGGATTTTGCATATTGTGTTGACTCGCATGATTGCCTTCCCATGGATGTGTACTTTTTGTAGGCACACTGCTACTTCAGATTGGAGAACTCGGCACCATAGTACAAAACCTCGAAGACATGGAACTGTATGATGACAATCCCAGCCACAGGACTCAAAGTCTTCCTATTAAGCTGCCCTCGAAGACAGCTCTAGAGGGAGCAAAGACCGAAGAGGACTGTATCTCAGACAAAGTTAGTTCCCTTTCCAAATCCTACGATGAAACCGAAGATAATGCACAGAAAGAATGGGGCATTACGTTTGAGCAGTTCCAGGGGACGTTGTACACTCAGCAGTTTTTAATCTCTCAGTTTGATTACAGATTGAACCTTTCTCAAGAAATTAGCAACTACCGTAAACAGTGTTTTGAAAAAATGAACATGTCCTAAAATGTTTAGCTACACTTGAGAAGAATATACTAGTCTCACCAATGCAGGTTTTCTGTTATGTATGATTGAAGTATTATGTCTTGTATTTTAGTCGTTTACATGGAACATTCACTTTAAATATTACTTTTATCCTTTTTTGAATATGCATTCTATTTTCTAAATGCATGTTTAAATAATAATAATATACTGTCGCTTGAATGCAAGAACAAGGTAAAAATTAGTATAGCTGAGATACAGAAGTGAGTAACTTTTGACCACTTGAGGCCTGATCACCAATTGGCGAATGAAAAACAGGTGTATTTGAATTGGCTGCAAACTGTTTTTCCCTTTATCTCAAAAACCAAAAATTGAGTTTCCTAGTTCTTGTTGGAGCCATTGTTACTCAGCGAGTATGCCCACTGTTCTAGCGACCTGCGAGCTGTCGGTGGCACAAGTACGATTCCTCCCAGGGTGTATCTCTCTTCTGTGTTAGAAAAACTTTTCTGAGTATGTCCATTAATTGATGTTTGTCGTGTTTTGTACAGCATGGCATAAAACAGCCCTTGTGTCATAAAACTCAATACTACCTAATTCATGTGTTCAGGTGACAATATGATGTATAAAATTATTCGTGAATCCACTCAATAGATTTGATTCCAGCTTTTGTTATATAGTTCATACATTTATATTCATACATATTGAATCTTAAATACTCATGTGTAGTAAGGGGTTTGGAGCAGAAAGTTGTTTGTCATATTTCAAGTTTATGGAAATCAAGAAGTAAAGAACTGTACAACAGTGTAATATATATATAAATTATAAATTTATTGTGTTGGACAATCAGGATTTTGAATAATTTGATTAATTTAATTCTTTCACATTTGTCTCATAAGAAAATAGTAAGCAATTTTTTTTAAATTTCATTATTCTATATTTCTTTAATTGGAAAAACTAAATCAAAATATAGTGATATAATATTTTTGATGCCTAAGCTATCTTACTCTGGTTGTTAAGATTGGTCAATATGATCTTTGGAAATTCCAGTTTTCTTATGTATTCAATTTGTATTAAATTATATTTATTTGCCATTGTTTATAAATACAGTTATAAGTCGTTATAAACATTTTAAATTTTCTAACTGAGAGGTTTAGGAGCATGCATTCATATTTCCAAATTTAGGATTTAGAACATATTTTCAGGTACTAAATATCCCTGTTATAAGATTTTGGGGGGGTTTTGTGTAATTTTCTTTTCACAAAAAGTTGGTTCAAGAACTGTAGTGATCCAAACCCTTCAATTGAATATGTCTTGAAGAAATAATTTAATGTGAGATAAAGGTAATTGCATGTGGCAAGTTTTATGGTGCTTGCAAAAACGAAACTTTTTAAGACATGCATATTCCAGAGTTGTCTAAGAAATGTGTTCTGCTATCACTTGTTATACTTAACAACAATTTCTGGATAAATCTCATTTCCGTGAAGTATTTTTATGCCTCATTTATGTGCTTAGAATTTGTATGAATTAAAAAAAAAAAGCCTTGTCTTGCAACATTCATTCCATTTATTATGGTTGCCAGGGCTAAATTTAGTATCTGGAACTTTGAGCTGTGATGTAATTTTTAAACAATTGTAGTTATGTATAAATGCTAATTATGTGTGTAATGCATTTTAGGATGACCTTTTTCAATCTTTGTTTTTTACTTATGATTTTACATAAGAATAAAAATGAATTTAGTCCAATGTAGTTATGAATCATAAAAGTTTACAAAATATTACTGTTTATTATAGATTATTTATATGTAAATATTGTAGCTATAAAAATCGTTGAATATATGTTTGAGTCATTTTAATTCTTTTAATGGGAAGGGTTACTAAAAGTTGTTTGTTTGCGGTTTGGAATTGTAAAAGATTTTTGATGACATGAAATTGTTTCTAGCATTAAAATATAAGCATATTGCTTTGATTTTCAGCACTTAATGACCACTTGTATTGTTTTGCTGGAGATGGAATCTCTAAGGCTTTAAATATTTCTGAAGATAAAACATTTTTCACATTTCTTCCATTTAATTAAAATATTTTTTGATTTGTTCATGGATTGTCATTTGTTTGTGTCTATCCAGTGTTACTGTAGACACTATTAGTTCTGTTTTATGAAGGAATTTTTATGCAATTATTATCTTTAATTTGCAACAGATTTTAGACTTATTTTTGTATATTTGAATATTTCAACTATAAAGCATTATTTGTACTCGCATTTTTCTAAAGAAATTATTTTAATCTAGATTAGTTTTCTCTTTGCTTAGAACATTCACTTGATTTTAAAAATTTGCAGTAAACTTAGTTATGCTTATGCTTTTATGTAAAGTAAGGTTCTAAATTTTATAAATATTGTGCATTCAATAAACTATATTATTATTTAGTGTTTTATTGAATATTTCTTTGATAACTAATTACAATTAAATGTTAGCTTGACTACATTTTTAAAATATGGACAGGATGTAGCTGTGACATATGTATTGAAGAACTTTAGGTTTTTTGCAAAAGTATATACTTCGTATTTGACAACAACTTCCAAAAAAGTACAAGAACATGCATTCTAAATTTAAGATTTATTACTTAATTTTTGATTTATTATCAATTTAATATTTTTTATAATTAAAGCAAATCGTAACAAAATTTTTTTAAATATCCTGATATAGAGTGAAAATTACAACATATTAAATTAAAAAATATTGTAAATAGTAGGTTAGGCAGTAATTTATGTCATGCTTGAGCAACACAATATAAAAATTGGATATATTCAACTGCCCCAATGTTGTAATGTAATGACAGGATGTAGCTGTGACATATGTATTGAAGAACTTTAGGTTTTTTGCAAAAGTATATACTTCGTATTTGACAACAACTTCCAAAAAAGTACAAGAACATGCATTCTAAATTTAAGATTTATTACTTAATTTTTGATTTATTATCAATTTAATATTTTTTATAATTAAAGCAAATCGTAACAAAAATTTTTTAAATATCCTGATATAGAGTGAAAATTACAACATATTAAATTAAAAAATATTGTAAATAGTAGGTTAGGCAGTAATTTATGTCATGCTTGAGCAACACAATATAAAAATTGGATATATTCAATTGCCCCAATGTGTTACAGTTAATTTCTGTAGTTGGCATTAATAAAATATAATATCTGTTTTTGGTATGAAATAAAACTAAGGCATATTTATATATAATAATAAAACAGGGGGGGGGAGGCATTTTAAGCATATTTATATAATTTAAAAAAAACTGGCTTCATCAGGGATGTATTTAAAAAGTGGTTCAACGTGATGTGTGCCATTGCTGAAATATTTCAGGTGTTAAAAGCTAGCAAAGCTAAATGTGTTGATAACTAATTTCTCCTGCTCAGATGGCAAAATGTTTTAGTCACTTTTTCCAAAAAATTGGGTAAGTCCCATTCTAGAGCCTGGTTTGTTAATGCTTAGAAGGTAGTAACATGTCGTGTCTTTCAGTTTATGAGAAAACAAAAGTGGAAAAATCTTCTGTTATAAAAAGAAGTGTATGTTTTTCTGTTTCGCTGCCGCAAAATCCTGACGATTCTATGGCACTTACAGCAATACAATTTGGCACACAGGTAAGCCGAATTTTTTGCAATTTTTGAGTCGCGGCGAATTTTAAAATTCAATCTAGAACATTTTAAAATGAATTTCTTAGTTTTACTCTCTACTTGGTTCTTCAAACACGTTTCTCCGGACAAAAGAAGAAACACACGAATCTAGACTTTTCTACCCACGTGACCTTGCCGCAAGTCTTTTCATCGCGGGGAACTCTTGACAAGATTCTAAATTTATTTTTTGCGCCGAGGAAAATTTATTTTTTCCGCTTGCGTTTTGTGCCAAGGAATGATTTTCCAGCAGAGGATAAAAAAAAAGTTTTAACTTAAGTAATGTTGTTCTTTTTTCTATCTCCTAGACCATCAAAGAAAGATAGAGTAAACATTTCAACGGATTTGAAATCTGCGTAATATTTTACACCAGATTAATACCTTACGTCACGGCGTTGCCACGCAGTGGCTAGTGTAATATAAGTCAAGAACCACATGTTGAATCTTTAATCTTAAAGCTGTCAAATTACTTAGGATATTTCGCCATCTGAGCACAGTTAATCAAAGTAAATTTGTTTCGTTTACTACACATTTTAAAAACGTAGACATCAAATAACAGTCGAAAAGTAATCAATAAATTAGACGTCCAGAACTAGAGTGGGATCAAGTCCATTGTGTAACATTTTGAGATACACCGAGACCAAGTACCTTCTCGTGTGTACTTTTCCTATTTGCCAGGCTTCTCTTCTGCAATCTCTCTAGAACCAAATCAACTATGGACTTGATTCAAAGATGCACTAAAAAAGATTCACCTTAAAGTAGTTCTGGTGTCATTATCAGAGTTTCACCAAAAAGTGGACTTGGTACAGCTACACTCTACGTTTATGACTGATGGCAACGACTTGGCGATTTTTTTTGGCGCACTTCTAAAGTCGCCAAGGAAAGAATTATTTCTTAACTCTTTTCCTGTCACAATTTTTTTTTCTTTTTACAACACACTTTTTAAGCACATTTCAGAACGTTTTAAAAAAAACTTCACAAAAAGTAGTAAGCTTAATCACATATCAAAACACATTTGTGAACCAGCAGAGAAACTAAGCTACGAATGGTAAGAATACCCTGAAACTTATCAATTACACTAAATACAGTGAGCATGTTGAAAAAAAAAAAAAAAGATTTACAAAAGAAAAAAAAGCAAGAAATAATACCCGATAACGTCAGAATTCTCTCGTAAAAAAATAATGAAAACGAAAATGGTCCCAAAACAAAACTCTTAATCCTATCGTGAAAACTATTATAATAAAATAAAAATTCCACTACTGTCAAAATACAAATCAATGGACCAATGGTATCACAGAAAACGATTTAAAAGGACCAATACAATTAAAGAATAATTTTAAAACAAAATAACCAATGGGAGGAAAGAAAAAATTTCAAACGAATCAATGAAATCAAATGACCTTAACGGATTTTGGAAGAACTTTCTAGAATATTCAAAATGAAAATTGAAAGTTTCCGTTTGCCGAGGTTGCCATGAAAGCCACAACAACTGTAACGAAAGATGGGTTGCCTTAATTTATCGTAACTCGCTACTAGAAGTGCGCCAAAAAAATCGCCAAGCCGTTGCCATCACTCATAAACGTAGAGTGTAGCTGTACCAAAACATCAAAGTCGGGATCGTTTGATCGGCCTCCGTGAGAGTGGACTTTTGGTGTCGTGAAATCGCCACTCGCACGGGTCGCAATGCCACAACAATGATGCGTGTGTAGACAAGATGGAACATTGAGAACTGGACAAGTCGAAACCCTGACAGTGGGCCACGCAATATGACGATGACAGACCATACAGCGTCCTGTCGGGCTTTGCACACCATTGGAGCACTTCTACAGGTGTGTCATTGTCTGCCCCCACGGTTCGTCGACGTCTGCTGTGTCATGTGCAAGGATTTCTCTGCAAAGCCCCCTAGTTATTTAAAAAAAGAAATATTCCTCAATGCTAGCACACTCCGTTAGGTTTCGTTTATCTAATCTTCCAGGGGCTCCTTTCCAGATGCGGGTTATACAATAGCCGATAGGAATAGGCGTGCTAGTAGAGGAAGGTCTCAATTATTTTAATCATAAATGGGAGGTATGGTCATTTTGTTAAGCAATCATAAGATTCCGAACTGTTGTTAATGGCAGCAGTAATTTAAAACTACATGTTTAAGAATGTTACTCATTAGTAAAAAATACACTGTTAAGAAGAAATCTATTCAAAAAGAAGTAATTATTACTATATTTACTGTTTTAAGTTATTGAGATTGATCAACTTATTATGCTCCATGAGTACAGAAAAGCAAAGATTTAGTAATCTCAAAGGGTATGTGAAGTATCTGAAATTTATCTTGTAACAGTAGAATATCGGGAGTCTTCTAGTAGAGTTCAGCCTTCACTAACAGTAAAAGCGTAAAACTTTCAGACAACTCAGGGGGAAAAGGTAAGCTATACCTGTAATAAATATTACTTTTATTTAAAGAAAAAAATGCTTTATTTTGTTCTCACTTTATTGCGATGCATTAAATCAATCTCTTAAATCATATTCGACGGTAAAATGTGATGCAACCTTTTTTTGTGTGAAAGTTGGACACGTAATAGGACATATTTCGTTTTGGTCTTATAAATATTACCGACAACTCCGTTCCTGTTTAGCTCTTCTGTTTTTCAAACCCTTCATCTCTCTCTGTACGTAAGATAAATACATTACAACGGGTGATCTAAAAATTCAATGCTATAAATTATTTAAAGAATCGTGAGTAAAGTTGTGTTAAATAAGATTAAATTTTGAATTTTACTGTGACCATAACATTTTTTTGGTATATATTATAATTACTTCTTTTGAAGGAACTTATATGTATTTCATTTGAAACAGCTCTAATTTAAATGTAACTCAAATAATCGAAATACCATATTCTTTAAGTTGTTTAGAGGAAGATTTCCAACCAATTTCGCAAGGCATAAAATTATTACTATTATTTGCACACAAGTTTTCCCACTGAGACATTCTATCATGAAAATAGAATTCTAGTGTGTGAATCATCCTATTGTAGGCTATAGAAATCCATTTTTTATTGGTTTTCATCAAATTCTTTTACTTTATGTGTAAAAATATGAGACTTTCACCGATTTGTAATGATTTAAGTTTCACCAATCACATCACCAGATGAAAATTATAACTTTTTCACTTTTCTTATTCAGTTCCTCGTGTGTCGTTTCATTTGTAGCTAGGGTTTGCCAACTTTTTCTGAGACGATTCCATATTGCGCAAAACTGAAATATTGGTATTGTCACTCAAAGTGCAAAAGGTTGTATGTCTAAAAGCTGCATTTTTCAGGAGAGCAACAAAACACGAATTTTTTCTTGTGATTTGTTTTTGTACTTGATGTATGGAAACGTCCAGTGTAGCGTGAATAAAATGTCCTTATCATCGCACGCCATACATGCCCACAACAGGGCGTTATGGTCTGGGGTGCCATCTACTTTGATAGCCGGACCCCTTTGGTAGTCATTTCTGGCGCACTTACAGCACGTAGACGACATTCTACTACCGGTTGTGAAACCGTTCCTTTTGCGACACCCCGAACTTACTTATCAAAAAGATAATGCCCGGCCGCACACGACACACGGGTTGCTATGAATTGTCTTCAAGCTTTCCCAACACTTCCTTGGCCATCTAGATCTCCTGATCTCTCCCCCATAGAGTACATTTGGAATGTTATGGGGAGACGATTGCAACCATCCCGGAATGCTGTCCATTTAACCCGACAGTTGGAAACAATTTGGCAAGAAATTCCGCAGGACACCATATGGGAATTTTTTCAGTCTATGCCACGCCGGGTGACAGCATGCATCCATGCAAGAGGTGGACCAACGCCTTAATGACTTCATCCCTTTGTAACGGTCAAACTCTGAAATAAATCATACAATTGTTCTGAAATTTTAATCGTTTGTTTTTCTATGTCTGTTCTTCACATCCACCAATTTTTATCGCAATCGGACAACTCCTTGATAAGCGATTTTTTTTTGTTGTAGATTAATAAATTTCTTATTTACATATTTGTTTCGGACGAAGAACGGCATCAGCATCATTTGTCCGTCTCAAAAATATCTAACTACGCCTTGGAAATGTATCCAAACTATTATGTGAATTTAAATTTTGGCAATTTATTGAAAATAAATGCACTTAAGACATCAATTTTTGTTAATTTTTCAAAACTTTTTATCACGTTTTGCGTAATAACTTCCGAATGACAGAATATTTTTGGACCAAACTTTATGTATTGGCCTTTTAGTAGAAAATAGTCAATAAAAATGTCATAATTGTTGGATAACTGAAAACGTTTGCTTTGAAAGTCCACTGTTCCCTGCTGAATCACACCCACCCCAAACCGGGGATGGGTGGGTCACATGCCATTTTGGATGACTTTATGGAAGATGTTTCCCATTTACATATCATCTTGAAGAATCCAAGAAGCTTCAAAACGACTTCGGCACTTTCTAGATTCTAACTTGTAACCAAGCACATCAGTTTATCAGTTCCTTCAGAGCGCCTTCAGAGATGCCTTTAACCACTCGACCATGATATAAAGGAATTATATATGAAGAATAGTCAAAATTACTTAGTATCCAGAAAGTGGGATAAGAAACAACTCTGTCCAACGAATATTTTTATGAAAACTAACATGTGCCTATGAACTTCCAACGCTGGCACGAAATATTTGTAGGTATACCCCTATTTGAGCCACTATACCTTAAATTCAGCTTTAATTTTGTAAAAATAGGGACTTTGCTAAAGTTGACTTATCCTTGAAGTTATTTTTATTTTGACTCCAGCATCAATTCAGTAAAATCTTCTAACCACTAGAATTTCAAACAGATTAACTGTCTTAAATATTTTATTTGTACAGATGAGTTCAAAATTGATAACCCAAGAGGTTATTTTTTTTAAATTTTAAACAACGATTATACAATTTATGAAATACATAATCATATACAAAAATGAATTTAATACAATTGCCAAGCATTTACTTGGTTAAAAGTAAACTTTTAATCGCATACAATAAATGGTTTGGTTCTGTGGCGTGACAACAAATAGTTCGGCACCCGAGCTTGTTGGTTGCGCTACGTTAGTGAGGAACTTATTTGCTCAGCTCCCATGGTTTTCCAAGTCGATGCAAATGGGTGTTTTCATCAATCACATTAAGCTGTCTTATAGGTTCTTGACAAGTTTGGCTTTTATTTGATTCAATATGGTTTTTCAGCTGTGTCTTGTGGAGGCTTTATTGTCTTCATGATCGAGGAGTGTTTTCAAGAATCCCATCACCAGATGTAAATTTCTAGAACCACTTTCGACCGTAATGACATCATCTCCAAATGTGAAGCGTACTTTTAGAGCAGCCCTTGAAGCCTGATGCCCACTTTGAATTCATAAAGAAAACAAACCCGACTGATTGACTTTGACACAGTCGCACTGATATCACTCTTCAACAAAACTTTATATTATTAATTTCAGCATGTGCTATGTAAAGTAAGTTCTCTAATTGTACAAAAGCTTTTGTTTAAGTTTGCATAACCACACTTTTAATCAATAGTGGGAAAGCACGAGCAGTTTAAAAATGACGAAACCTAGAAATGACACAAACTTTTTGGTTACCTGATTCGTTAAAAACTCCGGATTGTATACATTTTATTTAAAAACTGATTTTTTTTATTCTCTTTTTAACTAACCATGGTTCTTTTCTTTCGTTCATCCAGATTCAAAATTAAAAGTTCTCCCTACTGCCCCTGTAGCGAAGGTGGATGATGCCGACTATTACTTGTTCTCAGACCTTATTCTAAATATTTTCAACTCAGCAAAACAGAAGATAACAAAACCTTATTGCGTCTCAATATTATGAAAACAAAATTCTATTATGACGAGTACGTGAGAGATGTGCGGCCGGATAGCCTCTGCCACAGAGGACGAGGTACTACTTAAATATGTTATGATTTTTATGCCTACAACAATCCAATAATCTCCTGCTTTAAAAAAATATAGGATGAGGAATTTCAACCGAAACTGTTTTACATTGCAATAAGTTGGAAAAATGCATTTTCTTAAAAATTGAAATTTTATTTTAAAGCCTTCTTTGAATGAATCCTGGCTACACGTTACTGCGCGTTGTCAGGATATTTCGTTTTTTAGAAGGAGGAGAGTGATAAAAATAACATTTTCAATAGAACTAGTGAACTAAGCAAGAAACAATTTTTATTTTGCAATCTCGTCATTAAGAAAAGAAAGTTGAGAAACATTTTCCAAACTGCATCGCAGAGTCCCTAAATTGCAAGTCAATTTTAAAAGCGTTGTTCTCATCAAATTTTTCGCGGCAATTAAATATTGCGAAGTGAAAGCTTAACATGAAAACAACTGAGAGATAAACAAGATCTGTAATACGCAATCCGTCCTCACAAACTTTGTAAGAAAAACATTGCTTTTGGAGGTTTGAGAAAATTTTATGGGCTTGAGTCCCTAAAAAAGGGCTAAAAATGCCACTGATGCCAGAGATTATCTCTTCCATTCGCCACTGCAGGTTGATTTGGCGAATTTAACGATGGAAGTATTCTAAAACAAATGTGCCCGTATTGTCGATATTTAAAAGTATTTCTTGCACTCAATTATTATCATTGTTTATGGAGGTAGTAGCATTCATTCAAAGTGATCGAATTCTAAAGTATTCAAATACAAAATACTCGCATACTCGGTACTTAAAGATATACGTTGTATTCGATTATTCCAAGTTATTTTTTGAACACAGTAGGTATTCATGGGAAAAGTATTCCAATACAAAAGGATCCATTCAAACTAATCGTATACTAAAGTGTTTATCCAAAATATTCGAATACCAAGAATTCATCTTAAGTATTCGTAAAGCCCTCCCCCCCAAAAAAAAAAAATGCTCAGTTACAAAAGTATTTAATCAATCCTAAGACTTATTGAAGTTGGCTGATGCTTACTGTCGATTAATATTTTTGTTTCTGTATTCGAATAATTATCTGATGCTTGAAAGTACATCAGTATTCGATTCTGCCCATCTCTACGCGAATCCTTCTGGAACTTTCTCCACCAGAGCATGAGGAGTTGGCCGCTGCGAGACTATGGCTCCCTCGCCAAATATAGCGACCGACAAAAGTAGGCCTAAAGCGGTTGAATATTAACGTGGCTGAAATTCCAGACGTTCCACGCCAAAAAGAAACCTGTACTCAGAGCTCTTTATGAATGAAGAACCCACACCCGCAGGACACGGATCTGACCCGTTCCCACACACGCCGTCGTTTTTTCTTTTCTTCTTGCTGTTCATTTTTTTTATTCCAGAATTCTTTTTCTTCTCGCCACCACCTTTTCCCACTGGTTTCTTTTTCGGCCCTCTTTATGGTTTTCTTTCTTTTCTCGCTGCCCCATTCATGCGCCCCGATTCCAACTCAAAATAGTGGTGTTGAATTTAAATATGGAATTTTGGGATTCACGGCGAATATTTTCACAGGCTGTGTTCTGGAGCATCCAGAGGATAAGGGAGCGGATAGACAGTGGCGCAAATGTCAAAAGAGCAGGCTTATCAGAAGTATTTATTTTAAAGTTTTGTGATTTATCTTGTAAATTAAAAAACAAACTTTTCGTACAATTTTGTGCTTGACAATGAAGTATTTAACAGTGCTATACACGTGAAATGAATGCTGAATCTTTTGAACACAAAGTTTAGAAGCCAATCTTTCCTTTCACGTGTAATCCATTATATTCATAATACTATTCAGAAAAGAGAGAAGAAACAATGTATAATAAAATGATCTTCTTTCAAAGACTGTGGGAAAGAGCTTTTATTACTTCAGATTCTTGAGACCCATCAACAAAGCTCATCTATTTGATTATTTCATGAGTATGATCAATAAAAACGATTAAAAACTAATATTTTGAACAGTAATTTATTAACAAATAAAACACGGTTCTTTGTCGTAGGTCCCCAAAAGTCCTGCTTTGCGTCTGGAAGCATCAACTTGGGCAAATGATCAGGGACTTATTCAGGGGAAGGCCCATTGGGGCTCAACCCCACACCCACTTACCTTTGCCTCAAAAAGAATAAATGCTGAAGAATCAAAGTTTGGTAATCACACTGAAAAATAAAAGTGGAATAGTCTAAGCACTCCTTCAGCGTAATACTCATTAGCATTACGGAATTCTCAGGGCCGTTCCTGAGTTATTATCTGTCCACATGAAAACCTCAAAAAAGCTGCCCCGTCCTCTAAAAATATCCGATTTTTTCATTAAAAAAAAAAAAAAACTCCTTTCAAGCGCATATACAGAAAATAATTTTGGATAGCCTAGTCTTTTTCTCCTTATTCACTAAATGCGTTATGTTGAACGAGCATCGAGTTAAATTATTCTTTTCGGCTGTTTCGAGACAATTGGCGTATCAGATTTATATTTTCCTGTGTGATTCACAAAACTCCGATTGTCTCTTATATAACTAGCTCCAGCTTGAATTTTGATAGCGTTTTCAATTCCAAAATCATTCGAGACCCCTGAAATTTTTCCTAAATACATCTCTGCCCATTATGAGGGCTTTTTATATGTTCAAATGTAAAGAACAAAATACGTAGATTCGTAAGTATTTTTTACTACAAAAAAAAGTTTATTATTTATTACAAAGAAAAAAAGCATACGTAGAACTAATAAGTACGAATAAATGTATAGTTTTCCGATATTAACTTTCAAAAGAGTAACGAATAAGTTAATATCTAAAAAAAATTATTATTAGATATATTTAAAGTTGGAGGCATACGGCGCCCCGCGATGGACTTTCCCTTCGGTTTGGTGGTCCCAGATCAATGCAAACTGCTTTGACAGAACTCAGAATTAAGCCATTATATTTTTCGAGTGCAGAGACAGGGTTTTTCATCTTGCTTCAAAACTGCCTCGGCAACTTTCTCTACTATTATTGACTTCATTGGACCTAGACCAGGGAGATAGGCAACCCCTGGCCTCTTTCGGCTACCCCTATTTTTTCTGTTAACATGCAAGTACATGCCCAGCACCCCATTTGGGAACAACACTGGCAATTCGACAAGAATATAGAACCGTGAAAGAAAAATTGCACCCTCCCAAAAATGATTTTCTTAATACATTCCTGGAAATAATCGATAGAATTAGGGTCCTGGGCAGAGTGAGGATTACAAACTCATACCTCTTTCATTTTTTGAGTCAAAAGTGCCCATGGTATGAATGTACCAGTCTGGATATGGATGTACGTTGTGGTGTGGAATCCCCTCTAAGGTCGTCCCATATAAGTCCTGGTCAAATTAACACTCGTGTAGCAAAAGATGAATGTAGATATACAAACTAAACCATATGGATATTCATTTAAAGTAATATTGATGTGCTGATCAAGGACTGATGAAAAATACTATTAGATGACTTACAAAATACAACTTGTAATATTTCTGCTTAAAAGATTTAACTAAACAGAATGGAATTTGTTTGTTTGTAATAGTCTTATTCAAGAGTAAGTTCTTTGTAAGTTGGGATAGGTATTGGTCTCTTGGATGATAGACGTTACCTTTTATAATGTGAGCGTCATGAGATTTCCAAATAGTATAGTTCTGCTTTTACCCCATAAAGCACGCAATGAAACCACATGAATGGATTGAGAGAATAATAAGGATTTTATCAGTCAGAGCTAGTTAAAAATCATGCAGGAAAAGCTGCAAGTTGCGCTACAGATTAGGGATGCGACATCGATGTTTTTTTTGGCGATGTTTTTACGTTCTCGATGCTTTATGTTTAAATGAAAAATGTACCATTATAAACATTAAAAAAAATAACCAAGTAGTATAATCAGTAAATTCAACATACTTTTGGACCAAAGTGGCCAAGGGTTTAAGGGTCTGAAAAGTAATAGTAGGGATGCGACATCAATGTCGATGTTTTCAAAACTTCGATGCTTTATAAAAAAACATTGATGTATTTATCATCGATTTATTCGAGCCGATGTTTGTTTAACATCGATGTTTTAACATTTTCGATGGTTTATTTTTGAATGGAAAAAGCCCCATAGTAAAAATTAAGAAAAATAGTCGTGCAACTATGTATCTGATGTCAGTGATGGTGACATATGTCCCATCAGAAAGAGTTTTTTCCTTTACTGGTGGGATAGTTAGTGAAAAAAACAAGTCGTCTTGAGGTGGAGAAAGTTAACAAATTTCTTTTTTTTTACAAACTGTAAACAACAAATATTGAGGCATATAATGATTATAGGCCCCAATATTTTTTATGTACAGTAAATAAAAAATAAAGTTTGCTGTCTTTTCCCCCCATAAGTTGCTGAATAATTAATAATAACTAACAATAATTATTATTATGTACCTACCTAATTATACTTGTAATTAGCAGTACCTGCCAATTTGTAAATATTATTTTAGTTCATAAAATTCAATTTGAATATAAACGATTTGGTAACTATTCTTATTAACTTTATTTTGACAGTTAAAAGAAGTTTTAGTTATAATTTTTATAAACACGGCAAATGACAAATTAAATCTCCCCCCCCCCGGCGAACATTAATGTTTGATGTTGCTAAACCAGTTTTAAGAAACGGGGGAAAAAGTTTAAATTCACTGATGTTGAAAAACATCGATGGTTTTTGGACGATGTATTATCAACATCGATGTTTTGCTGTGGTTGTCGCATCCTTACTGCATACGTCCCTGACATAATGAGCAGTTCCAATTCTAATAGGATCTAATTTAGATCAGTTGATCAGATATTAATGCTTAGTTGCTTATTTTATTTGCTGTGTCTATTTTAAGTGAGGTTAAAGTGTAAATAGGGCGGGTTGAATGACAGCATTGAATCAAACAAATGAGGCTATGCAAACATAACAATGATCATTGTTTCATTGATAATTCTTGTTAGTTTAAAGACGCAACATTTGAGTATCGAATCGAAATAAAAATTTGTATTAAAATTATACATTTTTTCATCACATTAACGAGTAGCAAATTTGCAATTATCAAATGGGACAATGGAAATAGAAAAACGGTCCTTTCCATAAGATAGAATCCTTTGTATAGATTCTATCGGTCTCTCCTTTTCAAAGAAAATAATTATTTAAAAAAATTCTATCCGTCTTTTCCTTAGAATAGAATTTTTTGGAATGATTCTATCGGTCAAGAAAATCTAAATTGGTTAGAAGTCACGAGGGGAAAATTGTAGTGTGCAAGTTGGAGTTATGTGTGTTAATCCATCAGATGGTTAAACAGACCAGGCAGGTATTTAGAAAATGGCAATTCATACACAATTTTAAATGAGTATTTCGTGTGCAAGAACTGTATTTGATTTTTTTCCAGTCATTTTCATGATTTTGCTGCTTATGTGCTTAACATAATTTAAATTGGAAACATTTGGAATTAGGAAACAATAAATTTCTTTCATTTACAACACTACTTATCTTTCTGAATGCTTTTAAGCAAATACGTTTAAACATCGTATTTCTTTTCGATTGTTAATCAAGCATTGTTGTAGGTAAACAGCATCGCTTACAAAAATATTTCTTCATTCATGTTATGTTTGACAACTGGTAACTGGCTATTTTCAAAGCTTTGATCAAGTGAGATTCCTCAGAGGTTGTTCGCACATTTTTTAGACGATTTTGGTTAGCGGTAATAAAAAATCGTTTGCTGCAAAAGAAATAATTGCAGCTGTACTGTTTTTAAAACGCAAAATTATCGTCTGCGGCTTGAGAGGTTTGTTTTTATTCAAAATGGCGTTTTTAACGAAGCAGTGGTTCGAAGGCTATATTTATGCTCTTTCCGAAGAGAAATATTCATATTCCGTTATCCAAAAACGATGTGAGAGCCATAGTTTTGTGATATCTAAGGCGTCGATAGGTAATATCGTCAATAAGAAAGGAAAAAAACGTCAAATTGGAGCCTCAAGTGGGACAAAAATCTCAAACAAGTATCCAAGGAAGAAACGGACATCGACTATTGCAAAGGTACGTTGTTTAATGTTAAAAGAAAATCCCCCTAGTCAAATGACAGTCTCAAAATCATAAAAATGATTGGTGTCCACTGTAAACAAAATGATAAACGTTGATTTAAATCTTAAGAAAGCGAAAAAACGCAATGTGCATCGTCTTTCTCCAAAGTATATCGCTGAACGCAGGACACGCTGCCGAATTCTATATGAGAAACACCTATCCAAAGAAAAATGGAAAAAAAAATTGTCACAATAGATGAATAATAGGTGTATTTAAATGATTGCATCAAAACAAGAGCCATTTATTATCATAAGAGGGAATAAAAAAATTTAAGTACATGGTTCACAGAATCGAAAGAAAGTTTTCTTAAGGGATTCATGATTGTTGCTGGTTTTTCATATAATGGCAAATTAAAAATAAAGAGAGTGGAAAAAAATGTCAAGATTAACTCCAAATACCATCAGGAACATATTTTATCGCCAATTTTTCTGAATGAAATGCCATCGCTTTACCCACAGTGCCTATCAATCTGTGGAACTCCATCAAGACAAAGCTAGCAGTCACACATCAAAATCCACTATAAATTTCCTTTTAAAGAAATGGAACAAAAAAACGGTATCAAGGCCATACCCTTCACTGATATCCCTACTAAATTTCCCGATGTATCACCTATGGATTTTTGTGCTTTCGGACTTTTAAAATCTGCATTATCCAAACGTCGTCCCACAACCCTTACAGGACTCTGGAAAGCTGTTCAGGAGGAATGGAATAGAATACCTCTTTTGACACTTCAAAAGGCATTATTATCCTGGAAATTATGGTGTCGAAAGATAGTTCAGAATAAGGCTATCAAATAGAACATTTAAAACACAAGAATTTTATGCAATTTAGTTTTGTGAATACAATATACACTGTCTAAAAAATGTGTGAACAGCCTCTGCATAAGTTTTATAGTATCCTTAAAGTTGATTTTTCTCAAATGCTGCAAATTTTTTTCCTAGCATGAAAAAACTCAAAGTGAGGACTTTCGGCCACGACAGATTTAGTGTGCACCCGCCGCCTCTACACCATACGCTTACAAACATCCATGCACTGACCAGGATTCGAACCACGAACCCTCCGATCTAGAGGCTAATACCTTAACCGCCAGACCGGTTGGTCGGCTTATTAATAGTGGAGACAGTTTTACAGGGAGGAGCCAAAAATGTCGCTGAGAAGAGACAGTGAAATTTGGGGTAGGTAGGTACTTTAATAAACGTCTCACTTGAGCAACACAAGCGGTTATGGGCGTCGATCCTAGATCAAACGTGAAGGGAAAGTCACAACACGAATTACAAAACTATGTAGTTTTGAACCATGGATCAGATGATGAAGCCCCACCTGAGCTGGCAACCCACTCTTCAAACTTCCACACCAAGCCAACGTGAGGACACTTGAGAACACGATAGATTTAAAGTGCAACCCCCCCCCCCCTGTTACACAATGGTCTTTGGTTGGATTCGAACCCGCAACCCTCCGGTTGCTAGTCCGTCGCTCTTCCAACTGTTACTGCGACCCAATAGCGTTTGAGAAACTACACTACCCTACAATAATGGACCGTGCAGCAAGATGTGATAGTATAAGGGAAAGAATACATGCTTTAATAGAGGGAGGGTCCCTCACGTCCTGCAATTACACTAGCAACCCTTCTGGGCATACTTTCATCAAGGTTTTGATACACAGCTATGGGTATTTGTGTCCATTCCTGCTGCAAGAACATCGCTAGCTCAGCTGTAGATTTCGGACGTGGTTCCCTGGCCCCTAAGCGTCGCTCTAACTTGTCCCACAAATGTTCTATGGGGTTTAGGTCGGGACTCTGAGCAGGCCAGGGATGACGTTTTACATCCATATCTTGATACCACTTCTTGACAGAGGCTGCAACATGACATGAAACGTTGTCGTCCTGGAAGTAACGTTCGCCCATTCTATAAAATTGCAAGAGCATTGGAAAAACCCGTCTGTCCGAAATGTTTATGTAGGCGTTGGCGTTCAATTGACCAGGAACAACATCCAAAGGTTCCAGACCATACCACGAAAAAACACCCCCAAACTAGAGATGTGACATCGATTTCAATGTTTCAAAACATCGATGTATTGGAGCCTATGTTTTATTAACATCGATGTTTAGGAGCTGATGTTTTTTTAACATCGATGTGTATACTTGTCGATGTATATACTTGTCGACGATGTTTATATTTGTCGATGTTTTCACATTGCCAATGTTTTATGTTTAAATTAAAAAAGTACCATTGTAAAAATTAAAAAAATAACCAAGAAGCATAATTTTCATGATCAGTAAATTGAACATACGTTTAGAACAATGTGACCAAAGGTGAAGGGTCTTTAAAGAACTAGGGATGCAACATATTAGTCGATATTTTCAAAACATCGATATGTAAATACATCGATGTTTTGTAAAAAACATCATTGTATTTATCATCGATTTATTGGAGCCTATGTTTAATTGACATCGGAATGAATAATAAGGATTTTATCAGTCAGAGCTAGTTAAAAATCATGTAAGAAAAGCTGCAAGTTGCGCTACAGATTAGGGATGCGACATCGATGTTTTATAAAAAAACATTGATGTATTTACCATAGATGTACTGGAGCCGATGTTTATATTTGTAGATGTTTTATTTTTAAATGAAAAACGTACTATTATAAGCATTAAAAAAATTACCAAGTATAATCAGTAAATTGAGCATACTTTTGGACCTAAGTGGCCAAGGGTGAAGGGTCTGAAAAGTAAGGATGTGACTTCAATGTCGATGTTTTCAAAACATCTATATTTTATAAAGAAACATTGATGTATTTACCATCGATTTATTGGAGCCGATGTTTGTTTAACATCGATGTTTTAACATTGCCGATGTTATTACGATGTCAATGTTTTATTTTTGAATAAAAAAAGTACTATTGTAAAAATTAAGAAAAAATAACCGTGAAACTATTTGTCAGTGATGACGACATCGGTCCCATCAGAATGAGTTTTTTTCCCAAACAGGTGGGATAGTTAGTGAAAAAAGAAGTCGGCTTAAGGTGGAGAAAGGTAACAAACTTCTTTTTCTACAAATTGTAAATAAGAAATAATTGAACATATAATATAATTATGGGACCCAATATTTTTTATTTACAGTAAATAAAAAATAATTTTGCTATGTCCCCCCCCATAAGCTGATAAATAATTAATAATGACTAACAATAATTTTTGTTATGTACCTACCTAATTATACTTAAAGTTAGTAGTACCTATGTCAAATCGTTGTAAATATTACTTTCTTTTATACTATTCAATTTAAAAATAAAATATTAGATTTTAGTTCTTATCAAATTTTTTGACTTTGTTTCGACAGTTAAAAAAAAGTTTTAGCTATAAATTAATAAACACGGCAAATGACAGGTTAAATCACCCCCCTCCTGGGCCAAAAAATTATGTTTGAGGTTACTAAACCAGATTTAAGAAATAAGTTGAGTTTAAATACACTAATGTTTAAAAACATGATGGTTTTGGGGCAATGCATTATCAACATCGATGTTTTAATTTTGAACATCGATGTTTTGTGGTAGATGTCTCATCCCTACTAGTAATGCGACATCGATGTCGATGTTTTCAAAACATCGATGTTTTATATAAAAACATAGATGTATTTACCATCGATGTATTAGAACCGATGTGTTTTTAACATCGATATTTTATGTCGATGTTTCTACGTTGTCGATGTTTTATTTATAAATGTTGAAAGTTCCATTATAAAAATTAAAAAATAAGTAGCATAATTTTCACAATCAGTAAATTGAACATACTTTTAGATCAAAGTGGCCAAGGGTGAAGGGTCTGAAAAGTAGTGATGCGACATCGATGTCGATGTTTTCAAAACATCGATGATATATTGGAGCTGATGTTTGTTAACATTGATGTTTTAACATTGTCGATATGTTTTATTTTTGAATGAAAAAGTGCCATAGTAAAAATTAAGAAAAATAGCCGTGCAACTAAGTATTTGTCAGTGATGGCGACATTCTGTCCCATCAAAAATGAGTTTTTCCCTAATTGGTGGGATAGTTAGTGAAAAAAGATGTCGGCTTAAGGTGGAGAAAGTTAACACAAACTTTTTTTTTTTACAAACTGTAAATAAAAAATATTGGGGCGTATAATAATTATAGGCCCCAATATTTTTTATTTGCAGCAAATAAAAAATAAGTTTGTTTTGTTTCCAAACCTCATAAGTTGGTAAATAATTCATAATAAATAACAATAATTATTTTATTATATACCTACCTATTTATACTTATAGTACGTTGAAATGGTTGTAAATATTATTTTCCTTTATATTATTCAATGTAAAAATAAAAGATTTGTTAATTGTTCTTATTAATATTTTAAATTTGTTTTGGCAGTTAAAAAAAAATCTTAGTTATAAATTAACAAACACGACCACTGACAAATTAAATCTTCCCTCCCGCCGAATATTAATGTTTGTTACTAAACCAGTTGTCAGAAATTGGGTGAAAAAAGTTTAAATATAAGGATGTTTAAAAACATGGATGGTTCTTGGTCGATGTATTATCAACGTCGATGTTTTAGTTTTGAACATCGATGCTTTTTGGTCGATGTATTATCAACGTCGATGTTTTAGTTTTGAACATCGATGCTTTTTCGTCGATGTATTATCAACGTTGATGTTTTAGTTTTGAACATCGATGCTTTTTGGTCGATGTATTATCAACGTCGATGTTTTAGTTTTGAACATCGATGCTTTTTCGTCGATGTATTATCAACGTTGATGTTTTAGTTTTGAACATCGATGCTTTTTGGTCGATGTATTATCAACGTCGATGTTTTAGTTTTGAACATCGATGTTTTGTTGTCGATGTCGCATCCCTAATAGATATGTACAGACTCCAATTAGCATTATATTTAAGACGCGATGGCGATAGTAGATAGGTGCCATTTTGGAACGCGAATAAGACACCCAGATGCCAATGGTATACAACCTTCAGTACCTATCATATTTACACTGTTTACATCGCTAATGAGAGGTATGGAGGAGCTATGGAAAACGCTGCAATCATAGTAGTTTGGTTTTTAGATAGAAACATGAACTATGTATTTTCGATGTCTTTAATGGCGTTGTTTTGCCATGACGTTGTTGTTTGCAGTACGTGGAATAAAAAGATGAGATAAAGACGTAATCGTTGTTATGTTTCTGTTGCCATATAATGAGATAGATGCTATTTTTTTGCGAAGGAAAACCCACCTCTTGTGCTATTTGGGAACTCCTCCGAAGGTTAATGCCCTGATTAATTTAGTATTTCAAACAGCATTATTAGGCATTTTCTTATAAAAACAAGTGCATATAATTAATTTAAAAGATTCATAATTCCATTTTTTTAAATAATTTTCAACAGTTTCGTCTGATTGCATGTGTGGAACGTTCACTCAAATTATTTTAAGAATCTTTCCCTTCCTTTTCCTCCGAACAGACGGACAACCAGACAAACTTCATAATCAATTCTCTGATGATTCGATAGTCCTACCGTTTAGGACGAGTTGAGTGAGTTGAGAGAAATGAAGAAATATAACTTCGATTTAGTTTGTGAAATGTATACATAAATTTTATGATGATGCAGGACCATTCATTCTGGAATATTAATATACTGCCATCTGTTAGATCATTTCCAAGACTCATGACGTTGCTCATGGTAACCGGAAATGAGCAATGGCTTCATAAAAGAATGATAATTCCTCTTACTGCCTAGTTCAGGAGTTGCCTCGTCATCTGATCGTGGTTCAAAATTACGTGGTATGTTCTCGGTTCTTTTCCATGGCGGATAGATCACGGAACGTCGTCAATAGCCCGTTGTGTTGCTCCAGTGTGACGTTAATTAAATACCTACCTACTGCCTGTATCACAACCTTTCCGTTCGACAGCTTATCAACAACGGCCATCGCATCCATCTGTCCATTTTGAGGTAAAGTACATAAAAAAGTGAAATTGTTTGCGTAATTTGTGCCTTCTTGAGAAGATTTATGTTTCCTTTTCCTGTGGTAAAAAACCTAAAGTAAGCGAAAAGAAACTCTTAATAAATAGCTTCAACTAACATTAATCATGAATCCCTTTTTGGGAATTTGTGTAGAATTTCATAGCAAATCTACTGAACTTTAGTTTATGATGTTATCAAATCAACGGACATTTAATCGTTTTTTTTAAATTTATTTATTTTTATTTACATTAATTAACTATTTTATTTTTTAATGTGCCGTTGTCTCCGAAATATATACCCACTTTTTTTCCTGTCAACTCTCATCACTTAGGAACTCTAACAATGAGGAATTTGCACCTGTGAGGAAAATGCTCATTTCTGTGTTTTATTAATAGATTGATCGTCAAAATGTTCGAAAACGATAATTAAAACCCACAAAACTGACTTAATTAATTAAAATTTCAAGTTTTAAAATACCTAAAAGTACGGCAAAAGCACATGACCTCGAAACGTTACGTGATTGGTTTGACGTCATTGTGCTCCAAGTTGTAATGTTTACATTTGAATGTTGAAATTTCATATTGCTTGCTCTTTTAATTTTTAAACAATCAATTTAAATATTCTTTCATTGCTATTTTATGTTGTTGTTTGTTTACACTAAGAAAACACTTATCCGGTGCTGTAATCATTGCTTTTGTGCAGCAAGCTACTAAACAATATTTAAAAGATGGTTTTCTAATCGTAGACATTTCGAAATCGTATTCGGTTTCAAACAAATGCTTTTTAGAACAAGAAGGAAATACCGCTTGCTACTTCAAAGTCGCTATCAGAGTAAACAGACCATCATGGGTCACAATGACGTCACAAGAAGCGGCGTAGGAAAACCAGCGTTTTTGAGATGAAGTAAATAGTGCGAACTTGAAATTTTTTTATCTTACCTTTTCGGGCTATAAAAGTAAAAAAGAAAGATACTTTCCATCATATATTTTCATTTTCTATGTTATAAAAATATGAACAAAAAACATGCAAGTTCCTCATTGTTACAAATCATGTATCTGAAGTTCAAGCCAGCTATAAAAGTGACATCATTCACCTAAAATCCATCGACCTTCCAATGAAATAGACGGAGCATGCGGATGGAGTCGCTGTCGTAAGATCTCAAAAGGGGCTTACGAATGCTACCGAAGCTCATATTCGTGCTTTTGATTACTGTGGATAATCACTTTAACCAATCAAAAATTTAGGATTCATACCTTTTCCCCACAACCACGTGAACAATCTTCGAAACCAACGACCGGAAGAAATAATAGAAAATTGCGAGCACATGCTCTGTTATTCCATGTCTATGATCATTCACAAGTCTTACATTTATATGAATGACTGACCACCTTACGGAGTCGACTCCAAGAAGTATTTAGGTGCGTCCACAGCCCCTTTACAGCCTCATGACATATGAGGACGCCTGCCGACCACCTTAAAATCGCATGGCTCAGGAACATTGAATCTAAAAAGAGCTCGAGGGTTAAAATTATTAACATGGTGAGATTCATTGAGAATCACCAGGACATGCTTATCCCACGAAACTAAGAAAAACGAACTTTTTTCCCCTCTGGAATGTAGTACATACATAATTTATAATGTAACATAGTATAATGATTTGAGCTAATTACTGTATAGATGTAATGATGTATATATGCAATGCGCTCTAACATTCTGGGTAGACATGTAACCTCGATGGTATGCTCTACTCATTCAACCACACTTATTTAAACTGCTACAGTGTCTCAAGGTTACTAGGAACGGGAGAAAGGGGTTGATGTTAGTTAGTTAGTACGTAGTAGAAATAGTATTATGGTCCACACCTCCAAGTCAGATTAGAGGATCAAAGCACTGACTGGAGTGAATTTTGGCAAAAAAATGAAAACATAAGATAGTTTTACCAATCATTCAGATGTCAAAACCTGGTAAGAAATTTTAATTTCTGAATTCTAGAAACCCTGTTATATATACTTCAAATATGTAAAGTTATAACACCAAGTAGGAAAAATGCGTTTGATAAGATATAATATCAACTGATATGAGAGGGAATTTCCGTGTGATCAAGCAAACCAGGCCATCTGCGAAGATTTTGAATTTGCTGTTTAAATGCTTTCGCATGTTACAGATTCGGGTTACCTTAAAATATGGTGACCGTCCTTTTGGCAGCGCTTGGCGTTTAATCTAAATAGTGTTAACCAATCAACTATCATATGTCAATTTAGAATTTAATCTTTGAAATTTTTATTGTCGAAGAGTTGAAATTGTATTCGAAAAGCAAAGCAAGTGACGTCATGCTCAAAATATGCACAGGAAACACGTATCGTCGCAGGAGCACTACCGCTATTTGTATTTAGCTTGACACAAAAAGCCTCTAAGACATAAAAATTCAGACAATACAGTTTTTTTAATTAACACAAAATAAAAAGGAATTTCTCAAATTACACAAAACTCATCCTTTTTGAAAGTTAATCACATTTTTGAAATGGCCTTTGAAACCAATCTTATACCTTCTCTGTATTTGCAAATTCTATGACAACAAGTAAAATAGTGTCTGCCTTTTTCAATAAGTTCTTTCTAAAGGGTCTTATGTTCTTCCACCACTACGAGGTATTTAGCACTTGTAAAGCTGTTTTTAAAAGGTAAATTTATCAGGGCAGTAGGGACAGTGCTTATTGTGAAAAATTTACTTTTAATTTACAAAGAACTCACTTTTGAATGATGATATGAATAAAACAATTCTTTATACATATAAAATATTCAAGGTTCATAAAGAAAAATATTTTTACCCCCACCAGCAGACCTGTGCATAACATCATTGCTAAAATTAATTGTTTATATCTGATGATAGCAGTGTTGTTAATCACATATGATACATTATTTAGATCTATTTGAAATGACTCTACGCAAAAAGGTATACACATTTCATATCTCTGAATGAAGGAAAATTAATCAAAACAACAAAGTGGTATTTCGTGTATATTCTTACCGTTATTTCGCGTTATATGTTAGTTCAAAAACAGTGCCAAGCGAAAGGTGATACCTCAGTCATGTGTTACCACAATTAGCTTCCAAATAAAATTCTTGGATTGGTTGGTTGTGTTTAATAGCGCAAAAGTCATATTTGTGACAAATAACGATAAAAATCGTTAAGCAATGAGCACACACGCACTGCATTACTGACACAGAAAATATAAATACATTCAGGGTAAAATACAATGGGTGAATATTTTTGTTAATTGTCAATCTTGAAAAAAAAATGTCGATATCCTAGCACACGATTTTTAAAGATAAATTAAGTAAGGATATTTTTGCATTTTCAAGACATGAGAAGGTGTCAAGCACCCATACTTCCCTCTGTAGTCACGCCCCTGATGAAAATAAATAAATATTTGCAGCATGATGACTTTACCGACACCTAAAACCAAAAGAAATGATCCCCCTGGGGGTTAGTTTCGACTCACTTATTTACAGACCGCTTCACCGTACCGTTGAAGTCCTCAAATAGTTAGTATTCTACACTTGTGCTATTATCCGTTATGGATTCCAACACTAGGGTATCAGTTTGGATCCCTCTCAATCACATTTATAACATGGCACTCTTAACAACGTCCTTTTCGAGTGGGCTTTTGACATCGGACATCTATTTCTGGGGCCATATGTTGCACACGTGTATCTTCAGGATTTCGTTTATCTAATAGCTATTTGTAGAGAAGGTATCTTCAGAAGCCGCCGCTAGGTTATAGCCGGAATTCCTTCCCTCACGAGTTTATCTTGCTCCAGTTTCAAACAGCGGGCGCTTTGGAGAGTCTTACAATGCGCACGTGTTCTTTCTTGTTTAACAATGGTGTCAAGATGCATGGATAGCTCTCTTTGCAGTAGAATTCAGTCAACGATCTCGAACAAATGAACTTCCTACTCTTGTAAAGCTCTCACCAGAAACACATTTTGGTATAACGTAACATGTATGCATGTATCTCACTCACGTACGTGGCAGAGAAATCAAAGTTATTTGTTTATTGTTGAATGGCAACAAGGGATATGAACAATATTCCTCCGCAAACTTTGTCGCTTTGTTTAAATATACTTTATTTGAGCCATTCTGTGTATAAAATTGCTGAAACTACATGGAAGAGTTTGTCACTCTAATAAGATTCTTCAGCGTTCTGATGACTAAAAACCAGAATTAATCTGGAAGAGAGAAATCAGTTCAGAAAACAAAATATGAGCGAAAACAGGTTAAGTGTCTAAAGATGCCGACTCGATTTTGAATAAGGGAATGGATTTGAAATTGTAGGTGTTCAAAAATCTAGAAACGTGTGACTGAGGCGAGCTTTTTGTCATGCATTTTATTACAAATTCTGATTAATAACACTAGAAAAGAAAACCAAATTATGTTCTATATTTTCGGATACTTTTATTTCATTTAACGATATGAAAAACATTTATGCGAATATATACTGTAAATGAATTGAAATAAGATATAAAATATTAGTAACGTTATTTTACTATCAATAGCTATAAGGTATAAGGTTTATAGCAGAGATGTTATTTGGCCCTGCTAGTTATGCATTACAATAAAATCATCACTGCAAACAATGACCATAGAAAGATTGATCAACCAAACAATAACAACGCTACAAGAAACAGCCCGCCTTTTTCGACTATCCCTTATTTAAATCTAAGCCAAATTACATCGAAGTCCTAAATTAATTTTGGAAATTAGTTTGGATACATATAAGTAAAATAAAATATTAATTTTTTAACGTAATTTCCTACAAATAATAAAAACTAGTTAAAATAGTCAATAAAAAATAAAATCTTTAAAAATATGCTAAACATTTAATCTAACCATTTGAAAGTTAGATTTAAATTCAAGTCCTTAATTATTTATAACAAAGTGAAATAATTTCCATTTTCGTTTTATCATTATTGTAAAAGAAATGTATGCCTTAAACAAGAGTGGTAGAATTACACTGATGATATTTGAATTATAATTATCAAATACGATAGAGCTAATCTGCAATTATATTCCAGATATACATTTAAAATTTTGATTTACCTTTTACGAATATTTTAGAATTTATTGAAATAGGCTTTTCGAATATTTTTCCGACACTGAAAAATTTGAATAAATAATATTATGGAAATACGAATAAATGTTAGGAAAATATTTACCCCTTAAAACGGAAGAAATGATTTCTAAATAATTCTTCCCTCTGTCCTATTATGCACAAAATCAGAATTTAACGTTTTTCAGAAAGGTATTTTAAAAGGTATCACTGTAAAACAATGTGAATATAAATGTTTTACCACTTATACATTCAATAAATGTTATTATTTGGATTATGAAGAATTAATTAAAAAATTACACAAAACTATTGGCGTGTGGTAAATTCAATGATACATTGATTGGCATAGTATGAATTACTTATGTCGGATAGGGAAAATTGAAATGGAAATTTTAATAAAACCAAGAGATAATGAACATAAATAAAATGTAACATTTATCAAAAAATATTTTGTAATTTTTTTAATCCTAGTGAATTTTAAATTCCATGAATTTTAATCCTCCTCGTGCATTTTAAAATAATAGTTACGTAACAGAATATGTATTTTAAATTTAGTCCCCTATAAAAGGCTATCATTAGTACTTTAGTTGTTTCAAAATCTTTAAAACATTGAATTCATGGAGAGGAAAATAAGTATTCCAGTATAGTGTTAGAATTTATTGCACTTTGTACTAGTATGAATAGAAAATTTTCGCTCTATCGAAAAATAGAATGAATAATATTTTTATTTAATCTGGCCTCTCCGATGAAATAACAGGAGATATGTGTACACAAATTTTCTTTGTTTAATCAGGAAAAATAACATTTTTTATCTCCCACAGATATTGATGATATAAGCTTATTGAATCGGGATACAGTTCCCGATTCAATAAGCTCATGTGTAGTAAAATATAAATAAACACAGATAATCATTCAAATAAAAATTATTCTGTGACAAGTTCTGTCCTAAAAATACAAAATACTTTAATTGAGTCAAGGCAATCAGCCATTGAAAATTTATCATAAAAATCAATTTTTGGAAAAATAGATAGTGTATAATTAAGTTATAAATACAATATGCAGATATTTAGTACATAACGTCATCTTTTCTGTGTTCATAAAATGAATTTGTTTATAAATGTAACGTAAAAAATAGTTCTCGCAGGCAGGTCTAATTGACTTTTCTAAATAATTTTGCAAAAAATTTTAGACTAACCTACCTAGAATATAAACATAATGTACCTGGATTAAAACTTTTTCTATTGTTTATTTTTTAATCTAAAAAGCAATGTAAAGGGGCTTATAATATTATTTCGTGTAACATAAATAATCAAGGAGAGCAAGTACATTTTGATTATAAATATAATACACTGGATTACAAAGATAATACACGTGGATTATAAATACAATATACTGAACTCTATAAATATAATACTTCTGGATAATAAATATAGTATATCTGGGTTATGAATATAATGTACTGAATTATAAATATAATATATCTGGATAATAAATATTACTTACCAGAATTATAAATATAATATACTGGATTATGAATAGTACATACGTAGATATATTGAGTATGTAATATGAATGTCTCTGCAGCAATAAAATGAATGCTTAATAAATGTAATTCAAATAAAAATTATTATATTATTCTGTAAATTTATATATTTTCTGTAAAAAAAGCTAGAGAAAAACAGTTATAACTCCATAGTTATTTCTTTATGAACTGTACAATAAAATGTAATTATAAAATTTTAATACTTACAATTTTTTCGATCTCATTTATTTTCATATAGGAAAAACATTTGGCACAAAATTTTTATTATAACGTTATAAAACTTGGATGATTGAAAAGTAATGGTAATGGTAATGGTAATTTTTAGTTAACGTCGTACTAGAGCAACACAACGGGCTATTGACGACGGTCCGGGAACAGTCCCTTAAGGGAAAGATCCGAGGACAACACCTCGTAATTTTGAACCTCGGTCAGGGATGATTGAAAAGATCCTTTTCACACAACAGATAGAATGAATTTCTTAAATGCTATGATTGATTTTAGAAAAGCTTCAATACTCTCTCTCTCTCTTTTGTTAAATTTCTATTACCAAGCTTTTGAACACAGGAGGACATCTAACATGCCTGATAAAGTATGTACACGGGTTCTCAACACAAACCTAATCAAAAGAATATGGTATAGTATGGTTTGGTATTTTTAATTAACGTCATACTGGAGAAACACATCGGGCTATTGGTGACGGTCCAGGATCAACCTCCGAAGGGAAAGATCCGATCAGAAGAATGTGACCTACGAAAGATCATTTTATAAATGTATACATTATATTATTGTTCTATCTATTGTTTATATTTGAATCTTAAAACGCAGTGCAAATGGGTTTATAATATATTTTCGCATAGCATGAATAAAGTGGAGCAAGTACCTAAGTTTTAAGTAGAAATATTGAACTAAACTTGGGTCGATTCTTTTACTTTATGAATCAGAAAGTTTCGAATGTGTAGTAATGAAATGAACTTTTTCTAGCCATTTTACATTTATGAATATAATTTCAATATTTCACAAACTTCAAGAAACACTAAATTAACCCATATGCACAAAATGATACACATCTGCAAGCGCCATCTGGATATGCCAGATGGCGCTGTACGTCCCTCGTCATGCATACGCTGACTTTGTCCGGTATCATGTGTAACTTCAAGTATGCTGAGATGACTGAATTTAACTAAGAACAGGGAGAAACTAACAGAAATTAATGAACTGCTGTGTGCGGTACACCGACAGACTTGTGCTGAATCAACAACCGTTTGAGTCAGACTTTGTGTCAAAAGGAACATTCCACTGAAACAACAACAATAGACATGCACTTCTTCCACAGAAGAAGAAGCCCTGCGCCCTATTATACGTAATTCAGGTACAAGCACACGAATTAATGCACATTATCGGGGTATGTCCTACCTCACTGTATAGTGAGTAATGCGAGAGGAGCGCGTTTGTATCGATTCAATTCGCAATGAAGATTTGTAGGCTGGCTATCACCCTTAGAGTGTGGATTTTGCCCGCATGTTTGATTTCTGCTGAAAAGTACGTCGGAGTTAGAATTTCTAGCTTGAGCTCACAGATGAAGTTTGCTCCACATACAAGGGAGTTTAAAGTGGCAAATACGCTTGTGTGGGAGTATTACAATCAACGAGATGCACTTAGCGCATGCCTCTCAAATACGGTTTGTCGTCGATGTTAGGGCGGATATTGTCGACTGTTTGATCGGGCAATAACCCATTGCCATCCCGATTCGATTGGTGGATTCATAACATATTACAGAGGAAGTGTTGTGTGAAATGTTTAAGCAATGCTCCTATGTCTGTTCGCCGTCGAATGTTATCAGGGACGAAGTTAAATTTTTTGGAACCTGGAGAAAAGCGGCTTATGCTGCCCTAAATCCAAAGCAAAATTTGTTTAATAGTATTTAAAATGGGAAAGCATAATTATTCATGTATCAAGATAACTATCATAATTAGTTCTACATTGATTTTATAAATAGATTATCTTTCAAAATATTTATTTTTTATTGCAATTACGTATTGCTAACACGTAATAGTAGCTAATGAAAAAACACAGTTTTAGGTTAGTGTTAGGATTTCCGGACCTACGAAAAGACATCCCGAATCTTGCGTTGTACTCTCTAGACGTTTGTAAGAAAATGACTTTATTGCTTTGTCTTTATGAATAATAATACGATAGCAGAGGGCTACATGAAAGGAAGAATTGACTTGTATCCGAGTGTGTGAAAGCATTCAATCACACACATAACTCTGTAAAAATACTTTTGTAACAAGGGCAAAATTGTGCTTGAAGTTATGAAGGCTTTTCCAAAAAGGAAAAACATACTTCTTTAAAATAAAGTTCTGATATCCTCCCCATAGACATTGGGTGCTGGGGACCGTTGTTCCTGTCACCCCACCTTAACTTCGCCACTGAATGTTGCATCAGCCTTGAGAGGGTTGCAACATAATTCCGAATTACTGTGTGCTAAATTGAACAGCTTATTTGTGGCTCGATAAATTTGATGCGTCGCTTGGCGACCACTGCCTCTCCATTTCATCTTGTATTGATTTCTCCATCCGAGAATACCTCAAGTGCTTAGAATACGATGTCCTCATCGACTCCGAGGCTGACCTCTTCGTAAGAGTAGCTTCGGGATCGCAAGAGTCCGCGAAAGGGCAGTAATTTTTCAAAACGTAAGGCAGGGAATTGGAGGTAAACATAATTAAACCGTATTCATAAAGCCACGTTTACACCGGATTTGCACAACTTCTCTACCTCCAAACGGCATTAATTTTATTGAAAAATTTGTTTTCCATCATGAGTCGGTAAAGATCAAAGGGTTGCAACTTTTGGGGAAGATTTTTCCGAGACGATTGCTTGACAATAACCGATCCCCTCTAGTCTTCGCCCCTCCCTGGTCGCTCATGCCGTCTTTTGTTCGTTCTCTGTGATATTTTGCCCTGACCATATCTCTCGGCAAACTGCTAGGGATGAGAAGAGTGAGCTCGGATTGTTGCCGATGAAGTCCACAAAGCGTTTATAGGGAAACGTAAAACGTCCTCATCACAAAAAGGGAGCGAAATGTTTCTGCAACTCCAGTGTAAACGCGGCTTAAGGGATTACTGCTAGTGCAACCTATATTTGTACAAATGTGCTGTTCGGAAGCTGGCCAGTTTGTTCGGCAAACTATGAGTAAGAGGTTGTCAGGCGAGCATTACTGAGGGTGGTCGTAACTTTGGCCACTAACTATAAAACACTGTGCACAACTAAGGCAAAATTACGGCAGAAAAATGTTGTTACTTTTCCGCACCGTATGTCTCTACTATTATAAAAGTTATAAAAGGAAGTGATTGTTTGTCTGTTTCTTGCTGCAAAATCCTGACGATTCTATGGCGCAATACACGATACGACGATTCTATGGCACTTACAGCAATGAGATTTGGCACACAGGTAGTCCGAATATTTTACAATTTTTGGGTCTAGGCGAATTTTAAAATTCAATCTAGTGCATTTTTTAATGTTGGTAATGGTAATTTTAGTTAACGTCGTACTAGAGCAACACAACGGGCTGCATTTTTAAATGAATTTAATGAAATTTAATCATTATTGAATGCTACAGCGTAGAAGAGATCACAGTTTCTAAATTTATTGTTTTCGTTACTGTTTTGATTTTGCTCGGATTTTCCAGCCAGACGATAAAAACAAACAATCTTTTAACTGGAGTCAATTATTTCTTTTTCTATCTCCTAGACCGTTAAAGATTGAGTAAAATTTTTAGCGGATTTGAAATCTGCGGAAAATTTCACTTTAGATCCATACCTAAAAATATGATTTTCTTTATATAAATAACTTTTTAATTGAATATATATTTTATATTTTCGTACAAGATTGTGACGTCATGATAACTTTCCTTTTACAAATATAAACAGATTGCATTTCGTGCCCTTCGCGTTAAAAAAAAGTAAATTACATTTCCTGCCCACTTCGATTTCAGTGGAGAGCAAAAAATAAAAAACAGCTAGACAATCATTGTTTAGTTCTTTTTCGTAAAAGCGGATTCGTTTAATGTATATTAAAAATTTCAACGGATTTGAAATCTGCGGAAAATTTTACACCAGAATAATACCTAATGTATGATAAAGCACATCAGAGTAGTGCTTCCGGTCGTATATCCCTACGAGGTCGCGGTAATCCGGTTGGAGGAGTAACGTATTAGCAATCGGAGGGCTGAGAGTTCGAATCCAACCAAACACCGTCGTGTACAGAGCCTTGTATGAGATATTGGCTTCTTATTGTACACAGTTCTTCTTCTGTTTGTGTAACGTCTGTCTAATTCTCTGCCATTGAAAAAAAAATGTTTAAAAGTATTAATTTCGAAAATATTGGTGCAAATAGTTAAATTCTGGTTCAAATAATGTTAAAGTATGAAAAATAAAGTCCTTTTAAATTTCTCTACGTTGATTATAAAAATTAGTTTTACATTACTAAGTTCAATACCAAATAATATACGCAATATATTTCTATACTGTACATCACTTTTGAATAGTAGTACATATCTAGAGGATTTGAACCTTGTGCATGATACTAAATTCTATATCTCTCTACTATTATAAAATTAAGTCTTTGTCTGTGTCTCTGTGTACTGTACACAATCTCCTGACGAGTCTATGGCACTTACAATAATGAAATTTGACACACACGTAGTCCAAATTTTTTACGATTTCTATGTCGCGCCCGAATTTTAAAATTTAATCTAGTATATTTTAAAATTAATTTGTTAGTTTTTTTACCTTTCTTTCTTCTTTCTGTAATGTGACGTCATTGAAGAAAGGCGAGGATTTTGCGATTTTCGACGTCTGACGTCACAAGCGTTTTTCGTCTAAATGCCTTTGGAACCATGCCAATTTTTACTTTATCTTTAACGATATAGGAGATAGAAAAAAAAACTACTTAACTCTAGTTAAAACTTTATTTATTTTTTTCGTCGGCTGAAATCGTTCCTCCGCAGAATTAAAGGGAAACGGAAAAAAATAAATTTAGAATCTGTCATCTCTTTATGCTGTTGCCATTCTAATGAAAACAAATTAAATACGTCATTAAATTCATTTAAAAATTTTCTAGATTCAATTTTAGAATTCTGGTTTCGCACAAAAATTGCTAAATATTCGGACTACCTGTGTGCCAAATCTCATTATTGTAAGTGCCATAGATTCGTCAGTACACTGCGTACACATAAACAGACTGACACATCCTTTTATAACAGTAGAGATTCCTCCAGCACGACCCAAGATGGAAGCGACTCATCTCTTTATGTTGTTGCCATTCTAATGAAAACAAATTAAATACGTCATTAAATTCATTAAAAAAATTTCTAGATTAAATTTTAAAATTCTGGCTTCGCACAAAAATTGCAAAAAATTCGGACTACCTGTGTGTCAAATCTCATTACTGTAAATACCATAGATTCGACAGTACACTGCGTACACATAAACAGACTGACACATCCTTTTATAACAGTAGAGATTCCTCCAGCACGGCCCAAGATGGAAGCGACTCAAAAGTTGTAACCATTGACACGAGAAACTATTTGTCCCCAATTGGCGAAACGTTCGAAAACAAACACAAGAGTAAAGCAAACCACTCTTGCTGTCAATCGCCGCAAAAATTCCGTTCCCACGCTTTTCTTCCATTTTACACAAAAACGTCGCGAGAAGGAAAACAGAAATCTTAAAAAAAGCGCTGCGACCAAAAACGTGCGAACAATAAAAAAAGAACAGCAACAAAATACTGTCCCCGAAATTGGCGTCTGTTTTTCCAAAGCGACACTAGCAATTACGCTAAGTACGCTTGTTCTAGGCGCAAGCTAAAGAAAAAAAACTTATCGACTCATTTTCTCGAAACAACACGTTTTTCTGAGTTAGCTTTTGGAGCGGAAAATTCGGAACCCCTCTCACTGCAAATTAAATGCGTTGTCAATAGTTTAAAGCAGTCACAGTATCTGCTGTGTGTGTGTTTTTTTTTTCTTTCAGAGCAACCCTCAGTTTGTGATTTGGCTTTTTTTTTCTGAACGTTTCAGCGAGGTTGGCGATTTTTCGTGCGTATTTTTACAGCAACCTAGCGTGGAATGTGACCGAACGGTGTAGTCAGTGACCGCAGTCATCTTTCCGCAGCCGTCAATGCGAGTGGAGATGGTGATTTTTTTGGTTTTGTTTTTGCTTCGTTTATTTATTTATTTTCGCCTTAGAGCTTTGCCTACACCTGCGAATCTTCCAAATGCAGGTGGTCTTTTAAGGGAAGATCGGAGACATTTTTTCCCCTGGGCCCAAAGGATTCGAAACGAAACCTCGACTTCTTGAGTACTAAACTTCGGTTTCCTTATAAATAACGGTAAGGTATATTCTCGTTTATATGGTTTTTCATTTGAAAATTGTCTATAATGTTATTCACAGTACAAAAATAAAAATTTTCTTTCAATAAATATTTAAGATCTATAAGAAATTTTTGTCTTCTCATTTTTGAAATTATTAATTTTATTTCATGTTGTAAATACGAACACTAAATTTCAAGCTCTGAAATGCCATGATAGAAGGTTTTATATACCAGTAATAAATTCATTGAAGGTATTAACTAAACGTACAGTGTAAATTATCATTTAAATTTTTTTATTTCTGATGCAAGGTTGTTCAGATGAATAGTTTATTTTTAACTTGTAAAACCTTAAAAAGCATTTTATGATTAATTATTTGAATATTATCTTTAAAATATGACATTGATAAGCTTGGAGTAGCAAGATTTTGTTGAACAGTATATGTCTGTAACATTCAGTTTCATAAATTTACGAAAATGAATTGTTAAATTTTGTATGAAATGAAGCTCAACCACAATATAGTATGTTAAAAATAAAAATGTTCGATCAAAGTTTTTGTATGCTATAATCTACGTGCTAAAATCGATTTATTGATGAGTGTTTTAGTATGTCAATCTTTAAAAAAACATTTTGAAAAACAAGCAAGGTTTCTTGCGTTTATTTATTTAATAATTAGTTATAGAATAAAAACTAATATTAAACATTATCAGTAAATCAATGTATTAAATTTATCATTGTAATTCTTCATTATATAATTTTGATTTAATTATTATTAGAATATTTTATCACTATAATTAGTTTATCATGATAATTCATTATATAATAAAAGCTAATTAAATGAATCAAACTTTAATTCTCATTTAGATTTTTCAGAAAATTAAACCTGAATTTAAATTTTGATATATATTAGAAAAATAAAATGTCGAGGAAAATTGTATTTGATCGGGTGATTTTCAGTGCGAATAAACAAACCAGACGGCCTGAAAAGGTTTTGCTTCTGTCCAAATGTTTCAACATGGTACACATCCGGGTATCCTTAAAGTATAGTTTATCACCGTTTTGGCACTATTTGGCGCTTAAACTAAATGGTGTTGATCACTCAACTATAATATATCCATTCAACTTCATTGTTTTGAATTTTTTGCTGAATTGATGAAATTGTCTTCGAAAAACTAGCCAAGTGACGTCACATTCAGAATAAGTACAGGAAACACGAATCACCTAGGAAACAATACCGCCACCTATATTTAGCTTGATAGAAAATGTTTCTCACAGATAAAAAAATTTCATTTTCTCCTTACACATTCTATCTTGTTTACATATTTGTGAGGATTTTTAATTTATGTGGATTCACGGAATAATTACTCCTACTTTAAATTTTAAGTTTATGCAAATCACAACTTAAATCACACTTTAAATACATTTATAAAGTAATAACCTCAGTTTAAAAAATGGAAATGTTTTCTGAAGGAAAATTTACGAGGAGAAACGTTTTCGCGTTTTCCCTCAATAAGGGAAACCTACTATTCAAAAGTAATTTCAGGATTTATTTCATACAATTAGATACAAACGGCCCAAATCTTCAAAGTAATTTTGATGTCATTACCGAAAATAGTTTTTTGTAGTTTCTTTTTTCATTAATGGCAGTATAGAAAATATTTAAATAACAACAATACTCGAGAAAGACTTACATGTCTCCCCTCTATTTTTGTACATTTGTTTCCGCCTTCTGTAACTGAATCTTGTGAACGGATATCAGGTAAGCTATTATCTGTTGGTAGCCACCCATAAAAGATGTGTGCAATCTGACAATTGCTGATTGGTTACTAATTTTATTTATCCTTTTGATTGATTCTGATTGGTTTCTGATTTTATTTATCCCAGAAACATGATTTTGGGACTTTATTCGCGTGACTGGAACGTCAACGCCTTAAATGATTGAATGTGTTTTAAATTGAAAACTTAAGAAAACATTTCAGTTTAACATTTCGTCTAAAGCATACACTCCCCTACAATAATTGCCCGGAAGCCAGCGGATTTGCAAAAAATCCGACTACTTGTTTGGAGGTGATTTTTGTGGTATGGCCTAAGACCTTTACATGTTGTTCCTGGTAATTTGAACGCCGACGCCTACATGAACATTATGGACAATCAGGTTCTTCGTACGCTCTGGCAATTTTATGGAATGAACGAATGTTACTTCCAGGACGACAAAGCTCCATGTCATGTTGCAGCCTCTGTCAAGCAGTGGTATCGAGGTTGGATGTCAAACGTCTTCCCTGGCCTGCCCAGAGTCCCGACCAAAACCCCGTAGAACATTTGTAGGACGAGGTTAGAGCGACGCTTACGGACCAGGGTACCACGTCCGAAAACCCCAGCTGAGCTGGCGACATTCTTGCAGCAGGAATGGACACCAATACCCATAGCTGTGTATCGAAACCTTGTTGAAAGTATGCCCAGAAGGGTTGCTAGTGTAATTGCAGCACGTGGGGGACCATCCACCTATTAAAGCATGTATTATTTCACCTTATACCATCACATCTTGCTGCCCGGTCCATTATTGTAGGGTAGTGTAGTTTCCCAAACGCTATTGGGTCGCAGTAGCAGTTGGAAGAGCGACGGACTAGCAACAGGAGGGTTGCGAGTTCGAATCCAACCAAAGACCATTGTGTAACAAAGGGAGGAGGGTGTTGTTGCACATCCCCCTGGTGTAGGAAAGCCTACACCAGGTCCAGAAGGCCCCGTCGTGCCAGATCCCCATATACCTGCAAAAAGTCCTGATCAACCAACAGCTGCTTATACGAGGGTGTTGCACTTTAAATCTGTCGTGGTCTCAAGTGTCCTCACATTGGCTTGGTGTGGAAGTTTGAAGAGTGGGTTGCCAGCTCAGGTGGGGCTTCATAATCTGATCCATGGTTCAAAACTACATAATGTTGTAATTCGTGTTGTGACTTTCCCTTCACGTTTGATCTAGGATCGACGCCCATAACCTCTTGTGTTGCTCAAGTGCGACGTAAATTAAAGTACCTACCTACCCCAAATTTCACTGTCTCTTCTCAGCGGCATTCTTGGCTCCCCCTGTAAAACTGTCTCCACTATTAATAAGCCGACCAACCGGTCTGGCGGTTAAGGTATTAGCCTCTAGATCGGAGGGTTCGTGGTTCGAATCCTGGTAGTGCATGGATGTTTGTAAGCGTATGGTGTAGAGGTGTCTGGTGCACCCTAAATCTGTCGTGGCCGAAAGTCATCACTTTGAGTGGTGTTGTCCTCGGATATTTCCCTCTGGGGCTCACGTTGGGTTGGTGTGGAAGTTTGTAGAGTGGGGTGCCAGCTCAGGTGTTGCCTCGTCATCTGACCGTGATTCAAAATTACATGGTTTTGTCCTCGGATCTTTCACTTAGGTGATTGATCACTGACCGTCGTCAATAGCCCGTTGTGTTGCTTTAGTGCGACGTTAATTAAAAATTACCATTGCCATATTTATAAATTACAATTGTAGCTGTGCCTATTGTTTTCGGTTTGTTGGTTTTTGGATTGCATTGCGCAAAGGTCATATTTGGCCAAGCTGTTCTAAACACAATTCAGACAAGTAACTGTGAAAAGAAAGAAAGGAGGAGAGAAAGATAGCTTGACATTTTGAGGTAGCGACTCACATGTTTACTAGAGGCAGTAAACCTTGTGGGAAAAGAATAGATCATTAAGGTACCACAGGTTCATTAAGCCCTTAGGCCCGGTGCACACATCCGGTTTTTCAACGGGCGACGTTGCTGCGGCAACGCAAGTGCGGTCTGAGTTACATTAGCTCCAATGGAGTAGTGCTCACATGCCTCCGGCGATGCTGCGGCGACGCACGTACAACTTGCGTGCGATTTGTACAGCAGTTCCCTACTGTGTCGCAGCTTGCCGCATATCCGTCTCCGTTCTGAAGAACCTAGTTTTCATAAATAAATGGAAAAAAATAATAATTATTAATGGTTATGTCCAGTATTATGTTATATGTCCATATTTTGTTTCAAAATATATTTTTTGTACACCAAGTAAGCGTTTTAACGCAAACACGTTTTCTTCGATTGACTATTTATCGCAAATGGCGCGAAATGTGTACTTGCGTCATTTCACGGTTATGTGTGCATAGTTGGACTTCGGTGCCGGATGTGAGCACCGGACCTTACACAGCTAAAGATGATGTGTCCCCAAGGGGACTAGTATTTTTCAATTTCTCCAAAATATGAATGAAGCTATGAGAAATTTTAGCATTTCCGAAAGGACAACGCTTTATAATTGTAAACCACGGTCCGCAGGAAGAGCACCTGAGCTGACATCCCACTCTCCAAATTTCCTCACCACACCAACTTGAGGACAGTCGAGGCCTCAAAAGATTTAACCTACACCAGCCCCCGTGTACACAACGGTCTTTGGCTGGACCGAGTCTCGGAACTCGCAACCCACCGGCTACAAATACGTCACTCGCCCAACCCGTGGTCCAGTTAGTTTGGAAATGAAACAATTTAGAACCAAAATTATGTTGTTGTTTCTCATACCTACACTGGCAGACCAGAGGAATGCCAGGCCCGTCGAAGACGGCAAGAGGCGAGGGGGTGCACCTTCCATGTTATTGAGCCCCATTGGGAGGAAGTCCGACTTTGCTCGACATACATGGCACATCCGTTTTACAGTAAGGCCCCTTTCATACATCCATTCACTCACACATATCGTAATTTAGATCCCAATCAGAGGCCGATAACCCCCTGATCAGGTACCCCCAGAGATATTGATTTGGTATGGGAACATGGGGGACTTTGTGACCACGACCTATTTAACGTGCCCCAGTCACCATTAGTGAACACGACGGTCTTTAGCCAGGTCGAAGCGCCGATCTCGCAATCATCAGAATTGCAGGCTCCGCCGAGGACAGAACCCACAACCCTTCTGATGCGAGCCCGACGCTCTACTGACTGAGCTACCGCGACTCCCAGAACCAAAATTATAAAGCTATCTATTAAAATGAAGCAAAAAATAAATTGCACATTATCACACCCGATTGCTCACTATTATCAGTAGTTAATATCAATCAAACCCGTAAAATTAAAAATAGTCACTAATCAGAATGAGTGGGTTATTCTCTTTCAATGTACGTATTTTCATCAGCACCATGCTTGAATATCCAGTTAACTACTATATGCACACAACACACAATCTGTTTCTCTTTTAACTTAAAAATATCCGATAAAATGCAGCACTTCACCCTCCTGATGATTGTTTCGACGAGGTATCTCGTCATTAGCAAAACTGACCAGATGCCGATGAACGAGATATCTCGTCAGTAAGAGAAATTACACCAGATCTTGACCTCGTCACCATGGAAGTAATAATTAACATCTTGATGACGAGAAATCTCGCCATTATTAAACTTGGTCAGATCTTGACGGACGAGAAATCTCGTTGGAACCCCTTGGAGTGTTAAAACTGTTTTAGGTGACAAATGTTTTAGCATCTTCTTACTGTTAACTCTTGCTCGTCAACGTATCCCTCTCTGTTTCTAATGGGACCAGTATTATTAAACCACACTTCGGGAAGCCATGGTCCAGAATATCAGTTTTTCACATTTCAGTTTCGTATCAGTTTCACATTGCAGTTTTTCATTGGAATGTTAACTGATATGTTTTTGAAAACATTTCAGTTAACGTTTCCTCTAAATAGATAGATGTTTTCATAACCTACTAACTCTATGGTGCGAATTTCTGAATATTCTGAGTAAGGCCCTCTCTAAAACGGCAAATTTAAGACAGGAAAGCTTACAATTTTTTTCAGGAAGAATAAATACACCTAAATATGAATTAAAGTTCTAAAAATTGAACAAAACCCTCAAATTATTCCACTGCAATTAAGTTTCATAAAAGTTGAAAACTGAACAGGAAGTAATCTATATATTGACTAGCAGAATTACTCAGCGTAATTTTTAGGTGGACTGAATTAGTTAACTAACTTCTCATTTAGTTAATAAATTGTAATTTCTATTCATCATATGTAAAACCTATCAAACTCTTATAAGGATACACAGATTAAATACACAATTTTACATATGTAAATAAGTGTGATTTTTAGCGTTTTACATTTTTGTAAAATTTAAATTTTTGTCAGAAAGAAAAGTCTCTGGTGTGCCAATGTTACTCCGAATGCATAGAATAGTTCAGAGTACGCACATAAATATGACTTGTGTCATTTAAATATAAAGGCTTTTTCCCAAAATTTTTACAAATGATTAAAAATGTTTGTAAAACTAACTAAACCATCGCAACTTGATTACAGTTATTGAACGAAAAACATAAAATTGAGAAAATCCGGAAATGCATCTTACAACAGATTTCAAAAACGCTTCAAACGAAGAGTAATGAATGTATTTGTTTTTCACTATAAAGTAGATTCTTGGAATATAACGAACGCAAATTTAAAAAAAACCAAAGGATTAAAAAATACCAAGGTTGCCATATTAGATACTAGTCTTATTTTAAAAGTCCCTGTTCAGAACATTTTATTTACAATGTTTTATTATCCTTATTGTCTGAATTGTGTTGCTCTAATACAACGTTAATAAAAAAAAATACCAAAAAATATCAAATAGCTTATCGTCTGTTCCAAAGATTCAGAACTTTTTATGCTTCATAAAGAAAAAATAGCGCTTAAAATAAATAGGGTCCAAATAAGAAGTAATTGCAATGCTTAATATACATTCCAGCTACTCCAAAGCTACCAAATCATGGTTGATTTAAGTATAGTTGCTCAGATGTTCGAAGATGAAACTAGCCTAAATATATAAGCAAATTTTTCAAATAATCTATTCGCTAAATTCAAATATTGTGCATCACACACAAATGTGGAACATCATATTAACATATCGCACCCCGGAATAAAAATTGCCACAGCTCAAAATTGCAGAATTTGAGAAAAAAAAAACATCAACTTAAAGAATACTATAAAACTTATATTGAAATAGTATAAGCTTCTTTTAAATTTGAGGTAAGTATTTATGGTGATAACTTCTATTATATTCTGTAGATTAGTAATATAACACGCTGGGGCACCGCATACATATTTTTCAATGACATAACATTAAATTTTTTATTTTTTGACTTGTGTCACTTTTCTTTGCCGGGATGCGATATATTGAATCCGTTTTATGTGATACACTTGTGCAAACACACAATTGAACATAAACGGGAAGACGGATAGACAGATTTACGCAATCCAGTTCAATCACTAAATAAACACACACACACACAACAAACGAGCAATAGAGAACTTTTACATTAGGAAGTTCCAAAACGGATAGAAACGTTGAAATGGGTAAAAATTATTCAATGTTCAAACAAACTAGAAAAACTCTCTCTCATACTGCACACTTTCAAAGAGGGTACTAGTTAAAAATGCAATATGTCCTGAATGAATGTTTATTAGAATATTTTAGTCAATCACAGGGAGAATGAATATCAACTTCCATTGGTAATCAAGGAATTGAAATTGATACGACGAACAATATTGAAGAATTTCGTATGGAAATGTAAGGAACAACGTAAAACCAAACTTAAAATGCGATTTAAATTTTTAACTGTTTTCTCATTATGTACGATCTACCTTGATGGGTAAATTTCATCTATTTCTCTTTTAAAAGCGATGAAAAACTGCAATTTAAGAAAAAAGCCTCTACGCAAGGCTTGCAACTTTTTCATATTAACTATCGAATCTTCGATGATTTAACAATCCCTACTGTGGCTAATAGAGATTGGATCGTTTGATTCAAACTAAACCGCAAGGTGTCTCGGATTAGCAATATTGGAGGGTTGTATGTTCGAAACTCGATCCAGCGGAATACCGTCATGTATGTGGAGTTTGGTACACAGCAAATCAGTCGTGGCCTCAAATGTCCTCACATTACCATGGTGTGGAAGTTTGGAAATGGAGGTGCCAACTCAGGCGTTGATCTCGTCATCCAACTATGGCTCAAAATTACGAGGCGTTGTCCTCGGATATTTTCCTTCGGAATAATTCCGTCGCTAATAACCCGTTGCGTTTCTTCAGTGTGACGAAAATTCAACTATCATCATCACGTGACCTAAATAGTTTCCGTAACAGATTTTGTAACTTCCAATTGTTGGTTTTACTCTAACAAGGAGTCCTATGCTTTCATGGCAAAATAATATGTTTTCAAATAATCAGAAAAATAATGCTTTCGGTATTTATGATGATAGGGCATTTCTTGTAAATTAAATTCATGAATCAGCAAGCTTAGATGGTTTTGCCTAGAGACATTTTCTGGTAACTATTCAATGTTTTATACCACTCCCAAAAATCTTAATTCGTAACACACAAAATCTAAACCTAAGCTTTTACTACAACGTTAACTACTTTTCCTATTGAAGGAGTTTTCGATGTGAACAAGCAAACCAGTTGAAATGCAAAGATTTTACCTTTTACCTTCTCTATCCAAATGATCTCGAATAATTCATACCAGGGTTGCCTTAAAATGTATTTTATCGCCATTATGGTGACGTTTTGCGTGTAATATAATAAATATTTACCAATAAACTCTTATATATCAATTCGGATTTCATTATTTGGAATATTTATTGGCGTGCTGAAATCGCATTTGAAAAATAATCAAGTGACGTCATGTTCGGAATAAGCATACGAAACACTAGTGCCACCTACATTTAGGTTAACAGAAAATGCTTCTTGTAAAGCGCTACGCTTATAAGAGACATTCAAAATTTTCTTGGAACCTTTTGAAGAGGCCTCAAAATTTTCTTGAAGCAATTTTTCAGATTGATGCCTTTGGCGTGTTACTGACGATAGGTTTCTCTAATGTATCACCGAAAAAAGTTTGTATTTGTTGTTTGGTAAGAAATAGAACACGTGATTCCACTGGCATTTCAAATCTGCTCATGAAAGGTAGATCTTTTTCACAGCGGTTTAAACAAAACAAAAGCGATCGGGGCTTTTGAAATTGCTATTTAAAAAATGAAATTGAATTATAATGTAAAGTATTGTATTCCCAACCCACAAATATGGAAGAAGCGAGGACATGTTAGGTTCATACATCTGTGAAAGGCCAAAAAATCGAGAAAGCAAAATGAATGTGTCGATGTTGAAGAACGTGATTGGTGATTGAAGTGAATTTTTCAGAGCTCGTTGGGATGGATAGGAGTTTCTTAAGACTCCACGAAATAATACGAGAAATAAAAAAAATGATTTCCAAATTTGTAATGTTCGATTGGTTTGCGTTTCATGCGCAAACTACAAAATACTAAATTTTTAATGAGGCGAACAAGAAATTACCAGCAACATGCGTGGAAATGCAATGATTTTTACCTCCATGGATTTTAAAACGGATATACTTTCTGAGATAGGATCATACTGTGTCTGGGTACATCGTTGTATTAACCACTAGTACAGAGCTTCAAAAGGGTCTTATCGGTCAGGGTGCTGGCATCTGGATCGGATTCCTGGTTCGAATCCGGATTAAGGCCTAGATGTTTGGCCATCTGTAATGAATGTGTGATCTTCCTCTAAACGGGTTATATCAATGTGTGATATGTATGTGAGGTGTAACATGTACTCCCTCCCCATGCTGCACTAATTCATGAAATACTTTGATTTTCTTGCCACGAAGTATTTAAATACTTACACGAGTGACGTTTCGGTCGAAGATTACGATATGTTGAAGACTACTGTTTGTGGATGCAAAATACGATTATTGCAAAATGAATAAATTTGAACTGGGAGTGCCTCGCATCATTTGCGAAGTTTGGTCCGATCTCATTTTGCTTTATTTACATAGAAAGAACTGACGAATTTTGCTTTTGAGTAAGTTGTATCACACACGGACAGTAGAAATTGCATGTAAAATACAGTTTAAAAAGTTCATCAGCATTTCACAAATCAAGTTTAAAAGATTTGAGTTTACATTCTATTGTAGAATGGCATTTCCAAGCTTGTTACTGCAAACCGTTCAACTATATGGAGAAGTATTAAGTAATTTCTTGATAATTGCTAATATATATGAAATGCTGTCATTTAAACTCAATAGCAAATAATTGGTTTGTCGGCTATTTCCGTATCAGTAAGTTTCGGCTCTGTTTTTTAAAAAAAAGGAGAAATAAAAATACCTTTCGATGAGATAAAATAAACTCATTAAAAATAATGTGCTTAAAGTATTGCATTGAATTGCAAGAACTCACATTACGTATTTAGAAACAACAATGCTCGAACCTTGTCGATGCTATATGTATTTTTTTAAATGCATGAACGAAATACATAGGCTATTTATTCATGAAGTTAGTCAAAAAGTGGAAGCAAACTCAAGATAAGTGGAAAAAAAATCAAGCTCTTTGCATGCTCTGTAGAGGTTGTTTTTCAGCTAGTTAACTTACCTCGCAGGAAAACAAACTTTCCAAAAATGAAGTTTTAAATAATGTTTTAATAATTTTTCACAAATTATAATAAATTCTGTAGTTTTCTGAGCGACAAGAAAGGGCTACCCGGAAAAGTGAGGGGATTTTTCTTTTTGTGCTCTTAAAACCGAAGAGTGAAATCAAAATTTAAGTTCATCTGTCAATCATTAAACACCTCACTTTATCCATTGAATTTAATATCCCAATACTTATTAGTCTGTATGTATTAGTTTTATTGCTTTGTGCTTATTTAAAAAAGGGAAATTTTAATTTGATATCCTTTTCTACCTGGCACAGTTTCCTTTGCATCAGCTAAGCTTACTGCAAAAGTACTGTTTTAGGAATTTCTTAGTACCGAGTTCTCTACATGATCTGTGGTTGTAAAATCGTTTGGATACACAAACACACACGCTCTGAAGGTAAAAAGTGCTCTAGGACAGATAAATAAAAAATGTCATGTAGACAAGATGTTGAAAGATGATTATGCTTTGCGGTAAGTTGTATATCATTGTATCATGTTCAAATTTGAGATGACAAAAAGGTATTGTTTAATACAATGTTATTATCAAACTTGCATAACACGTATTGTATGCATGTGCATGCTATGTCAGCATATCTACCAGCATTCAAATTAAAATATCTTGATAGTCATCAATCTACAAATAAAAGAGGATTCCCGTGAACGCATTGTTTTGTAGAGTTACTCTTACGTAAGTAGTTTATTCTCTTGAATAAGACATGTGAAATAATTTTTGGGAAAAATCCTCTATTACTCACTATCTGTGTGAATATTATTATTGTACCAATAATGGTGTTAATGTATGTATCAACACTTAGAACATGTATTTAGCATATTTGTATTCTACCTTTGTTCCAAAATAAATGACATTTAACGCTGGAATTTTACTTCCAAATACTATCACATTTCGAAAAAGATAAAAAAAACCAGATTTAATCGTAGATTAAAATAATTTTTTATTTTTCTAACGTTTTAGAATTTTTTTTTAACACAGCCTTTGTCTTGTAACATAGCTTCAGAATCGATGTTGCTTGGATGGCAATTTTATCACCTCAGGTTTGTTTTATCAAGTGAGCAATTTTGTAGGTATCACTTCCAAAATGACAGTTTTATGCTTTCTAAGCTGATTTGCGTTGTTAATAAAACATTTTTTATTTTTTTCGTTTCTCCTGAAGAAACAGTTTTAAAAAGTCGCCTTTTCCGATTTTTTACGACCCTTTCTTTGCAATAGAAAACACAAACGAATGACTTTCTTATGTTGCTCTAGTTGGTACACTTAAAAAATTTTAATATTCGAAAACAAAAATGTGTAAATATTGCACTTCTTTTAGGACAAAGGGAACATTATATATATTTTATACATATTGTAGAAAAGAAATTAGCACTGTTTGGGAACCTTTGATATGAAAATATCTTCAGGCTCATTCAATTAAAAGTTAAACCTATGCTATGTTTTACATATTCTGTTGCAGTAAAGAGGTAGGTGAACTGGTGTAGTGAATGAAGCTTCTATTACTCAGATTACTGTAGAAATTTTCATATAAATGTTTTCTCAAAAACCATCAGCACTTAAAAAAGCCTATTACACAGCTATCCAATCTCTTTGATACCAGTATGATTCAACTTTTTCCAAGATCTCCATTCAAAAACCTGATATAAAATAGTAAATAAAAAGCTGAAAATCCGTAGCGCATCTGATAGACAGGAATTCACTACAAATTCCCTGCAAAACAAACAAGAATGAAACCCACTATAAAAGTTGTACTTGCAAAGTTAACGTAATCTCAGTCTATTGTTTAGCTAGTTATTATTCATGTATGGTAATAGCCTCTGTGTGAAAGAGCAATAATCGTTTAGGAGACAGGAACTTAGCGATTAAGGGAGATATTATTTCTCGCAACACCGGTTTCCATATTCGTATTTGACTATGAATGAAGCCGTTGTACCTTACATTTAAAAAAATTGACTCTTCTGATAGTCTGTATTTCTTGACGCAAAAGCATAGTTTGAGTTGATGTCAACTTATCCTGCTAATTAAGTCTTCAAACTAATACGGTACGACAGTATGGAATAAGTAATTTCACTGTCAACAGACCAAATGGAATGGGAATATTTTGCTTCCGCTACCCAAATGCTATCGGAAGATTATTAAAAATATTCTATTGGTCTTTTCCTCAGAATAAAATCATTTGGATTAATTATATTTACCCATTCTGTATAATAGATACCTTTGGAAAGATTATATCGGCCCATTCAGCATAATAGAATCATTTGGAACAATTCTATGGCTCCTTCCTTTGTCCATGGTATCCAAGTTGGAAGATTAGCGGATTAGCAACCAAAGGGTTACAAGGTCGAAACTCGGCCAATCAAAGATCGTCGTGTACGGGGACTGGTGCACGTTGAATCTTTCGTGGCCTCTAATGTTCTCACGTTGGCCTGATTTGAAAGTTTGGAGAGTGGGGTGCCCGCTCAGGTGTTGACCTTGTCATCTGACCGGAGTTCAAAATTACGAGATGTCCTTGGATCTTTCCCTTCGGTATTGATCGCCAATAGCCAGTTGTGTTTCTCCAGTGCGATGTTAATTAACTACCAATTTATCTATCTTTGGGACAATTCTTTTGGCTCATTCTGTATAATAGAATAGTTTAGAACGATTCTGTTAATTCTTTTTTTAAGAATATTTCTTTTTGGAATTATTCTATTAGCTAATTCTGTGGAATTGGAAATATTCCATTTCTTCTTTCCTTCATTAGAATCTTTCGAATGATTCTATTGCTTGTTTTATTAGAATAGAATCCTTCGAAAAACTTCTAACAATAATTTCCTTTGAATAGATTCCTTTGGAAAGATTCTATCAATCACTTCCTTAGAATATAATCATTTGGAAAGATTCTATCAATCCTTTCGAAAGGTTCTATTGGTCAAAAAGGTCAAAACTGGTTAGATGTCATGTAGAGAAAACTTCAGGCTATAAGGTGGAAATATGCGTGAGAGCCCCTCAGAAGGTAAAATCTTTGTTTGATATGCTGGGTGGCCTAGCTCAAAAGAACGAAATCATTTTAAATAAATTATTTCAATGTATTTTCAGAGAATAGAAATTGAATTTAAAAATATGTTTTGGTTATTCTTCATCTTTTCCATCGGTCGAAAACTTCATTACTTTTTCTTCCGAAACCGATCATCTCTGTGTGAACTAAATTTCTTATATATTCTTGGAATTTAAATTTGAATAAACATTCCACTGCATCTTATGTTTTTAGATGTGAACTGTTTCTTATTTCCGAATTCGCAATGGATAACCGTGATAGGTATTTTGTAGCTGTTGCAACTGTGCACTTGTGAAATCCAACCACCAATTTCTACTCTACAAGGGGGCGAGCCCCCTGCTCGCCAGCTCTCGCCAACTCACCTCGAGGATTGCTTTGCAATCCTCATTGGTTCTCTGAGGGAAGTTGCTCGCTTCACTTGCATGAATGAAGACATGTGTCCTAGTAGAAGGGATTGTTTACAAATATGATATTCCAAAAAAAAAAATAATAATTTTGAAGTATAAATTTGCTGCACTACAGAAAATTTATACAGTACCTCTTGAATCAAAACTCGAACAATTTAGAATTGAAATAAAATACCCAAAATGAAAATATCAAGAACTTTGAGCAAATTTTGACTCGAAATGTGAGCGCTGCTTTGGAAATCGAATACCAAACATACTGTTTGTACTCTGCAACAGCTCGACAAATATTCATTTTTTTCTATAAAATTTCATCCGATAACGCCATAAATTCAATTGAGGCGCGAGACTTCGTGGTAAACAAACAATCGTACAGTGATGCCAAACGTGATAACAAACAACGCCTTTTTAGTGTGCCACATAAGATAATTATATTTATAGATTTCCATACATCTTTAGGGAAAGTTCTGAGGAGTTTCCAAATCAGTAAATTTAATGACAAAATACTCATACCGTTACTGTCCTTTATTGACGAATGAGTAATGCGAGTATAGCGAGTTTCACAGTAATAGAATGTTTTTGTTTTCAAATGGCGAAATTCAAAAATTCAAAAGATCAAGTGCTGAATTAGGTTTTCTTGTTTCAAATAAAATAATTGCCATGCACATTTTCATACATTTGTATCGAAAAAGACTCAAAAAGTCATTAACTTTTTTGCTTAATTTACTCATAGAATTTATCCTGCTTTCAATTAGTCTGTATTATTAAAACTACGAATACTCGAAACATACTTTAGTGGGGCTTTTAAAGCACTGTAAAAAAATATAAAATTCTACCAATTCCTACTGTTATTGTACTAGAACTAGTTTCTTTGCGAGATCAAAGCATTAAAATATTTTACTTTTAAATTGTGACGAAACATTTTCAGATTTAAAAAAAATTTACACTAGAAAACAGTGAGAAACAAATTATTCATGTAGAAAATGAATATCCTATTGAATATTTCAGTTAATGCATCGCTTGCATACATTTGCAGCTTGGTTGCAAATGTATGCAATGTTCTTGGATGTTTCAATTAAAATATAGAATACGTGCAAAAGACGCCATTTGAGGAAGTCCTTTGTTTCTTTTCCACCATACCCCTGATATGACTAATTGACTCGCTCAAAACCATGTGACACGGCTGCTAACACGCGGGATACGGACCTTTGTGCCGTGTTATTTCAATACAAGTTACAGTAATTACAAATGGTTTTAAAATAAAAATTTAAGATTTAAATTATAAAATCATCAAAGACAGTGATATTATGGTCCTTGTTCTGCTATGATCATGAATGTAACTTTATAATTTGATATGAATTAATTGATTGTTTTGATTGTATATGAACCGCAGGTACTTCTTAATCCAGGTAGACTTACTTTTATATAATGATCCCTAACTACTGTAGCAATGACAGGCATTTTGTGTTACGCTAAATGTTGGTAACGGTAATGTTTCTGCGGCGGAAAGTATATCCTGAACGTACTCCGGCCATGACGTATTAATAAATGTTTTCAGAAATTGATTTCAGCATGTCACCAGTAAAAATTCAGAAGAATGAATTCCGAATCAATGAGTGTGTATAATAGTTAATTGGTCCATTCCAATCAGAATAAACGTCAAGCGACGCCAAAACGGTGATAAACTACAACTTAAGATAATCCTATATATGCATCACGCAAGAGCATAGGGATAGCAGGATGTAAATTATACGGTTTTCTTCTGCTCTGTTTACAATAAAAATCTCTCATTTATGACAGGGATGGCACCCCTGAGAGTCGATCAAAGTAAGACCGTGGTGTGCGTAGGTGCAATTGCACTTTAATCAAACGTGTTAATAATTCGCAGTTAATAAGAATTTCTTTCTCCCTCATTGTTAGCCATTTCGAGTGTTCGCATTTCTATAAATAGCATGAAGGTTTTAGAAATTACAAAAAGATAAAAAACGAATTTCAAGAAACAAGATAAGAATGTTTGAAATATGCCGCCACCTAATCGTTGTTCAAAAGTACCAGGTGTCCTCGGATCTTTCAAACCTGTTTCGATCTCTAACCGTCCGTCTCTAATAATATAATCTCTAATATCTATATACCATCTCTAATAGTCCGTTGTGTTGCTCCAGTGAAACGTTAATTCCAACTACCAACTTGATCAAAAGAACCAGGTGTCCTCGGATCTTTCAGACCTGGATTGATCTTTAACCCTCCGTCTTTAATAATACAATCTCTAATATCTATATACCATCTCTAATAGTCCGTTGTGTTGCTCCAGTGAAACGTTAATTTCAACTACCAACTTGTTCAAAAGTACCAGGTGTCCTCGGATCATTCAGACCTGGATCGATCTCTAACCGTCCGTCTCTAATAATATAATCTCTAATATCTATATAACATCTCTAATAGTCCGTTGTGTTGCTCCAGTGAAGCGTTAATTTCAACTACCAACTTGTTCAAAAGTACCAGGTGTCCTCGGATCTTTCAGACCTGGATTGATCTCTTACCGTCCGTCTCTAATAATATAATCTCTAATATCTATATACCATCTCTAATAGTCCGTTGTGTTGCTCCAGTGAAACGTTAATTTCAACTACCAACTTGTTCAAAAGTACCAGGTGTCCTCGGATCATTCAGACCTGGATTGATCTTTAACCGTCCGTCTCTAATAATATAATCTCTAATATCTATATACCATCTCTAATAGTCCGTTGTGTTGCTTCAGTGAAACGTTAATTCCAACTACTAACTTGATCAAAAGTACCAGGTGTCCTCGGATCATTCAGACCTGGATTGATCTCTAACCGTCCGTCTCTAATAATATAATCTCTAATATCTATATACCTTCTCTAATAGTCCGTTGTGTTGCTCCAGTGAAACGTTAATTTCAACTGCCAACTTGTTCAAAAGTACCAGGTGTCCTCGGATCTTTCAGACCTGGATTGATCTTTAACCCTCCGTCTTTAATAATACAATCTCTAATATCTATATACCTTCTCTAATAGTCCGTTGTGTTGCTCCTGTGAAACGTTAATTCCAACTACCAACTTGATCAAAAGAACCAGGTGTCCTCGGATCTTTCAGACCTGGATTGATCTTTAACCCTCCGTCTTTAATAATACAATCTCTAATATCTATATACCATCTCTAATAGTCCGTTGTGTTGCTTCAGTGAAACGTTAATTCCAACTACTAACTTGATCAAAAGTACCAGGTGTCCTCGGATCATTCAGACCTGGATTGATCTCTAACCGTCCGTCTCTAATAATATAATCTCTAATATTTATATACCATCTCTAATAGTCCGTTGTGTTGCTTCAGTGAAACGTTAATTCCAACTACTAACTTGATCAAAAGTACCAGGTGTCCTCGGATCTTTCAGACCTGGATTGATCTTTAACCGTCCGTCTTTAATAATACAATCTCTAATATCTATATACCATCTCTAATAGTCCGTTGTGTTGCTCCAGTGAAACGTTAATTTCAACTACCAACTTGTTCAAAAGAACCAGGTGTCCTCGGATCATTCAGACCTGGATTGATCTCTAACCGTCCGTCTCTAATAATATAATCTCTAATATCTATATACCATCTCTAATAGTCCGTTGTGTTGCTTCAGTGAAACGTTAATTCCAACTACTAACTTGATCAAAAGTACCAGGTGTCTCGGATCTTTCAGACCTGGATCGATCTCTTACCGTCCGTCTCTAATAATATAATCTCTAATATCTATATACCATCTCTAATAGTCCGTTGTGTTGCTCCAGTGAAGCGTTAATTTCAACTACCAACTTGTTCAAAAGTACCAGGTGTCCTCGGATCTTTCAGACCTGGATTGATCTCTTACCGTCCGTCTCTAATAATATAATCTCTAATATCTATATACCATCTCTAATAGTCCGTTGTGTTGCTCCTGTGAAACGTTAATTCCAACTACCAACTTGATCAAAACTACCATGTGTCCTCGGATCTTTCAGACCTGGATTGATTTTTAACCGTCCGTCTTTAATAATACAATCTCTAATATCTATATACCATCTCTAATAGTCCGTTGTGTTGCTCCTGTGAAACGTTAATTCCAACTACCAACTTGATCAAAACTACCATGTGTCCTCGGATCTTTCAGACCTGGATTGATCTCTTACCGTCCGTCTCTAATAATATAATCTCTAATATCTATATACCATCTCTAATAGTCCGTTGTGTTGCTCCTGTGAAACGTTAATTCCAACTACCAACTTGATCAAAAGAACCAGGTGTCCTCGGATCTTTCAGACCTGGATTGATCTATAACCGTCCGTCTCTAATAATACAATCTCAAATATCTATATACCATCTCTAATAGTGCATTGTGTTGCTCCATAGAAACGTTAATTACAACTACCAACCTGTTTCATTAGCTATAGTTGCGTCGTGTTTAGCGCGGACCGCAGCCATCTGGAATAATTTTTAAATAAAATCTTTCAAGATTTTGATTGTAAAATAATCTTATAGATGTTGATATTGTGGTAATTATTTGCCATACTTGGAAGGAATGGATTGCGTTGATTGTACCAGAACCAACTCGAACCACAGGCACTTCATAATGTAGGTAGACTTTTACTCTCATATAAACGATGACTACAACTACAGCCACACCACATTAATTACACCGCAACCTCAGACCCTTCAGGAAATTCCGTCCTCGTGAAACGGCTAGCGCCTGATTACTCGCGCTTTCATTCACTGCTCATCGGCGAAAATTACTTTTGGCGTTTGAAACACGACCGAAACAGAGCCGAGGAGAGGAAAATAAAATGTTTCATCCGCTGTTTAGTCCAGTCGCATATTTCCTCTGTCGGCCAGTCGGGCAAAGAATGTCACGGCTTGATTGGATGACGGGATGTGTATCCTGTGACTTGATTCGTCGTGTCCCGTTCTGTCTCTAGGTTCTCATTTAGCGATGTGGGAATCTCTCCCTTATAGACAGAACGACTAACGCTATCGAGGTCAGTGGACGATGAACTTGACAAAAAGATTCTTCCTGGTGCAAAAAAAGATTTTAAATTGCCCATTAAATCGTTGAGTGTTACGGGTTAAAAAAATTATGTAATTACGTTTTTATCCTCTGAGCTTCACGATATTTTCAAGAACTGTGGTAAATTCCTTTTGCTCCACACCACACACTATGGCCATATTTATAAAGAATCCTAGGACACATTAATAGAATGATATTTTGAAATCTGACATAAATTTAATACCCCCTATGAACCCATAACTCGTATTTCAGTTATTAACAGTATACCGTCATTAGAGGCATGGAGCGGATACTAGTATTGGTGATATATACATGCTTAATCTTATACATTTTCAACTCTTATATCTGTAAGAAAGTATAGGGTGTAACTATCAATAAGAGTTGAAAATGTATAAGATTGAGCATGTATATATCACCAATACTAGTATCCGCTCCATGCCTCTAATGACGGTATACTGTTGATAAATGGGTAATGGTAATTTTAGTTAACGTCGTACTAGAGCAACACAACGGGCTATTGACGACGGTCCAGAATCAGTCCCTTAAGGGAAAGATTCGAGGACAACACCTCGTAATTTTGAACCACGGTCAGATGACGAAGCAACACCTGAGCTGGCACCCCACTCTCTAAACTTCCACGCCAACCCAACGTGAGGACTTTCGGCCACGACAGATTTAAGGTGCACCAGCCGCCTCTACACCATACGTTTACAAACATCCATGCCCGGACCCGGATTCGAACCAGGAACCTTCCGATCTAGAGGCTAACACCTTAACCACTATACCGGTTGGTCGGCGTTGATAAATGGGATACGTGTTATGGTTCCATAGGGGGATATAAAATTTATGTCAGATGTCAACATATTATACTACTAATATCCCGTTGGCCAAGAAAGTGCCCACACTACTAACATCCCATTGGCCAGGACAGAGAACGGATATGTGAGTCTGACATGGTAAAGCGCCATCGTGGCATTGTAGGTTTGCCCACTGCGTTAGCAACCTGCGAACTGGAGACGGTTCGATTACTTTCTGGAACCCCCTTTCTTCTGTGCCAACAAAACTTTCTTTGGATGTGTATGTCCGTAACTTGACTTTCCTTAAGAGAAAGATTCTCTGTCAATTCTGTTGACAATCTCAAAACTTCAACACCACCTCATCATGAGGACATTTGAGACAACGGTAGATTTGATTTGCTCCTCTTCCCACGTATACGAAGGTCTTTGGTTAAATCAAGTCCTTAACTCGCAACCTCTCCGTTGTTAATCTACGTGTCTATCAATTAGGATACTGAGGCCCCCGTATAACGTTAAAAATATTGACTGCGAAGATACCGTTAATTATATTCGTGTTACATTAAATTCGATGCATGTATGATTTCATGGTACTGGTACTTCGGCATTTATACATTTGCAATAGTCAAGGAGCAGTACGTACAAGTTTGGTCAGTAGGAATAACGGTTGTTAGAACATTGCATATAAAAGTATCGAAGCTATAAAACAGAATACACTCCTTCAGCACTTGTTTTAAGGATCGTACCCCAATAAAATGTTAAGTATTATATACTTATAGAAATATCATCTAATAGTTGCAAACTCGAAAAAGACTCTTTTTGTCTATCACGGAAGTGTGTAGTACGTTTCCTATGCAGTTTAAATACGGTCTATTCGTGTTTCGTCTGTATTAGGAATGCACGAGTCGTTTCATGTTCCTTTCTAAGTAAAATATGTTTCTTTATCAATAATTGTAACTAGAAATATTAAGGGGACACGCAATTGGATGTTCCCCATATCCTTTTATTCCAAATTCTGTAAGAGACGAAACAGATAATATATTTTATAGTTTTTTTTATTTCTGACATTCGACTATTGACCCCTTTTGTATTTATTAGTACAAGGGGAAAACTGGTGGTTACGCCGTTTGACACCATTATTCCTATAAGAGACAATCACCCAAAATCATTGTTTACAAACTGAGATTCGAATCAGGACCTACTGGGTGTAGACCATCGCAATGATTACTATACTAGTTACGTGGCATGTATATTTTATAACATAAACAAAACAGCTGTTTCTTGAGGTCTTTGTTAGCGATTACTAGATATTTTTTCGTTTAGAGTAGAGAGCATGCAGTGAAACACAGTAATCTCATCTAAGGGAATTACCCAATCTTTCTTCAAATAAATGTAGAATGGGTTAGTTAAAAATAAGTTCTTATTAAAATTATGTGACTAGGTGGTTTTACCCTCTGCTTTAGCAACCTATGAGTTGTAGGCTATTCCATAATTTATATTTGTTGTGTTTCTCTTTTCTGTGTGAGAAAAGCTTTCATTGTATGTACGTGGTTCGATTACTTCCTGGATGTACTTCTCTCCGTATTTGTGTCTGTAAAATTTGTCTCGCTTTGTGCATGTCTATTTACTTGAATTAGTCCAGCTTGTGTTTGGCGCAACTTCGGCAAATATGGCCCTTGCGTCATAAAAACCCAAATCATCCAACCAAACCTGAGTGTTGTCCTTTGTTTAACGTCATATGGCGCAACTTTGGTAAATATGTACCTTACGCCATAAAATCCAATCAACCTACTGAAGTTAATGAAAATAATTTTCATTTTTTAGACTAGGGGGCTCTGCCCCTTGCTTGCTATCGCTCGTTAACCCCCGATGATTGCTACGGGTTCATATTTAGTTCGCTTTGCCTTAGGGGTAGGGGATTGCTTCACAATCCTTCCCCATACGGATCGCTTCTGGATTGATCCCGGACCTCTAGTAGGACATTAATTGAAGGCTCCCTTCCCTTCCCATTGCGATATTTATGCCCGCTATGCGCCCGAAAAATTGCCTACTTTTTTTGCGAGATAAGCGGATCCGTATTTAAGCCGACTCCAGTACTTTAGCTTTAGAAAACGTTCCAAAAATTCTCGACTCTCATACACGGAAATATAGTGTAAATAAAAATAAAATGTTTTAAAAAATGTCAAGAACAAAACATCTCATTTCCACATAAAAAAGGAGATATTTTAGCACACCATATTGTTAAAATTCAGAGGAAATCTCATCATAATTTCAAATGTTTTAGCTTATCTGTGTTGTTTGTTGTAATAGTACTTAATAATTTCATATTCGACTATTGCTATGGAAACGGCGACCAAATTTGCCGGTTCTTCTGAAAACATTGCAAACTCTCTAGCGCGTGCTCTCAAATTTTTTACGAATGAATTAATTAAAAAAATATAACTGTGTTTATCATCTGAGCGTGATCCAAATTCATTAGTCCGTTGAACCACAAGACTCGCTATTACCAATCACAACGCGAATAAACCTGAAAAAGATAGCAAATTTTTTTTTATAAAAGAAAGAATAGTTTCAAATCTCCCTGGACGCATTTATTAATGGTGTTGATTCCTCCCGATGTTATTTTGTACTGATATTTACGTATAGTTTCAATATAATACTCTGTAGGTTAAAAATATGTTATTTTGTACTTTTCTTAGCATCTGAGAAATCCCCCTAATATTGACTTGTGAATCTGTTCTGTAATAAATTCCAGTTCATGCACAGAAGGCAATTGACCTCCTTAATGTCCCGTACCCATCTGTTCGACGTGCGTGTTGATGCTATCAGCAATGGTTGGATCCAAGCTGTCCTTGTTTCGCTCATCTGAAGTGCACACGAACTTTATACTCAATTAGAAGGAGAAGCGCCTTGGCTGGCTTTTCCGAAGCATACTAATTATTACGGCGTGGCAACCCTTCTATGTAGGTACACAGGAAAAACCAAGATCCAGCTGCTCTTACCCATTTATGACAGATTTCGGCAGCTGTTTTGATTCGGAAGTGTTTCCTTTGTCTTTAGAAAGCAACACATCGTTCATCACCTGCCCTTCGCATCCTTACACTTCATAATAAAATGCGCGATTGTGCGTCGAGGATGTGGACTCTTGGAGTGAGATTCAGTTTTAACTTCACTCAGAGAGAATGTGCTCTTCACTCATACACTCAGAGTTTTCATGACGATATAATCCTTATTACGACTGCCATATTATTGATATCGAAAGAATACATTTTTGAGATGTACTTATTTTAAGAAACAAGAATCTTGATACGTACATTCTTCTCAGTTGCGATATCGTTTCGGTTTCATTACTTTGAAGCTGTCTCAGTGCTTTAAAAGAATGTTTTAGAAACTCTTACACAGAAAAATTGATTCATCCGATTTCGTTTTTTCTATTCATTTTAACATACTCAGTTTTATCAACATAATCGAATTCCTTTTTGTTAAATCTTTAAAAAAACAAAACACTTTTGCTTCAAATAGATAGTGTTAACTGTATAATTATTTCTCAGAGGTTGATATATATATATATTTTAAGAATTTCACAATTCAATAAGTAATCTGCTTTAGTGAAGTGTTTTTTCTTCTCTAAATGGATATTTTTTTTGTGGAGGAATAACAATTGAACAAATAAATATCTTTGCATATATTGCTGATGAATAAAATTGCATTATTAAACTATTTTAAAACAACAAATTCACTGTCAGGGCAACAGCACGACTAGTCCTGATCACTTACTGCAGTGTGGACATTCATGGAAATTTCATATTTCTTTTGAACATTTTTTTGCAGGGGAACATGAACCTAATCTAATGTTAATCACGGCATAAAACAATAGCAAAAGTTCGTAAAAATAAAAGGGATTTAGAATTTGCTGAATGACATTTGGACAGGATTTGCTGGAAGTTAGTGAAGTCAGAATTCGATAAACGAGCTTAGAATGTTTTTTTAAACATTATTTTGCAAAAAAATGACAATGCTGATTAATATAGGCGCTTTTGTTAGCATTGGACAGCAAAAAGATTTTGTCTCGTGTTCTTATAAAGATCAAATTATCGGCTTCAAAGAGAAACACTCGAAGTAAAAAATATATAGTTCTGAGAAAACAAAGGAAAAGATTCTACTCCCTAAAATTTATTCACTAAGTGTGTTTCTCAAGAAAAAATATAACCTTTATTCCAAAGAAAACAATTTTCTGGTCGCACTTAACCAGTATAAAGATCACCACATTCTGGCTTAGAAAAGCGAAAAATCCGATCTCTTGAAAATTTTGACTTAGTGTATTTCATTTGTTTTTGATGAAAACCTTGTTCTGTATTATTGCACTTTCATTAACATACATTTAGAAAGGTGTAATTACGTTTTCTAAAAGTGATACTTATTAATTATATTTCAATTATTAGCTTGTTGATACAAAAGCTAATAACTTAACTACAATTTAAGATATTCTGCTGTAGTTTGAAGAAAAACTATATAAGTTCAATTAATATTTCTCCGAAAATAGATATGGATTTAATAAAAAGTAATTTGGGGCTTTTTTCTCGAAAAAATATTATTTATAATTGATTGGTTATGATTTTAACCTTCCAAGTGATTTCGACGAGATATCTCGTCATCAAGGTATTTGCCCATTTTTCGATGATGACGACATCAAATTTTACTCAATTTTCTTTTAATGACGAGATATTTTGTCCGTCAAGATCCGATCAGTTTTGACTTAGTCTTATGAATGACAAGATGGTCGTCTTAATGTGGTGTCATGTCATTGACAAAACACCCCGTTGAGACAAGCACCAGGAGGTTGAAAAAAATTTTAAATTTAATTTTATTAATTGAATCTGTTTATTTAAATGAAATGTTTTTTCAACTCTGCAATAAAATTTTCTTATGTGTTGAAGCGTGAATCGAATTCAGTCTACACTTAATTTTTAAGAATCTAAAGAATTGTGGAAACATTTTCTATAAAAAAAAATGTAAGTTTATTCAAATGTTTTGTTCTATCATACTTGGTCGCGATTTGACAATAATTCGTAAAGGTTTATTGAAGGGAATGTTAATTGAAAAATTGGGTGGGGGGGGGGGGCAATTTCTGCAAGCACAGCGAATTTATTTTTAAAATTCGTGCTTACATATAACATTTAAAGCGGAAACTTTGAACCAACGATACGATTATAATCACGCATTTTTAGACTCTAGCGCCGTTTTCACAAGTGGAATATTAAATTTAGCGCCCTTTTCCATAGCAGATGTCTCTACTTGAGACGTGACAGATAAGGTGCTAAACGCAATCATGAAATAGTCTCTTTTATTTTTAGAGACTCTCTACCGGAGTTTTAAAATAGTCAACACTTTTGTTCCCCACTTCATACGTTACACAAGACTACACATCTTAATGATTGGTCTTTCGCTTTCTTAGAAATGAAACCCTCATGGATTTTCACCAGGAAAACTATTTATCATTCCATTCAGCAATAGAAATGTTTTTACTCACAACTTAAATTTTTAAAGAAAAGGCGAAATTGATTGGAATAAATTTCTTTCTATTAGTCAACCTTAGGAATAAAAATTTATTCGTAAATTATACAAATTAAAAGCACAACAGCTGAAAAAATCCATTTCAAGATATTCGATAAAAGTACAAATTAGTTTCAGTTTAAAGAAGATATTTAAATATTCAGAATTTTTGGAAGGAATTTATCCTTTTAATCATCAGGTAAGGGATTGATGGAAATAATCAAATAAAAAGTAAAATTGTTTAGAAAAATTACACATATTAAAAAATGCATCATCTAAAAATTCCATTTCAAGGTATTCGATAATAGATAAATTAATTTCCGTTTAAAGAAGATAGTTATTTATTCTGGAAATGAATAAAGTAAGGAATAAAAATTTGTTCGAAAACTACTCAAATTAAAAACCCTAGTACCTGAATAATTCCATTTCAAGATATTCGATGAGATAAATTAATTTTGGTTGAAAGTAGGTATTTTTTCTTTTTAGCTTCTACCACAAAATTGGTAATATATGTAAGATAAATAAATTACTTCTAACGGAAGAGCGTGCTTTAAAACTGTTTTTAGTGACGAGTGAGAAAACCTTTTTATACTTCTCAATTGTTCGGCTGGCTACTAGCAACGGAATATTACATTTTAAAACGAAGCATTTTGGGTATATTTGATACAAAAATACAGTATAATTACCAAGTAAAACTGCACTGCTAATAATATATTTTGCGAAAATTTTCTTGTATAAGAAGTTGATTATGACTATTGATCACAACGTTTAATTTCAGCTAATCAGCGCTTTATTTTTGTGATAGATATTCAGTTCCATTGTCGCTCTGCTTCTCTATGTTAGTGTGATGAGTGTTCTTTTTTAAATAGATTTAATTTAGCAAGCACTTATAAAGGTTTTATTATATGAGGAAATATGATTTAAAAATGTAAAAATATAAGATCACAGAATAAAAATGAGAAAAATTTTCCAAACATTTTGTAAATCACTTCCTTGTTTGTTGTCATTAACCTTTTTCCATTTTTAGCATAAATCTGTTGGAATATGAAGATAAGAAAAAAATTGTTAGTTAAATTACGATAGAATTTATTTGAATATTTTACGGTGAATTTATGATAGAAATATTTAATAACTTGTTTTTATGAAGTAATGTTGATCAAATGATTGTTTCTATACCCTTTATAATTGACATGGTATTTTTTAATGCAAATCTATTTTGTATGTTTGCGACATATATTTCTGAAGTACCTCAATCACCTGCTTTCAAAAACTTACTCCCTTACAGAACCTACTTTAACTAACTTACTGTGCTTCAACAACGAAAGGGGACATATAACGTGATCATAGCGTGACAAAACAAACAAGCTCTAACGATATATTTATCCTTAATTTGTATTTTGAATTCACAACTCCCTAAATGGGATACGAGCTAGATATTTTGGAAATTACGTTAATTTATATAAATAACAAAAATTATCTCTCTTCCTTTACTGTAGTCACCTCATCACTTGATCCTGGTTCAAAATTACGTGGCGTTGTACTCTGTACTTTCCAATTTGGTTGAATTACGGACCGTTGCCAATAACCCGTTGTTTTGCTCCAATGTGACATTAATTAACTACCTACCTTCTAGTTCTGTTATTTCACGCAACAGAATTGAGTAGATAGGTATGTTATTAACGTCCCACTAGAGCAATACAACGGGCTATTGGCAACGGTCTGGGATCAATCCCCTAAGGGAATATATATATATATATATATATATATATATATATATGTAAGCAATTTTTTCAGCCTAATGCTGCTCATATGCAGAAAACACCATTTTATGTTGTTTGGGTCAGGCACCTCCCTGATGACGCCCTGATCCACCAACATTTCTCCATTTTTTAAGACTTTTGTTGAAAAATTTTTCTTTGTATATATATATATATATATATATATATATATATATATATATATATATATATATATATAAACTTAATTTTTAAAATATCTAGCATTTACTCCCTATATTCAGAAATTATAAGAAAGGGTTGACGTAGAATAGGTGATTGTTACAAGCTGCGTATGAGAGATATGCAGTATAGATAAACAAATCAGATGGTCTGCGAATTTCATATTTCCACAATTCAAATGCTTTTGCATGGTAAATATCGGAGATACATTAAGAGATAACTTAATAATAACAATTTGGCAACGTTTAGCATTTAATCTAATTTATTTTGATTAATCTACTGCTCTGTGTAAATTTGGAATTTATTCTTTTAAATGTTTATTGATGAAAATCGGAAATTGTGTTCGAAAACTATGCCGAGTGATGTTACATTAAGAACACGTAGAGGACACACATATCACCACAGAAACATTACTTCGATCTATATTTAGCTTGACAGAAAATGCCTCCAGTACAAGTATATAATATAGGCGGTACGAGCAAGGATGAATAGAATTGGAAGAGATACGTATTTCGGGGCATCTATGCTTGTGTTTATGATAAAGGTGAAAGTGAACTCGAAACTATGACATCGTCCACCGACTTGGCAGTTGATCCACGTGGTTTTGAACGAGTCTGTTCATTGAATTAGGTGATAAGTTGGAACGTAAACAATGTGCTTCCACAATTTGTGGCTTTAGCACAATTCTGGTTCTAAATTTATCCTTCTTAGTCGAAAGTGACAGCAGTGATAATGAGTATGCGAGTGATAACAATCCGCGGATATCCCTATTCATGCTTTTGAGCACGACAGCCTTTTCGTGAGGAGTTCTCACAACTTTTCAAAAATCGACTGACTCAAGGTCGATCGCCGTCCCTGTCGGAGCCGCACAATATCTCATGACGCTAGAAAGGAGTGCAAGAATTATAAAGGCGCGTTCTCACAAATCAAGTTTAATTGACCAATTATAGTTGATCAACAAAAGTTGAATGAAAACTATAGTGAGAACCTTTGTTTCAATAGAGTTGATCAACTTTTTAGTGGATCAAGAAAAGTTTGACCCATTCAAATTTATTGTTCAAGTAATGAGTCATCCACTATCTGCTTTTGAATTATTTCCACGCAAACGATCTGTCGTGGTTTATTTTATTCGAGAAACAAAACAAAAGTGCTATTTTATTCTCGAGGTCTAGTTTGTATCTTCGCGATCGTTAAAGATAGAGTAAAAATTTCAACGGATTTGAAATCTGCGGAAAATTATACACCAGTTCGGTACCTTAGATGTGATTTCCTATAAATAAATAATTTTTCAATTGTAGCTTTTATATTTTCGCTTATTAAACTGTTGATCAGTTTCTATTGAAATGTGTGGACAAAAACTGATTCAAGTCATATTCAACTTTTATCGATCGACTATAATCGGTCAATGAAACTTGATTCGTGAGAACGCGCCTTTAGTGAAAAGTTGATAGAGTGTGTGGCAACTTAGCCACAGATTTTTTTGATAATCCCTAAGAAAGGGAATTAAAAACGTGAATCATCCCTACCCGATGGGGAATTCGCCAGATTGATTTGGGACGTGGTCGAAGGACGACCACACTGCAATGGATCTACATTTAACTTTGTTCTTGTTTATGTCGTTTTAAATAAATAAATATACAAAAAGACAAACTGGATTGGACTCGTATAACTTTCATCGCAACATTATTGAGCTGATATTGGACTAGATGTAATTTATTACAACATAGGGGTCATGAAGTTATATGGGTGCTATTGTGTATCAGATACTAGTACACAAAGTATTTGACAAACGTAACTCTCCTGGTGGTTGTCTTGGCGAGGTACTGCATATATATATATATATATATATATATATATATACCTCTCGTATAACGCGTTGCGCATAATTTGGCCTGCAAAACACCTGCAACTCTTTCTAGCGTTCATGGTCTGTTCTACCACTACGGGTCCCAGAGTCGCCTATGAGAACGTCCCCCAAAGCATAATACCGCCACCACCAGCCTGTGTATGACCTGCTGTACAAGAGGTGAGCAACTGTTCGCCTGGCAGACGGCGTACCCTGACACGACCATCTTCATTTGATGAATGAGAAATCGGGATTCATCTGACCAGGCAACTCTCTTCCACTCATCCATGGTCCAGTATCAATGTTCCCGGGCCCATTATAGGCGTAGTTGACGATGACGCTTGGTCAACAGAGGCACACGAGTGGCACGTCTGCAGCACAGTCCCATATCCAACAGTGTCCGCTGAACTGCGTGTTAAAATACTTACGCTTGGACCTGCATTGTATTGGACTGTCAGCTGAGCCACTGTCTCGTGCCGACTTTGCTTTACCAAGCGGGACAGTCTCCAACGTCCTTTTTCTTTGATGACGCGTGGACGACCAACGGTAGCAGTAGACCCTTGGCGTCTACTGCTGGTGTGACTGTCTTTATCCACTTCGCTTGAATACTAACAACGGCAGATCGTGAACAACCTACCAATCGTGCAGTTTCGGTGATACTCGTTCCGAGTCTTCGAGACATTACGATCTGTTCTCTATCCAATTCCCTTAGATTAGCAGCCTTTCCCACCACTCGCAAAAGTAATTGCAAGAATGATTACTTACCTTCTCCAGCATCAGTTAAATATTATTCTCACTTAATCATGTGCCCTCCACGTCATCCAGACGAGTTTATTGAAAAATGTGGGGATGGTCATAATGTTTTGGCCCGTCAGTATATATATACAAAAATATATATACACAAAAAAAATAGTATTTCAAGCATAATTTTTCAGACTGAACCTTACTGACTGTTGTTTCATTGAAAACAACCATCTTCCTGCTCTGATTAAATCATTCTTTTGTTATTATAATAAAGCTATTGCCTTTCAATAACAACTAAATTTTTAACACTCGGATTTTTGTTAAATCATCGTAATTCATCAATACAGTCACACAAACAATTCCCTCCTTACCTAGCAGAGAGTTAACAGAATTGACTCGGCGCGACCCATGTGTTGGAGAGGAACCCTCATACCTTGGCACCATCTAAAGTGGCGCTTAAGAAAGTTATTGCTCTCGCCCTGGATGCTGAATCAACTTGTCATTGGAGTTTATGTTGCGGGCTTTTACTAGCTCCACCGTCTAAATTGTCTGTACTATTTTAAGGAGCGTCAGACTTTTTTACCCCGTACCTGTAAAAAACGTTTATGTCTGAGAGGAGCTGTGGCTGAAACGGTGAACAGCCTCATTTAAGTCGACGTAATGAATAACAAGAAAAGTGACACATGTAAGTATACGAATTATAAACCTTTCATAGTCTAAGATGTGATTAAAATAAACGTTTCGGAATGGATTCCCGAGTGTTTGTGGATACTTTTGTATCTTCAGTTGGTATTTTCTAGTTTTTGACTTGACAATTAGCAAACGAATTATAAATATTTAATATTCTCATGTGCGATAAAAGCTTCCGAACGGATTCCCGTGTGTTTATGGATGCTATTTTTATCTTTAGTTCACTGTTTTCTAGTTTTAGATTTGACAATAAGTAAGAGACTTACAGACCTTTTATATTCTTGGATGGGATTGAAATAAACGTTTCTAAAAGAATTCACGTGTGTTTGTGAATACTTTTGCATCTTCAGTTTTTAGTTGTCCTTTTTTAGTTTTAGATGTGACAATAAGCAAACGATCTAAAGATATTTGATACTTTTAGATTTGATAAAAGGTTCGGAATGGATTTCCGTAGATTTATGGGTACTAGTTTATCAAAGTTGGCTGTTTTTTAGTTTTAGATGTGATAAAAGGTTCGGAATGATTTTCCGTGAATTTATGGGTACTATTTTATCTTAAGTTGACTGTTTTCTAGTTTTAGATGTGAGAATAAGTAAGCAGTGTAAGTAAATGAATGATAAACATTTTGACATTGTTGGACGTAATTTAAAATAAATTTTTCTGAAAGTGTATTCCCGGTGTGTTTGGAAGTACTTTTGTATCTGCAGTTAATTATTTTTCAGTTTTAGATGTGATAATAAAAAATTGAGTAATACCAATTAGGGTGTGGGGAAAGCTATGAATGTTTGTGGTCATATTTTGATACAGAAAGATTAATTGGTAAAAATAAAAAATAAAAATTTTAAAAATTTTATTGCAATATGTAGATTTTGAAAATTGAAATTCCTGTGTCAAATATATTTTTGCATCTAGAGAAGTCAATGAAAAAAACTTCCCGTCAATTTTAGAACAAAACGGTGAAGAGTAAATTATTTTAAAACCACAATATTTGATAGTTGTATTATATTTTTTTTGCAGAAGCCTTTCTGAGCATTTCAATAAAAGTATATAAAAATTATTATATTCTTGCGATTTATCTAAGTACATGAAAATCATATACGTTATGTGTAATTCTGTAATCAAATTCAGATTTTGGTAAATATGAGTATTATGAGGATTCGTGTACATTTACTTTTACACACAATAACGAGAAATTTTAATTCGATAGTAAAAAATAAATTTAAAAATAACAATACAATTTTTAATTAAAGTTGATGAAATTAATTCTGCTAAGAAAGTGAATTTGCTAAATATACTAATAATATATAGGTATACTAATTTATTAGGTAGATTAATACTAATTTATTAGGTAGACTATATTAATTTAAAGGTAGAATTCCTTTATACACATGTTCGTTATGTCAGATCATCTTGACTAATAGTCGGTTGATCTGGATTTTATGGTGAAAGTCTTGTCAACAAAGCATGTGTATTGATGGGCTTCTCTCCTAAGTTTAGGGCATAAAAACACATTTTATAATCTTGAAAACGACAAAAAAAAATGTATGTAACATTTTTCTGAGACTTTCTTATAAAAGATCTTACTCATTTTGGATTCTCGTGGAACTCAGAGATGAGATTAGAACATGTCCCCCAAAGTCATATCTAAGATCATATTGACCGATAAATAATACTTGATTTCTCGCTCTGCATTCCATTTTCGCTACACAAGTTAATTAATTATTCGTGCATGCACTGTAAAGTTTTGAATGATTAAAAAAACCCAGAAGTGGGGAAAATTGCTGTTTTGGACAGTTTGCTGAAATTTTACATTTTATTTTGATAAAAGTGAAATACTTCAAAAGACCTTCATTGTAATTTCTTCTCAGATTTCCCCCAGTACAGATATTTTTTCGCTCGTGTTAAGTAATCTTTACAGGTTGAGTACAGAACTTGTAATTGTAGGGTGCAAAAAATATTTTTTGTTCATTTTTTTTAATGTGAAATTTGCGAATTTCTGGGGAAGGGAACACGACAAAAATTCAAACAGGACGCTCTACGATCTAAGGTCTGCATGAAAAAAAAAAAAACCAGCGACCCCAAAATTTGATTCGACTTGTTGAGCTCTTGACGTTACGGTGCCAAGATTGGCGGATCCTTCGCCAAGTATGGCAAACACGTTTTCCCGAAAGCTTTGCTATGCTCGTGTTGAGTTCTCATGGCCGCTCATTGAGGAGGAGTGAAGCGAAGGCCTTTGTCACGTGACCAGGAATTCTCAGACAACTTTAGTTCTCGGAAAAAGTGCGCAGTATATCCCCGAAAGTTTGTGGCTCTCTTAAATCATAAGTTTCACGCGACCAATGCTGGGAAAAGTTCGCGCTCGAGCTACGTATGTGTTTGTTTTCTCTCTTTAAAAAAGTTATCACTGTTTAATCATGATTTTCTTATCGTCGAGTTTTTCTCCTCTTGAAGAGAGTCAATGGAGTGATTTCTGTTTAATTTCCTTGCAGATGGGGAAGAGTGATATTCCGTCTCTTTTTTGGTAAGTTCTTGATATTTTTTTATTTGATGTTCATTCAGAGAAGTGTTTACCCTCATGCTTTTATCATTTCAAGAAGCTTTATTTCTTTACTATTACAAGGCCACAATTAAGAATCGACAAGTTTTATTGTTTCTTCGAAACATCAACAATTTTCAAACTTGTCCTTCTTGTGATATCTATCTCGGATAAGTGCGGGTTTTAAGTTTACAAAATTATGCATAAGGTGCAATAACTATCAATCTTACTCCGTTAAAATGTCTAAATACTTATTGTTTAGGATTGATATGTTATATTACCTCTAAAATTAAACCAATTTTATTTTAGAGGTTTTAATACCCAAGTGGCGACATGGAACGTAAATTATATCAAACCTGTTTCCTTCAGCTAAAATATGGTATCTTGAGTTAAATTATCATTATTGGCGTGCCTATTTATGAAACCATCGATCTGAAAACAAAACAACTATTTGAGAATAGAATTCTGAAATTTTTTTTATAATTCAAATTTATGTCTTCGATATTATTTTGCTAAAAGTTAATTTTTGAGTTTTGGTGATTATTCTTTCACTAAAGCTATTTAAACTTCTTCCAAACTATAAGAATATAAATGTGTGTTCTCCCATACTTCCTCTTCAATTTCTTCTATTTTCATGAAACCAATAATGAAGTAAAAACATATGTTGTGGTGTGGGTTTTTAATAATTGATTATCCAAGATATGTGAACTAAAGAGTTAGACGAAACATTTTTTCAAATTTTAAATCAATGTTAATTTTTGCATACTTTATCCAAAAGTTCGGAATTCGACATTTCAGGTTCTCCTTGAACTTATGAATTACCACTTCTATTACCTTCAAAATTAAAATCAACAATATTTCCAATTATTGTTCATTAATTGTTAAACTGAATTAAAGTTTTCAAATTGGTAAAACGAAGATTGAAACGCGAACATGATTGAATTATAAGACAGGTATCAATTACCGAGTACCTACTAAATTTAAGCGAATCTTCACATCATAAATAAAAGAAAGTTTTTAATTTATTGACTTTTGTAAAAACTTTGAACAGAGAAAAGTTAATGATAAGTAATATGAAGTACTTGAGAATAGAAAGAAGAGAGAAAAGTAAAGATTTTAAGTATGATGGGTTAACAAAAATGAATGAATAGTAAGAGAATTAATAATATATTAACTCATATTATGTTGAACCTATAAAACAAAGTTTGATTGAAAGGTCAGCAATAAAATAAAAAACACATTTTTAAAATTCTATGTACGTACTATTAAAATGATTTTATCTATATGAAGGTTTGCCAATTTAGGAATTCAAATGAGGTTAGATTTAGAAATTGATCTCAAGTAATATACGATAGATGATTATCAGCAATAAATATAATTTACAGAATTCAGCTTATTAATCTGAACACTTATTTGAATCGAAATTAAGCAATACATTTACTTAAAAAGTTATCCCAGGAACATTTTATATGGAATCTGATACAATTATTTTTCTGGGAATTTATGTTTTGAGAAAAAGACAAACTTTTTCAAACGGTACATATGAAACAAGCTATCTCTTCAAATATTTACTTTAAACAGAAAGCATACGATATTATAAACACGATCTGCGTACATTGTTTTGAACAAAAATATTGTCTTCATACGAATTTATTGAAGGAAATACGCATTGAATACAAGAGCGTTGTAAATTACGAAATTGTTACGAGTATGACGCCACAGAAAGACGGAATCTTAATTATCATCGCTATAGATTTAATCTCGTGTGTTTAAGCCTTTCCAAATTCATATTTCTGTCGCTTTATTGTTATTAATAAAAAGGGTACTTAATCATATAAACTATGTCTGGTATTGAAGCGATGAATTGGGTTTTTACATTCTTCAAACTTCCCTTGGTCTTCCACTGTTTCTCCAAAACTGTCCCTTTTACATATGTTTCTGAATGAATGTATTTCTCATGTGGTTTTTTGATGGAATGTTTAAAAAGTTTCGTTGTTAATTGAGAATTACCCAAAAGAAGATTAAGTTTTTCTTTTTTTTTTTAAATCTGGTAAAATATACCACATATACCAAATTTATTTCTACTTTCTTTCAGCACATTTTCGATAAAGAATGACCCCATCTGTTATAATCACACCCGACTTCAACTATTATATTTTTATTCGAATGCTACAACCCTGCTAATTTATTCTTGAATCCCCCTTCGGACCACCCTGATCAGCTTCTACCACAATTCCGAACGAAAAAGGAAATCACAAGGAAAGAAAGAGCCACCAGATGACGTTGAAAAAATGCGCATTTCTTTTGGAAATACAAATAACATCACGCATTTCGATTCCCGAAGAACTGCCTCTGATTGGTCGAACCCTTCACTGTCTGGGCCAATTCGGAAAGGGTCAAACAGTCGCCTCCGAGGCTCGTCCGCTAGCTTAACCCAATCGGCTCGTGGGAAATCCCCACTCCATTTAAAGCAGGCTTATTTTTGCGCGTACCTATCCTCATTCTTTGCCGAACGTGGTCTCTTTTTCTTTTTGTGTCCGAGGGCACATTCCTGAAGCGAAAAAAGAGCTAAATAGTTTGTCGATCGTCTGAGACTGTGTGGTGCCGATGGACCGCGCGTGCACTCCCTGCCAAGATTGTCTGAGGATTCGTTTATTTATTATTATCTTCTTGTTTCGGTTTTTTTCTTCTCTTCTTCTTGGTCTGGTTCTTTTCTTGGAATAGATAACTACCTGCGATTTGACCACGCTGAAGGAGGTTCAGGAATTCCAGGCGGCAATTGGCTGCATTTTTGTGAGGTTACTTGACTCGTTGGGATTTTTTTTTCTGCTGTTGCTGTTTTTCAGGATTTGTTACATTTTTTATGTCAATGTAGCAGTGTAGTTTTTTTTTTAATCTGTGTTTTATCGCCATCGTCGGATGGAGTGAAAGATTTTCATTTTTAAAGAAAAAAGGCGGATGTTTTTTTTTTTGTGCTAAAATATACGTAAAAACTATGTTAATATTTGAAGTTTTTTAATAAAAACATGTTAATTTTGTAAACCAAAATTTTCAAATGTGTCGGTTTTAAAATTTTTTTAGAGATTTTGATAATTTATTTTATAATGCTCTTTTTTTTTTTAAATTTCAACTCCTATCTGAAGGCAATAAAAACGAATATGTTGTAAATAATTAAATGAACTCAATTTTTGAATTTAGCATTCGGTTTTTATTAAACCTAACATTTTCTATCTGCGAAGTATATTTTCAGAGAAATCACTGAATCTGTTTGCAAATTTTCCCAATAATTCCTAATTAAAAAAATTTGCACCGACTCTACAATCATCACTTATTGTTCCAACGTGATCATTTTGTAGTTGATAAAGCGGCCGGCAGGGTATATATTTTTTTCTTTCTAATACAGAAGTCGTTTTCAAATTGCAATTACATGTAAAAACTGAAATTTTTAAATGCACTTCTTTTGATATTATGACTATAATTATGGAATAGTTTAGCTTTGCAAAATTTATCTGAATTAGGAAATGAATACGATTGTTCTCAGAGCCTTTATCGGCCTATTTGGAACCCCACGATTAACGCTTATTCTCTGTGAACAAAGATTGATTTTTAACTATTCTAGCTTGTTAACTCGCCATTTAACAATCTAGAATATTGAATAAGAATCATACATGGAAATGTTCACGGAAATTAGTAGGAAAAATATACAGTACCTTTTATTTCTCTGAGCAGATTACCTTTCAATGTATCGTGATTCTATGGGTAAAGAAAATAGCCTGATTTTACAAGGGAAGTGATGGTATTAGGACTGATAAAATGTACTTCCTTTATACTTAATAAAATGTACCTCCTTTGTATTAAATAAAAAATGTACATTGAAAAAACAAATGTAAATCTGCAATCCGAGAATAGTTTTTCTAACACAATAGAACCTTTAGGATTTTTATACATTCCTTTGGGGGTCCGACACACCAAAAAAAAAAACATCACCTACCCTAACTAGATGCTATCTAGGCCCTATGAAATTTCACACTATGGCAGGAGCCACGGAAAAGATACCGAATGCCCAATTCCAAACGAAGCAGATTGAGATTTCCATTACAGTTCGCAAACTTAAAATTCATCGGGTGAAAAGCAAACGTGTGATAAAGAGGAATCGTCGATATATCGATGTATCGATACAACGATGGGTTTATATACCAAAATATATCAACCGATAATGGACGAAACCCTGTAAAAGGCGTTTCATGACACACTAAGTCATATTGCGAGAAAGCAAACTTTTCAGATTCTCAAGACTCGACATCGAAACGCGATTTAAAGCAGATCAGCCATTGTTAACCCTTTTTAAACCATATACGTTAGATCATTCAAAGAGACACGTAGATCATTCATCATACCCACAGCGATTGTTCATTGGTTCCCCATTAATATGAAAACAAACATAAGTTTGAAAGGGTGTAATAAAATTTTCAAAGCAATCAAACCTGTAAAAGGCGTTTCATGACACACTAAATGATATTGCGAGAAAGCAAACTTATCAGATTCTCAAGACTCTACATCGAAACGCGATTTAAAGCAGATCAGCCATTCTTAACCCTTTTTAAACCATATACGTTAGATCATTCAAAGAGACGCGTAGATCATTCATCATACCCACAGCGATTGTTCATTGGTTCCCCATTAATATGAAAACAAACATAAGTTTGAAAGGGTGTAATAAAATTTTCAAAACAATCAAATACAAGCAATTAAATTAACTAATACCATTTTATCCTTTTGACTACACTATAGATATAACAGACGCGATTGTTTCTTAGTTTGATTCTTATAACTTTCAAGGTACAACTGCTGCACCGGCAGTAGTCTAACTTTTTTCTTGGCGCTATTCGTATGAATTTCAAGCTCCAATTGCTGTACCGGCAGTAGTCTAAAGGTTAAGTTCACAATACGGCAAAAAATAAGGCAATATCAAATTAATCTCAGTATCTAAGCTAATCAGATTCAATAAAAAATCCATAATGTTTGTTTAAATAACGTTAGCACGATCCCTGAGCTTGGTGTTCATTGCAATATGGTTTGGTTTTCAGGAACTGCTTATTTAAATATCTCCTCGTTTTCTGGAATCAGGTACGCTTTTAAACAATGTTCCACCAAATATAAAGATGGAAGTGATAACGGGAAATTCATTTCTATCTGAATTAAGCTGCCCACAGGGGTAAGGAGGCTATAGACCCCTGAGACATATGTCTATAGATACGGCATTTTAAAAACATTTGTTATTCTTTCGAATTTCCTTGGAAAAACATGTTTTATGAAGGAATGTTTTATGTATTTTAGCTTTTGACTTCATTGAATGGTTCATTTCTAGATAGTTACTTTTGTCAGAATTCATCAGGCTCTTTACCTTTTATTCAATATACTAGGACAACATCATAGATAACACATCCGAACAGACTGCGGCATTCTAGATAAGATCCCACTGACAAGAAAAATTCGATCTCCTATATATTTTGAAAAAATAATTCGAAAAGTACAACAGTAGTAATTTTACATTTAAAACTAAATTTAAATAATTTCTAGCACTGATTTAAGGCATCGAGGTTATCGTAACAAAGGTTAATCAATAATATACTACACTCAAAATTGACTCGTATGTCCAGCTGATTTTAAAGTGGAGGTAAATTCGCCTTAACAAACATAATTTATCTATAATCATAAATTATATTTAGAATAAATTTATAAAAGAGCAATAATTAACTGCAATATGTAATTAATATATAATTAATAATTAATGAATAAAAATTAATATGAAACTAATTAGAAGAACTAATTCGCGTTATTTAAATAAATTTACTTCTTGTCATTTCCAAAAAAAATTGTTTGTTTTGGACAGAGCATCTAAGAAGCGCAGCTAAGCATCAGCATCTTTTGCCCTGGTCCCACAAAATTCCATTTCCCCCGGTTTCAACTGCCTCAGAGGGGTTAATTTTATGTACTTCTATATTCCATACTTAATATTGGATTTCAATTATTTATCGAAATTTTAATCTTAATTATTTCTATTTCCTAATTCGGATCTTTCCCTTCGGGTTTGATCCCGGATTTTCGCCGATAGCCCGTTGTGTTGCTACAGTGAGATGTAATTAAAATACCTACCTACCTCTATTTCCTAATCTCAAGAGTGTATTTTATTATTTATTTTTAGGTTATAATCATTCACAAACTTTGTGTAGTTCAATTTGGCCATACAGTAGAGTTACACTTAAATTTTGATCGCATGTTCTTTGCTAATTTTATACTTTTGTCTCATGTAGAGTTTCCGATTTCAGATAATCGTCCCATTTTTCAAAATATAAAGAAACTAAATATTGAAGACAATATACTGTAGTATTATAGTGTGGTATAAATTAGAGGTCTGACGAAATTGTTTAAATCACTTTGTTGTGTTTGTTTTTAAACTTTAGATAAAGAGCAAAGTTGACAAAATTACAATCGACTTATCGTAATTTATGTGTACAAAATTTTTCAACATCTCCCCTGTCTTAAGCATCAGAAACTGGTTTATTAATTTAGATATGGAATTATTGAAATCAATGAAAATAGTTCAATTTTAAGTGTTCAAAAACAATTATAGCGTGTATGTATCTAAAGCGATATTTCATATTACTACTAAATATTTTCTTTATTGATCAAAATTGCACAGGGAACAAAATAGAGAAGGTTTTTTACTGATGCGGCTATTATTTTAGGGTGCATTAAGTGTTAAAGTAAAAAAGGAAAATCACTTGCGAAAGGAGTTTTGGTTTGCGTAGCAATCCCAGAGGGTTGGCGAGCGTAAGGGAGCAAGGGAAGGAGGTAGTAGTAGTAGCTTTAAATTTTTAGTAGAAAAGTTTAACGAACTAATTAACATCGTAAAGTAAGATAAGTATAAAACACATGTAAGTAAATATTTTACAAGTAAACTATCTTTATCAGGTAAAAATTTTAAGTTAAATTAATGATATACTTCAATTTTAAAATACTTTATAGCTCAGCCAAGAATTTAAATGCAGTTAGCTTCAGAGTACATAAAACGTTTGGAATAATCAATATAAATAAGATATCAACAAGCTAAACTCGCATTTATTCTCCAAATTATAGGGTTTTCAAAAACAACTGAAATCACGCAATCTTTGTATTGAAAGTGAAATTGTATCTTCCAGGGGACGTATCCAAATGTATATTAGAAACTGGGGACTATATAAGTAGTGTTTTTAAGTTTAAAGAAATTTTTATAAATTTTGTATAAATACAAGAAAATGACTGAACGACTTCCGATTGCAAAATGTTTTTTTTTTTTTTAGTATTTTCTCATTCGCACTTCATAGGTAAAATCGAGAGAACCTATAAATATTTCGTGTGCATTAAACGAAATAGCAAATCAAATGTTTTAAATAAAAAATTTCTTATTATTTCGGAATTTTATAACAGGCTTTGTTCATTGATTCTTTGTTGCATTCCGTCGCTTATTTCATTCTCAAAGATATCTATGCTTGTGTAAATACATCGCAAAAATGAAATCATGCCTTCATATTTGATGGGAAATATTTATAACTTCGTGAAGTTTTGTTGAGCCTTGAGTAATATCTTCCTGATTTTGGGAATATTTTATACAGGGATTTATTTTAAAGCTTGATGATTTTTTTATTTGAAATTTTAAAAGAATTAATTCTGTAGTCTGACTAAAATACATAAACCTTGCCGCCATAATAATCTGTGCTATGTTTTTAATGATGTGATGATCGTGGGGTTTTGTATCAAGCCATATGCATTTAAATACCTGGAACTTGCTTCTATTAGATATATCAATAAACTGATTTGAAATTAATTCTTATTTTTAAAATTGATAGGTAAAAAAGTATTTTTTTCTCAAAATTCCAAAATCTGCAGTTATAAGATGCAGTTAAATCAGTTTTTATAAGGATGTGATATACTTTAAAAAAAATTGAATGGTTGAAATTAATTTTCAAAATAACTATGCGGATTTAAATATTTTATTAACTGTATATTTTTTCCAGAGATTCAGAAGAATATATCAAGACATTTAATAGAACTGATTCAAAAGTAATATTCTTTTGGACAAGAAAAATAGAACTATCCCGCTTATTTAGTTCAAACTAGCCCCAGTGAAAGTAAGAAACTTTCTGAGTTTTCAACTGCCAGAAGCATTTTTAAATGTCACTTTTTGGGATCTCTGTCTCACAGATGATCTGTCTCGAATTCTTCTCTTTACGAAATCATACTCTTTAAGTGTTATCTTCAGCTTGTAAATTGACCAAGTCTCATGAAACGATGTCTAAATCCTGCCATACACTGGAGCAACATGCGACAAAGCTTACGATGTGCGCATGCATGTTCCGTTTTTGCACAGTGAACATATCGATACGCATGCGCATTTCAGGCAATTTTGTGTCGCAGGACTGATGGACGCGTGTTTGATATACCTAAGACGTAAATGAATTTTGGAATCTCTGTACATATAGCCATATTTGCCCCCAAATAATTATATATGAGTTGCAATGCAAACGGCAAAGAAGGAAGAGAGATCTTCCAATCCCCATTCTCTGTGCACTTATCTCTATCATTTGACTTCTATGACGATATTCCTTGTTGAATCTTTTTTACCTGAACACATTTTTAACCAGAGATTTCGGTTGCTTTGTGATTGCCGTGTCTTCTTCGAGCCGCGGTAGCCCAGTTGGTTGAGTGGAGGATTTGCAAGCGCAGAGTTCCAAAATCCGAGACTCGATCCAACCCAATACAATCGTGTACGTGTGATGGTCCGTGTTAATTTTATCTTTGCATCAAATGTCCTCACATTTAGCGTGGCGTGGAAGTTTGAAAAGTGGGGTGTCAGCTCAAATGATCACCTCGTTATCTGAACATGTTTCAAAATTAAGAGGTGTTGTCCTCTGTCCTTTCTCTTCAGGATTAATCCACGACTGACTCTATACCCTGTTGTGTTGCTGCAGTGCGTCATAAATTCACCTACTTACCTACAGAATCTTCATGGGCTTTGCAAGGCACCTCATTAAAGTTACTGGTATAGTGGTTAAGGTGTTCGCCTCTAAATCGGAAGGTTCCTGGTTCGAAACCGGGTCCTGGCATGGATGTTTGTTAGCGTATAGTGTAGAGGCGGTTGGTGCACCTTAAATCTATCGTGGCCGAAAGTCCTCACGTTGGGTTGGTGTGGAAGTTTGGAGAGTGGGTTGCCAGCTCAGGTGTTGCTTCGTCATCTGACCGTGGTTCAAAATTACGAGGTGTTGTCCTCTGACTTTTCTCTTCAGGATTAATCCACGACTGACTCTAATACTCTGTTGTTATAAATTCGTTATAAATTCACCTACTTACCTTCCGTATCTTCTTGTGCTTTGTAAGGCCCTTCTTTAATATTGACGCCGACCAACTGGTATAGTGGTTAAGTTGTTAGCCTCTAAATCGGAAAGTTCCTGGTTCGAATCCGGGTCGATGTTTGTAAGTGTATGGTGTAGAGGTAAAAGTTGGTGTAAAGGCGGCTGGTGCACCTTAAATCTGTCGTGGCCGAAAGTCCTTTTGTTGGGATGGTGTGGAAGTTTGGAGAGTGGGGTGCCAGCTCAGGTGTTGCTTCCTCATCTGACCGTGGTTCAAAATTACGAGGTGCTGACCTAGGATCTTTCCCTTAAGGGATTGATCCTGGACTGTCGTCAATAGCCCGTTGTGTTGCTCTAGTAAGACGTTAACTAATAATTACCAATTACCAATCTTTAATATTGACTTTTCCAATAAGGCCTTTGAATTTGCTCCAACGGTTTTTTTTCCGTGCGACTGTGCATAATTCTTTTGTTTAAATAAACCCCCACTTCATTACATCTATTACAATTACATAATATTATTATTTACACATTTCAGGGACTATTTATTGGGCAATAATGACTATTATTTATTAATTTATCATAATTTGCTATTTTATATTCTCGTTTCGAGTATATAGACTTGAGTTTGAATGTCTTCTTTTGAAACTTTAGATGAATTACTTCGATTTAGTTTCTTGTTTCGCCTTTGATCCGTGGATTTGGTTCCATAGTATATTTGTATGCGGTAAATTCTATTTTCACACAGCAACGTCTCTACCATCAGCTTTAACTATCACATCTTGCTTAGTGTTGTTGCCATCGTATGTTGGTGAATTTTGACAGCATAAGTTCATTTAGTTAAAAGGGACAACGAACTTTCAAAATAAATTTTTGCAGTTATTATCCGATTGTTATAAAATTTACTCAGACTGTTTGTTTTCTCTTGAAATGCCTACATGTAAAGTTGGGTCCAAACGTGTTTAGTCATTTGGAAGTTATAACATTTAAGTATCGTAAAAAATTTGGATGTATTAACAAAGATTGATAGATTCCGTGTTCTTCTATGCATTTAATCAAAATTTTAATTTAAATAATAGTTTATAAACATATAAATCAAATTAACTTCCTTTTGATAAAAGTATCACTTATTCGTTCAACAAAAAAAATTTTGTACCCTTAAAATATTTTTTTTTTAATTTAAAATTTTTAAAAGAAATCATAGATTTAGCAACATTAAAAAATAATGCAAAATTTTGAAGCATGATAAATATTTTATTTGCCCTTATATATATACAAAACATTACAAGGATTGTACAACAAATATTTTTTTTAATATATGAATTATAATATGGTGCGCAGTAACATTTTAAAATCTGAAGAATGTCAAAGGATTTTTGTAGGAGAAAGACGCATTTCTATAGAAGATTTACTATACTTATCTTCTGTATATTTTATGTTTTTGCATAGGTAATTTCGTCGCAAGTGATCGTAATTTAAAAACTCTATTTGCTATCCTTAGAAATTGATGTCAATTAATTTCTTAACTCCAATATTAAGAAAAATATTTTTTTTTGATTGATTTTGGTAATTTTAAAAATTTACTGTACCCTTCAAGAAGAATTAAAAGGTCTATACCCGATAAAGCGAATTTAATTTACTAGGAACCTCTTCTCATACACCATTTTGAAAAAATGAACTTACTCAATAGATATTTTTATTGACAATATACCAAAGAGTACGGATATAGCAACGTTTAAAAAATGTTAATATCAATTTAACAAGAAAATTATAAAATTTTGTTTTTAAGAATTTGTTAATAAGTAATTTCTTTACTTAAAAAAACAGTCACTTCAGTACATTGCATGATCCTTTAATACCGATTAGGAAAGTATAACTTTTTTCGTTATTGTAGCTTTGAAATAATGGTGCCGCGAAGGTAAAAACTGTTCAATCTGGAAAAAATAGAATTAATTTAATTTAATTTAGAATTCGTGTTTTTAATTTTATCTGAGATATTTTACATTTTGGCGTTGAAACAGAAATGTATAATTTAAAATGGCTAAAATTATAGTATCTAAGTATCTAAGAAACCCAAATCACACAGCGAAGCGTAGAAGTTCCGGTTCATGGTTACAGTTCTCATCTCATTTTCCCGACTGTATAAAAGAGTACCATCAAACTTTAAGATATATTTCACCGTGTTGTCTTTGCCTAAAAGAAAGAAAGGTGAATCGAGTTGATTTAGATTTTTAGCTAAAGGTTAGTTTTTTTTTTTTTTTTTGCTTTTGTTTCAATCTTGGCATTGTCAGTTATTAAAGCTACGATACTTTACTAAGAATCGATTTTTCAAAAAAGAATTGAATCAAATCAAAATATAAATAATATAATAATATATATATATATATATATATAAAATCACGTTCTTCATTGCAAATTATGATTTCCGATTCTCCAATGAGACAGTTTTGTCTTGCCCACTTTGCCAAATGAACGAACGAAAACATCGATCACGTGTTCAAAACCACACCTGCAGGAAGTCTGCTTGTTTCTCTGTATTTCTGAAAAAGAGAACCTTTTTTCTTCGACTTGTCTTGAGCTATCTTAGAATCAAGGCCAAAATAATGCAAAAAAAAAAAAATGTGAGAGAATAAAAACAACTCTCAAGAGAAGATGATCGAGAACATACAGAGTGACCTTTCTTTATGTATTTAGCATTGAAGTAAAATTAATTCCTTTTAAATATCGGTTTCAAAAAACGCGAATTTTGAAATTTTTTGAGTGGCTGTATACTATTAAAATATTATTTCATAGCCATCGAAATATGTTTTTTTTTTAATTATTCATAAGGTTTCTTCTCTTAATTAGGGCGTGTTAAATCATAGTTAAGCCTCTTTGAGGCGGTCAGTACATGGGAACCCCATGTCGATGGCCTCCCACTTAACCCTCCATCAGTTCATGGGCATTTTTAACCCTCTGAGAGGTTTACGCGCAAAAACCGTTCATCAAACTGCAGTTGTCTTCCACATAACTTCTAACCAGTTTCGCCCTTCTCGACCAATAGAATCTTTCCTAGGATTCTTTCAACCAATAATGAGGCTATTGAGTCCTTGTGTGTTTTGTGCGTTTAAAAGCAACGCTATTTTACTCGTCATCTCGTGATGCTCATTGGATAAACGAATTTGATCTCGGGCATTTATGAAGTGCTTGCCTTTTGGTTTCGCTAGCAATGATTATTCATTTAAAATATACATAGCTTATATTTGGCTAAACTAAACAGTAAATAACTTTAGTAATTTTAAATTCATAAACAATTTACACTTTTATTTTTTAATAATTTTAATTTATTAATAATTTGAAAAATGCAAGCAATCTGTGAGTTACTAGTTGTTTTCTTTCCTAGGCATTGAATTTTCATTTAAAAAATACGAAACTTATTTTGGGCCATACTTAGAATAACTGTAAATAAAAAAAATTTATTTAAATTTTTAAGTAATGCATTTTACACTTTTTTTTTGTTGCATCACATCAAAAAACACTGATAAAAGTCACCGTGCAACAGATCACGTGACTAATTAAAATACATAGACTGTAAGAAGTTCTTAAAACTGTTAAGTGCGTGTTATGTCAGAGGGTATACGCGTTCGCAGAGCTGCCCCTGTAGGCTTCGATCAGAATCACATGCAAGAAATGAGTTGATTTTTGATGCAACTCTTGGCGTCTTTTCATTTTTTCTTTGCCAATTAAAGTTTTTTCATGCGATGGACTATATCTTGACGAGGATTTATGAGCTGACCTAGAACGCACGAGGTCATACTAGATTTACCAAGGTCGTTGAAAAGTACGTAAATTTTATTGTCCTAACTCGGGTTTTTAGAAAATCCTTCAAAATGCCAATTTTTTATTTTTTGAAAAATCTTTAAATCTTCCCCAGAACATACATTCCTTGCAACCTGAAGCGTTTCTAATTTGTGCCATTTTTTACTCCTAAAACAATAAAGCAAATTAAATTGTTATCGATCCAAATTAATAATCGAACGCGTGCAATTGACAGTGTATTGTCAATGATGTTTAAGCGAATTGGATAAAAATTGCACACCAGTCTGATTAAAGCTTGGGTTTATGAGTGAATTAGCAGAAACTGCACGTGCCGCACTCCAAGAGCTTCTTTTGGGTTTCATTAGAACTGTGAACTGTCGAAAGAAACATCGAGCGGATAACCTACACCCGTTCTTGGCGGGATAAAACCACATTAAGTTACGAACAACAGAACAGACTATGGAAGTGAGAATGGGGCCGATTGGTGATATACTGCCATTAGTAAAACGTGTGGATTAGATTGAATTTTGGATTTTATGGTGCAAGGTCTCAACAACGACCACTCTGGTATTCTAAATTGTAAAATATTTATTTCTCAGTTTTTTTTAAATAATTTTTTAAATAGTGGCGGGCACATATGAACTTAATCATTGGCTCACGTATGAACTTAATCATAAAGTATTTCTAATTAGTAGAGAGCATCAGCTATAAAGCTGATTAGACATTAGATTTGATTAAGACAATGTCTATATTTTATGCATAATATTGGAAAAACAGCTCAAAGAAAAGAACCCCCACAGAATAAATTAATTCTTTAAATTAGGTCAGGTTTTATTTGTTAGATTCGGTACGAGTGACACAATGCATTTTGGGTTTGTATCTCTCCTACAGAAGGCGAAAAGTAAGTAGAAAGCCAATGTTATTCTTCAAGCTCAAATAGGTGGGATGAATATTTACTATATTTTTATACTTGTAATTGTAACATAATATGAAATGCATGATAGTGTAATTGTTTTTAATTTTGACACGACTTAAAATAGAAAGTTACGTAAAATAAAAGTTAAATAAAGGTGATGTTATAGTAATTCCGTTATTTTCATGTGATTCGTAAACTCGACAATACACCGAATGTATGATTTAATGGTTGTTGTTGTTGTTGTTTCTTATGCCTACACTGGCAGGCCCGTCGAAGACGGCAAGAGGCTAGGGGGGGGGGGGGGAGGGTGCGCCTTCCATGTTATTGAGCCCCATTGGGAGGAAGTCCGACTTTGCTCGACATACATGACACATCCGTTTTATTGAAAGGTCCCTTTCATACATCCATTCACTCACACATATCGTAATTTAGATCCCAATCAGAGGCCGATAACCCCCTGATCAGGTACCCCCAGAGGTATTGATTTGGTATGGGAACATGGGGGACATTGTGACCACGACCGATTTAACGTGCCCCAGTCACCATTAGTGAACACGACGGTCTTTAGCCAGGTCGAAGGGCCGATCTCGCAATCATCAGAATTGCAGGCTCCGCCGAGGACAGATCCCACAACCCTTATGATGCGAGCCCGACGCTCTACTGACTGAGCTACTGCGGCTCATGATCTAATGGTTAACTCGGTTGTCATGAAAAGACCTGAAAAACTCAAAAGTTTTCGTAGTTCCATGATGATCCACTACCAGCCTCTATGGTAGTTAATGTCGTCACGCATCCGTCACAGCCTTAAGTAGAAGGGGTAGTTGACCGCATTAGTCTCTTTCAGATTAATAGATCTTGTGCCCTGTATTTACAAAATTGTAGTCTGTTTTACTTATAGGTGCGTGAAACTCAATTAAAAATTTCAAGTTCGCCCTCATCTTTATAGCTGTGTGAAACTCAATTAAAAATTTCAAGTTCGCCCTCATCTTTATAGCTGTGTGAAACTCAATTAAAAATTTCAAGTTCGCTTAGATCTTTTTTGGTGTGTGAAAGTCAGTTGAAAATTTCAAGCTCGCTTAGATCTTTTTTGGTGTGTGAAACTCAATTAAAAATTTCAAGTTTGCTTATATCTTGTCATAAAAAATACTAGAAATGTAAACTTCTTAAATTTTTAGAAGTTTCAGGAATAACTTTGATTCTTATTGAATTTTAAACGTATTTATGTTATACTAGGGGTTTAATCTTCTGCTCACCATCCTCCGAAGATGGACAAATTATCTCTATTGGTTTGCTGAACGAACCATTCTCGTTCCTTTCGGTCGTAATACGTTTCAGGCCAAAACATTTTATAGTTATTTTGTTCAATTAAACATACTGATGTTATGAATCTGTTTTAATTACTGTATAAAGAATTACATTGCGATTATTAGTAATGCGATTAGAAAGAATTAGTGCGATTGATAATAACAACTGAACATTATCAATCGCACAATTAGGACTTCAAGGTTCAAGTGAAGACTTTAGGGGTTGTGGTTGACTGTTTGACTATTGCAGGAGTTGTATGGTGACTCCCTAGGTGGAAATTTGTTTTCAGAGGTGCTTGTGTACGTTAAATCTGTCGGGGATTTAAATGTCCTAATGTTGGCGTGGTGTGGAGGTTTGGAGAGTGTCAGCTCAGATGTTTACTCCGTCATTCAAGCGAGGTGCAAAATTAAGAGGTGTTTTCCCCAACATCTATCCCTTGAGAATTCATCCTCGACTGCCGCCAATAACTCTTTGAGTGGCTCCAGTACAACGAGAAATCAACTACCTACATATACATCAGGATATATGACATGCCGGAGATCCAACCGCCTCTGAAATAATTCACTCACACGCCAACCAACACGTGTTCATCCAGGAACTGGACACACAAGAAAGAACGTTGGATGGAAGGAATCACATTCTATACCCTAAGGCGGGGGTGTCAAGTGGTTATCCGGGTCCCATAAAAAGGAGTGAAATGAATTATGATGGTTTTTTACATCTCTGCACGAATAAAGATAACGATTTTTCCGGCGTGTGCCTATTAAAACAATTATTAATCGTTCATAGTATCATAGTTTTATTACATTGTATGGTCATAACTCGACGTTGTTTGGCACATATTGACTTTTTTTAGCGACATAAATATCCGACCCAGTTAATTTATATATGGTATTTTACAAACATTTACATTTCAAGCCTATAGTTTAGTCTTATTGACATGAAGCTCGAAGAGGAGTCCCCTTACTTCCTTCTTCGTGTCCAACCCTCGAGAGTCCCCTTTTACCCCTTTTCGTCATAGGACCTGGATGACAACCTCGCCCTACACCCATTGGAATCAAATGGTTCTTCATAGCCGACAGTTTTTCTTGTCTATACCAAGAACCTCACAATCCCTCTTGCCATACTCATGTTATTATTAATCCCCTTTGTCAAGTTATTATCTAGATAAAAAAGACCGAAGTTTTACAAGCGGCCCAGAGACCAACTGTTCATCCAAGAACTGTAAAAAAAAATAGTTAGCGATACAATCAGAAATAGGGGTAGTACAGGCTGTCCTAAAAGTTCCCGTACTCCAACTTTAAAAAATGTATTGCACGTGTTTTTTTTTTTAATTATTGACTTTTATCGTCTACTTATAGTTTTATCGACTCTAATTTTTATCGTTTGATTTTCTTCACACTCAAGTTGTGCGATAATAAAGTTCCACGTCATTTTGTTCTTCATTGTGAGATGAATGTATCGCGCATTCAGAGAATTACGCTGTTTGAGGCTTATTTTGAATGTAAATCATATGAAAGAAGTTAAGAATTTTGGCAACATAAAAATCCTAATGATGCAATACCGAGTAAAGATACGCTATATCAACTTTTTAACAATTTGTTGCATTATTAGAAGTGAATGAACTAGACTATTGGTTCCAACAAGACGTTGCAACCTGCCATACAAGTTATGAAACCATGGGCATTCTTCAAGATTTTTTTGGCGATCGACTCATCTCAAGAAACTTTTGGCCACCTCGTTCCCTGATCTACGCATCCCTAACTGTTTTTCTGTGGGGATATTTAAAGAACAAAGTTTATGAAGATAATCACCAAACAATAGGTGACCTGAAAATTGCCATTACTCAAAGGATACAAGAAGTCACTCCCAGCATCTTGACACGCGTTTCTAAAAATATGCGCAAACGACTTCAGCTTTGCCTCCAAGAAAAGGGCGGAAATTTTGAATATTTATTATAAATATAAGTCCAATTTTTTTCCTACGTTATGTTAAAAGCGCTTTTCACAATTGTCATAAAAACAATTGTTTTAAAGTTTATTGTTTTTGTGTAATAAATTCACGAATAGTCAGTACGGGAACTTTTAGGACACCCTGTAGTTACTGAGGTTGCGGAGATTGTAGAAGGTGGAAAGTTCTTTACTCCTCCCACAAAAGTTATATTTCTTGTACAAAGAATACCAAACTTCAGAACAATGATTAATAAAGATTAAATACAGAAAAATGATCATAGCCATTTCGGCCCAAGACGCTCACCATTATCAGTTAGGTACTTGAATAGTTATATTTCCAATTTTAGGTACTTGAATAGTTATATTTCCAATGCGATATATCGCATTGGAGAAACACAAGGGGTTGATGGTGACGGTCAATATTAATTCCGATACTCGGGATCAATCCTGAAACAAAAAATACGATGATAACACTTCATAATTTTTAACCACTACCTCAGATAACGATGTCAACACATGAAATGGCACTGCACTCTTCAAACTTCCACGCCAATGTGACGACATTCGAGACCACGACAGGTTTAACCTGCATCAACTTCCTCATACACTCCGATCTTTAGATGGATCGGGTTTCCAACTCGCAACCCTGGGTTGTCAATCCGCGATTCTTCCAATTGGGCTACCACCACACTCTCACAAGTATCATCAGTACTAAAGTATATCACAAGTAGGGTTGCCAACCATCCCGGATTGTCCGGGATTGACCCGGAATTTAAGCTGCTGTCCAGAATCCCGGTTAAATGTCAAATTGCACCGGAATATCCCAGAAAGCTATCGACCCCAATATCACCTATACTCCAAAATAGTTCTTTCTATCTCGTCCGTTCCCCCACTACTATCCAAAGCCAATACTATATATGTCAGTCCGTTCGGAGTGGGACCATCGTGAAGAAATGCTACTGCCTTTCAATTCTATTATTTTGTATTTGAATTTTATTTTCAAAATCGGGATTTGAGACGCACGCAAATTTTTATATTCGACTTTCTTAAAATAGAATTCTGAATATTCTCGGTTCTGTGTAAGCAAACACGAACAATATCTCTATTTTCTATACGAACATTACTTTTTTTAATTTTTTTAACAATTTCAATGCAACAAGAGTTTAGGTTTAGATTTATTACTATTACTATGTATATGAGAGGACCATCAAGCTCGTATAGTAATTAAAAATGTGAAAAAAAAAACTATGACTATTGTTAAGTTGTAAAAATAACTATGATTATTCTTGCGTTGTAAAAATAACTATGATTATTGTTGAGTTGTAAAAATAACTCAATTATTGTTAAGTTATAAAAATAACTATGATTATTTTTTTACATACATTTTGTACATAAAAAAAAATATTTCTTTGTAAAACTAGGTATTTTATATTAGGTGATTTCTCAGTACAGAATATTGTGAAATTCCATATATATATATATATATATATACAAATTTATTTGTTCCGGTGGTTGGGTAATATGTTCCGGAATTGTCTCAGAAAAAGTTTGCAACCCCAGTGACAAGAGAAAATATAATTTATATCCACTATATATCTTATGAGCCCGGTTCAAAGTCTAAAAGCAGTCTGGGGCATTCGTGAAACCCTAAAATGCAATGACAGCCCAGGACATAATCATGCTCCGATGGATGCAATCAAGAAGGGAAGCCCAACACCATCCCTATTCGTCCGAAAGCGCACCAATTACACTGGTCGCTCGTCCCACCCATTAAAATTCAGATTTTGCTTCCAAAAATGGCGTTTCAGATCCGTCGGACGTGTTCTGCATGGCTAGGCGAACCTCCGTTTGAACACCTGCGCCGCATCGAAGGAAAAGGAGCAACGTACTGCGCTTTATTTATGTACAAGGATGTGAATTAAAAGGGAAGGGGGGTACGATCCCAAATGTGTGTGTGGAAGGGGTGGGAGGAGGAGAGGGGGGCTTTAGCTGCTCCGTTACGCGATGCGAGTCTCTAATTTCGGGGCCTTGAGTCTTGTTTACAAACAGCTCCGACTTTCCCGCTTTTTTTTTCTCCTGTCGCCAAAAGGCACACTCGAAAGTGTTTGTTATTGATGCTTTTTGTCTTGCTCCACAAAACGCGGTTGGTGAATTTACGAGATTCGAAGAGTTCGTGTGTCCCGTGATCTCGGAAGGGATGTCGCAACCGATTCACGACGAACTGCGTTGGGTGATTCGTACGTCGATCTGCTTTGTGCTCGCGATGCGTCAGGCGTTAGTAGTCGAAAGTTACGTAAGCTAATTTCTCATGCCGCAGAAAAATGTTGGTTCACCAAATTAAAAAAACTCTTGGATGCGATACTCTATTTGCACATTGCAACTCTACCATCTGCAAGTCACAGTTCTTCGCTCCATTTAACGACGCAATCAAAATTTGAGCCTATTTGTTTTGTGTGTTTTTTAAAAATAATATCGCCTTTATTATTTTAATATCTTTCTTTCCATTATAAAAAAAATAAATGTGCAATCTTTTTCAGGTTTATTTGCTTTGTGATTGGTTATAGCGAGTCACGTGATAGTGAGTCTTGTGGTTCAACTTGCTATCGAATTTGAACCACGCGCAGACGATAAACACAGTTATATTTTTTAATTCATTCATTCATAAAATTTGAGAGCAAGCGCTAGGAAGTTGGCAATGTTTTCAGAAGAACCGTCAAATTCGGTCGCCGTTTCCATAGCAACAGTCTAATATGAAAAAATTAAAAAGTACTGTTACAACAAACAAACACTGATCAGCTAAAACATTTAAAATTCTAATGAGATTTCCTCTGAATTTTAACAATATGTTATGCTAAAATATTTCCTTTTATATGTGGAAATAAGATATTTCGTTCTTGAGATTTTTTAAAACATTTTGTTTTTATTTACACTATATTTCCGTGTATGAGCTGAGAATTTTTGGAACGTTTTCTGAAGCTAAAGTACTGGGGTCGGCTTATATACAAATCCGTTAATCTCGCAAAAAAAGTAGGCAATTTTCCGTTACTCGGGCGTATGCGATAAATATCGCAATGGGAAGGGAATGGAAGGGAACCTTGACGAGCGAAAGCAAGCAGTGGGCCTAGACCCCTAGTTTGTTTAAATAAACGATTGATGGTTATTAATTATAGTCGCACTAGACCAACACAGCGGGCTCTGCGGAAAATTTCAGCTTAGATTGATACCTAAAAATATTATTTTCTTCAAATAAATAATTTTTTAATCTATATATATAATTCTCTTACGTGGCACGCAAAAAAGACGTTATTTGTTATCGCATTTTGGCAACATTGTACGGTTGTTTGTTCACTACGTAGCCTCGCGCCTCAATTGAATTTATAGCGTTATCGGTTAAAATTTTATTGAAAACAAAAATAAATTTTAGTCGAGCTGTTGCAGTTTATAATTAGAAATAAAAGAAAGCGGAGGATCTTTTCAGGGCCATTTAAAAAACGGCCCTTTTCAATGCCAACCATTACAGTTCAACAAGACGCTTGCACTACAACTTTCGACAACAAACTCAATGAAAAAGTGTGGGTGACTCGAGAGTGCTGGAAATGTACACACAAACACCATGCTGGGTATTCAATTTCAAAAACAGCGCTCACACTTCGACTCAAAATTTGATCAAAGTTTTCATTTGAATTCTGATTCCAGGGTACTGTATATATATATATATATATATATATATATATATATATATATATATATATATATATATATATATATATATATATATATATATATATATATATATATATATATATATATATATATATATATATATATATATATATTTTCTATAATATAGCAAATTTAGATTTGAAAAATATTTTTTTGGAATATGATATTTTGTAAACAATCCCTTCTGCTAGGACATATGTCTTCATGAATGCGAGCGAAGCGAGCATAGGTTCGCGCAGCGAACCAATGAGGATTGCAAAGCAATCCTAAGGGGGTTGGCGAGCGTTAGCGAACAGGGAGCGGGCCCCCTAGTTTAATATATATTCAACGGATTTGAAATCTGCGGAAAATTTTGCACCAGCTTAATACCTAACACCACGGCACGGGCAACGCCGGGCTAGCCACTCAGTGGCTAGTGAGTTATATAGTTGAAATGACGTCACATTGGAGAACGCAACGGGCTATTGGATACCGTTCGGGATCAACTCCTAAGGGAAAGAACCGAGGACAACACCTCGCAATTCGAGCTGGCACCTCTCTCTCCAAACATCCACACCAATGATTCCATGAAAAGGAATTATTCTAATTCATACTCTTTCAGTTTTGTAATCGTTCTTATTTTTTTTTTTTTTGGGGGGGGGGGGGGTATTGTTGTTTTTGGGGAAGACTCTTTTTTTCTCCCGTGTTCTCCACCTTCTTTTTAATAATTTCGTTTCACTTTCATGTCCAGAAAGCAAAATGCTAATCCATCCAAATCAATCCCCAATAGCGTTTAATGCTGGAGGAACCCACTTGACAGACGACTCCTTTTTGAACGCAATTGCGAGGTTCGTAAACAATTGAAACTACGTAGACAGAGCTGTTGAATCCGAAGGCCTGTTTACTAATTCACCCTCGGAGGGCTATTCCACGGTTGACGGATGAATTGCGCTCTCGCAATCGGGATCCGATCTCATTTGGGAGTCCGCACCACCGTCGACTCTGAAACTGCTGCGCAACAAAATAACTCCCGCTTCCGGTAACGAGGTGTAATAAAGTGCGCGAGTCAAAACACACGCGCGAGACGGATTTATCTCGGTGGGGAGGGGAGCCAGAAAAAGGGAGGGATGGAACTGGAAGACACGTGGATTCCGGGGACTCGGTGTTTGTGTTTACGCTCACGAAAGGTGAAAGCGGACTCGAAAATATGACGAAGTCCGACTCCGGCAAGTTGGCAGTCGTGTCACCGTGGTTTCGGACAAGTGTATTCAAATTATATTTTTTGGAAAGCAAACTAAGCGCTTGCGCATATGGAGTCTTCAGCATAAGTTTGGCTTCAAGTTTGTTGCTCGTGGGGGAAAACTATCCACGGCGATCGCCATTCATCTTTCGAGTATGGCAGCCCTTCGCTTGACGACCTTTCACACCTTTCCAAAACTCCGCTGACCTTATCTCGACTGCCTATGGAGGCGGACTGTACAGTCCTGTTCTTGCGGGTTGAACCTGACACAGGTGGTTTTGGACGAGTTGAATTGAGGTGCAGGCTGAACATAAACAATGCATTCCCAATGTTGGCATATTTGGCACGCTTTCTGGGTCTGAGTTCATCATTCGATGCCGGTTGGGTTTCAGTAGCGCAAGAGCCATATTTGGCCAAGCTGCGCGAAACACAAGGCGGACAACATCAAGAACATAATCACGCATGTGAAATTTTACTGACGCATATGAAAAGAGTATACACAGGATAAAGTTGCTGAAATCGAACATGCATTGCCTGTAACTTGCAGGTTACTATGGCAGTGAGAAAACCCATCGATTACGCGTTGGTAACACAAATAATCATTTATGGTTATCGCCAAGCATGCTTTTGAGAATGTAAACCCTTTCCCCTCGAGCTTAACCATTTAACCACCTTTGAACAAATGAACATCCCCATGGTCATGTGTCGTCTTTCTAGAACCGCACTATACCTATAAGGTAATATGTAGTCTCTTTGGATGAACGTGTTTACTTAACAACTGTGTTAAGTAGTTCTAATAATCTCTTTGAAGTTTTTTGAAAATTTATATCCTAAGTAAACAAAGAATTCCATGAAATGAATTTATACTGTGTTCCACGATTGCCAGTTCCAGCTCATCTATCGATATCAAATTATGATCGCTTTGCTCGCTTGTTCGCACAATGCGTCTAAGCATCAAAATGATTGTCAATTTTGCTATATAAAAAGTTTCAATTTCACAAATGTAATTTGCTAAATACAGATAGAAACTTGTCATTAAAAATTCAGTATTTCTAGATACGGACCAAATATCAAGAAGGTGTCTCGATCTTAAGATAAACCTATTGAAGTTTTGTAAAAAAACTATTTCGACATTCCATTCCTTGTTGCATTACAGAATAACTTGTTCAAATTTTGCTATGATCAAAATAAAATTTATTAAAGCACCAGGACAATCCGATGATTATTTCGGAAGTAAAACTTCTTTCTATTCTCTTCATTTTTTTTCTTCCTCTTAGGATTTATTTGATAGATGATTGTGTCTTCATTCGTTATAGACATACGTGATTCGTGAGAAGAATCACATGATGTTTGATCGTGTCACTGCCGTACAGCAAATACAAATTAGCCTTTTATCGCACCACGTAAAAGAAATAGTATGTCGCACGGAAGAAAACTTGAGCGTGTTTGTTTAAAAGAAGCTTTTAATTTCTCATCTCCGCAGACGATTTCTCCAGGAAGTTTGAATATTTTAGAATCGAGTTTTTCTAATTCTTTAATTAAACAAATTTGTATTTAAGTTTTTGTACAGTACGAAATGTAGTTATTCAATTAAATATTGATACATAAATTATGAAGAACAATTTTTAAAGAAAATGTGAAGTTTCCAGACAGGATACTTTTTAAAAGTGCTTCACTTAGAGCATGACATTTTATGCAAATTTATAAAAAGGCAATTATTTGTGTTATTTTGTGAATCAGAATTACAGAAATACTTTAAATACCACTTTAAAATTTCAAAATTTATTTACGAAAACAAAATGATTAAATTTTTGAAGCGTCTATTACGAATTTCTCATGGCCCCAATTTATTTGAGCATTTGGAGTTTATCGTCAAGAAAGAGGTAATTGACGTTTTTCAGATAGTATCGGTCCATTTAAAAAACTAATAATTATTAAAACACAACAAACTAGACTGAAATGTTGATTGATTAAGAGATGCAGAAAAAAATATGCAAACGAGCAAAAAAGGGCATTTACTGCCCTAGCATGAATTTAACGACATACAGTGATGATATTTATTACTCAATTTATCTTCCGCATTACAACCTCGACAGTGCGAATAACAACTTGAGGCTTCACTGTTAGGAGGAGCTGTAAACGAAAAACTTATTACAAAAACATCGAAATTGGTTCAAAATTAAGAATGCGCTAGCGATGTAATTGCTTTTGGAAATCCTAGGAAATATTCTATTGGTCAAGAATGTTAAATCCGGTTTGTAGTCTTGTGGCAGCAGACCACCGAACGAATTTATAAGTTCAAACCCCCTCAGAGGGCTAAGAACTATTCAATCGAAATTATCGATCATATTTCAATTAACCTTTTCGCTGCGGCAGGTAAACAATTGTTACTACTAAAATTTCGTTTACACCAGCGGCATGGTATAGATCTGTGTAGTGTGGATGGTATCACCCTTTTAAGTGACCGCTGGCATTGAACATCATTTACGAGGTGTCAGCGACTGACCTGCTAGAGTGTTCCTCCTTTTGTTCGGTGACCTACCATGTCGATTGTGTAGTGTGAACACTTTGGGGGAAAGTCAGAAAGTCGCTCCGGTGATATCTCTTTTCACGCCAAACGATACGCCACACAATACTATGAAAGGTAATGGTAATTTTAGTTAACGTCGTACTAGAGCAATATACAACAGGCTATTGACGACGGTCCGGTATCAGTCCCTCAAGGGAAAGATCCGAGGACAACACCTCGTAGTTTTGAACCGCGGTCAGATGACGAAACAACACCTGAGCTGGCACCCCACTCTGTAAACTTATACGCCAACCCAACGTGAGGACTTTCGGCCACGGCAGATTTAAAGTGCACCAGCCGCCTCTACACCATACGCTTACAAGCATCCATGCCCGGATTCGATCCAGGAACCTTCCGATCTAGAGGTTAACACCTCAACCACTATACCAGTTGGTCGGCACTATGAAAGGAAAGCGTCTGTCGTAAATGCCACTCACGGCCCTATCGTTCAAGTTTGGTAATTAGCGAAGGGGGCTCGGAGAGCCAGGCGAAAATGCCGTTCTGTGAGACGATTGAAAAAATTCAAGCGCTTCAGCGTAAAGGTTAAAGACCGAAAAGGGAAAGTCTTTATTTTATTCATAAAAACAAATCTATGTAATGGTAATGGTAATTTTAGTTAACGTCGTACTAGAGCAACACAACGGGCTATTGACGACGGAAGAAAAAAAAAACCGGTCCACATACTTTATTTCGAGAACTATTCATACTAGAGCAAATTCAAAGGCCTTATTGGAAAAAGTCAATATTAAAGATTGGTAATTGGTAATTATTAGTTAACGTCGTACTAGAGCAACACAACGGGCAAATTGACGACGGTATGGGATCAATCCCCTAAGGGAAAGATCAGAGGACAACACCTCGTAATTTTGAACCACGGTCAGAAAACGAAGCAACACCTGAGTTGGCACCCCGCTCTCCAAACTTCCACACCAACCCAACGTGAGGACTTTCGGCCACGACAGATTTAAGGTGCACCAGCCGCCTCTACACCATACGCTTACAAACATCCATACCCGGACCCGGATTCGAACCAACAAATCTATGTAATAGGTGTGCAATAATTAGAGAAAAAAAAATTATACATGTGGCAAGTTATGCAATAAGCACTTGAATACAGTTGGTATTTCATGAGGGTCCGTTCGGAGTGCAGTTATGGGGCTGGGATTTACAGCAACTTAATACAATCATTTATTTGGGCCGCTATAACCCGATTGGACGAGTTACGGATTGGAAATCGGAGGGTTGCTAGTTCGAAATTTGGTCCAATCTAATGACCGTCGTGTACACGGGGGCGGGGCGCGTTAAATCTGTCTGGACATCAAATGTCCTTACGTTGACGAAGTGTGGAAGTTTGGAAAGTGGAATGCCGACGCAGGTGTTGACCTCATCATTTGAACGTGGTTCAAAACACCGTGGTGTTGTCATCGGATCTTTCCCTTGGTACTTTAACGGTCTAGGAGATAGAAAAAAGAACTTTGACTTCAGTTAAAAGATTTATCGTCTGGCTGGGAAATCAATCGCGCAAATTCAAAGCGGAAACGAAAAAAAACCCAATTTTTTTCCGCGTTCTGCGGGTGGAAAAACTTGGCGTGGTTCCAAACCCTGACTGCAAGGTCGCATGAGTAGAAAAAGTTCTCCGCGTTTGAAAAACCGATGGAGAATAAAACTATTAAATTCCTTTAAAAATGTTCTAGATTGAATTTTAAAATTCGCCGCGACCCAAAAATTGCAAATAATTTGGACTACCTGTGTACCAAATCTCATTGCTGTAAGTGCCATAGAATCGTCAGGATTTTGCGGCCCCAAACAGACAAACAAAGACTTTATTTTATAACAGTAGAGAAGGAATCAGTTTAAAAGAATGAGAGTGTGAGATCACGGATTCGAATCACGGTTTGTAAATGTCCGATGTCCGAATGTTAGTGATTGTCTTTTTTAGGAGTAGAGGCGGATCATTGGATGTTCCTTCCCAAGTAGTCGTTATTGCGATTCTTGTACTGGTCAGTAGTCGGGCTTGGAAAATAAAGTTTGATGTCTCTATGGTTTTTTTATAATTTTCAACTAAAATTTAGGGGTTTTGGTATACATTTTTTGATAAATTTTGTAAATAAATGCACATGCACAAACCAAAGCTTGCTGCGTATGATGGTATACTTTAGAAGTTTCGTTTGTTCAAATATAGGCCGTAGGTAATTCGTCCCAAAGTGCCAATTAGCAAAATATTCCTTGTTGCCTAAATTCTCTTGTGTGTTCGAAACTTTTCTTACTGTTGCTTTTAATCTTTTCCGTAATAGCTTTTTGAAATTAGAATATCACACATATGTTCGTCACACGTATGTCCACTTCGTGACTAGCCCGGCGTTGCCAGTGCCAATTGCTTTTGTGGGGTTATTGGTTTGGTTCGCAAACCAAATGTGAATACGTAGCTTAATAAATAACAGCCATAACGGAGTTGGCCGTAGTGTTGGTTTGCGAAATGGGAATTTGGCGTGAGGTTACAATCTCTTACAAAAATATAAATCTCTAATTGAAAAATTATTAATATAAAAAAATCAAATGTGTAAGGTAATTTATCCGCAGATTTCAAATCCGTTGAAGTTTTCAATCTATCATTAACGATCCCGATTTTACAAGAAAGAACTAAACAATGCCAGCCAAAATATATTTTTTTTTTTGCTTTTCTTCGCTGAAATCGTAAGAGCGGAGGAAATGTAATCTGTTTATTTTTTGAATGCGAAGGTTAACGTGGCGTCACAATCTCTTGCGAAAATATCAAAGGTATTCAATTTAAAAATTTAATTTATTTGAAGAAAATCATATTTTTAGGTATCGGTTTTATGTACAATTTTCCATAGATTTCAAATCCGTTGAAATTTTTATTCTATCTTTAATGGTTAAGGAGATAAAAAAAAAAAAGAACTACATACCTCCAGTTAAAAGTTTATTTTTTTTTTCTATCGTCTGCTGGAAAATCATTCCTCTTTGCAAAATGAAAACGGAAATGAAAAAAATAAATTTAGAATCTGTGATGTTTCATGCTGTTGCATTCTAAGGAAAACAATAATAATTAAATTTCATTAAATTCATTTAAAATGTCCAAGATTGAATTTTAAAAATTGCCGCGACCCAAAAATTGCAAAACATTCGGACTAGTCTGCCAAATCCCATTACTGTAAGTGCCATAGATTTATCAGGACTTTGCACGCAGAAAACAAACAGACACTTCCTTTTATTATATTAGAGACTACTTGTTCGGTAAAATATCTATGTTTGTAAAAGGGAGTAATGAGTGGTGTTTTCAAAAGGGAGTTTTGAGTAATAACTCGTATTTTCCTATCGCTTTGCTTTTTTCCACGCGCTTTATTTAATTTCTCTCGAACACATTCGGTTCATTCTCGCGCATATTTTTTTGGTTACAAAGCTAACATTCATGAAAATTACGATACATTGAAACTTTTATTGAATTAATGTATTTTGTGATTAGCAGAGAAAACTTAAAATGATTGAAAATGCAAACATATTATTTCAAACAGATATTATTGTTGTTTCACCAAAAGCTAATAATAGTGTTTATTAACCAATTACGACACTTCAATTAGATCAAGAAAATAAGAGAGAATGTTGACTTCGATTATTTAATTCAGGTGTATCTAATGATTTTTATAAATACCTTTACTTTCGACAGGCAGTAGCGTGAAGTGGAATCTGGCAACATTTAATTTATTTTCAGTTGCGATCAAAGTTTTGTAGAAATCTAATAAAAGGTGGAATTTATATTTCATAAACTTTAAAAATACAAATTGGGTATTTCATAAACTCAGGGAAGAAATCAGGAAAAGAGAATTATTTTAAATAAAATGTGGTGATTTGAAATTATTTAGCAACTGAATAACTTGATTAAACTGCATAAATAAAGTTTTGTCTGTAAAATATTAAATTTTCCGGGTGAAATTAAGAAAATTATATATCCCCCCCCCCAAAAAAAAAAAAAATTAAATAAAAGATTTAGTTGAAACAAAATTGTTTTGTTTTGGGATTTTAAATTTGTAAAATGCCAGGAACCCCAAAATATATTCATAAGTTTGATAAATTTTCACTAGATAATTTATTCTTTATTGCAAACAATGTCCGTGTAATAGTGACATTTATTCAAAAGTTTGGAAATAGATAATATTTATTTGATTAGCCTTGATTTTATTTAACTTTTCAACCTTAACTTCTTGGAAATTTTTGTTTCGTCTCTGAAATTTCACCTGCAGAGAACGTTGTGTAAAAGTTACAACGTTATTGCCACGATATAATTCTGAGTTACCTACTTTCATTAAAAATATTGATGTTTTTCTTTTCCTCAAAGATGAAGGTAACATTTTAAATTTATTTGCCAAATTGAATTAAAATGGAAGTGACGAAAGTTAAAATAGAATTTTTTTATATGCAGATTTTTTAAAGTTATTTCATTAGTTACTCAAATTAGAATTTTTTTTTGCAGCATTAAATATTTCAACTATTAGCAAACTGAGTAGAAGAATATTTTTCTTTTTTCCTAAATTATCATTGAAAATATTTTTTCAATTGTTTGTTCATTTATGTCGTTGAAAAATCCGTCTCTGCAGGGGAAAATAACACAACTAGGCGAAAATATTGTTTGTTACTCGATAAATAGATGGCGCTACAAGACGTGATCTTGCAAGTTGAAGGATCTTGCTCAAATTCTTCCGATTTTCACTTCCTACCTTTCTTTAAGTTTTTGAGAGGAAAATATGAACGGAAAAAGCTTAAAAATATTTCCGCAAGTTATATTTCGTATACTTTATGAACAAAATTTTTCTTTTGAAAAATGAATCATCTCGACTTAAAACTAGGATTTTAATTTGAAAAAGAAAATAGATGCCGGTTGTCATCGTTAAAAATGATTAGCGAAAATTTTTTTATCGTGTTGAAAGTAACAAGAAACGTTTTTCAAAGCAATTCTTTTACATTATTTTTGTGCGAATATAGTTAAATGTTTATATTTATTCTAAAATGCCATTATGACAATGGACATGTTTACTTCGATATGTTACCAGTAGATGGCAGCACCAAAACTTTTATGTCAGTCCTTCCTTTTTAAATAGGTATATATTCAAAATTCCATATAATTCAATTGATTTTGATTTGAACTAATTTTATAAATTCAAGTAAAATTTCTACACCAATTAAACAAAACAATATTCTTGATTTCTCTTTTTATTTAATTGTTGATGAAATTATTTTGAAATGTTCTGTTATACGTATACAATGTGTATGAAGAATAGTTGTTTATATAAACTTGTGTGCTCCTTTGTTAATCATATAAAACAAAAATAACTAATGTGTTACAAAAGCATAAAAATCTGATAACTGCGTATATTTAGTATCATAGTTTTCTTTAGAAGTTACAGACTTTTAAAAACATTCATTGGCTAAATCTTTATATGTGAAGATCTATCGCAAAAGTGAATGAATTTGGGACGCATTTTTTATGCTTCTGGGAAGTGAAAGCTGTTATTTAAAATAATTTGTTGCAAATAAGGGTTAAAAAAAGATCTTACGCATAAAAATTATTTTAGGAAATTAATGTTATCATAATTTTTTATAGATTAGTCAAAATGGTGATACATATCTATGTTCTAAGAATTTTTCTGTAGTTTCTTTGAAATTCTTTTTTTTATTTAAACTTCTCTTTTTTATATATTTGTCTCGGAACTTGCTGGTTTTTTTTGGTAGGGTGTTAAAAAATATTTTCTTTCTGAATTTCTATACTTGTGTATCTCTGTTGTACATGCATGTTGTTAAAAATAATGGAATATTTTCTGTACATTTTTAGTTTTAGTTTGTAAATAATTTATTTTTTGACATCAACAAATTTAGTTGTTGCTTTGAAGAAAATTTAGTTTTTCCGTTATTTTGTTAAGTTTGTTCTCAGTAAAGTGCGTTCCATAGAGTTGTAACATTTTCTTTTTGTTTTTTAGAATTGAAATGCTTCACAAGATATCCAGTATTTTGTTACCCAGTAACTGTGTGCAAGGTTACAAACAGGTCAGCCCTTTCTAATTTACTTATACAATCAAATATTATCTAATAAATAAATTAAAAATAATTATGCAACATAGTAATTTAAAAATTTATTAGCTTTCTAATAAAACGATGGAATTTTACAGTAACTTACTGCTTAACACTTATACTTTAAGGATAATAACACACACTAGAAATTTACTAATCAAAATAAATGTGAGAAATTATTAACTTTGAGAATTCTACTTTGTCTTGGGTTTCAATTGTACAGCTTCTAGAGAAAATAACATCATAATTATGCTCAGTATTTATCTTTCAAAAATTCATCAACAGATGGCTCTGCCTGCAGTGTCTATGTTACTTAGCGATTTGGTGTTTTGCGAAAATGTGAGTTTCAAAAAGTTTTACAAAAGAACAAGACTCTTTTTTTCGTAAAATGTCAAATTTTTTAAGATTTTCTTGGAAATCTTTGCTTTTGGGAGAGTAGCGCAACAACTTCAAAGGAAACAAAATTAGAATTACTTCAATTCTGTTTCCAACACATACTTCAGTTAAATGATAGACAAATTGTGTGTCTTTGGCTTTAAGTAGAAAATGCAAACACATCATATATATTGCCACAGTTATTCGGACAACTTTTGTTGAAAGTGAAAATTTCGTCCCATAGTTTTACCGCTATGATGAGTGTAAGAAAAATATTGTACCTGACATCCACACACATATAACTGTACTTAAGCATTACCTTAAGTTGGTTTCATAGCTGGCTTTTTTTTTAAATTTTAGAATTCGCACGTTTGCTATACTGTATTTAAAATGCTTTTTTTTAAATCTAAGTTACGTTGATTATGAATAAAACAAACGAAGAAGGTGGTTTATGCAGTTGCATGGCAACTATTCTGATAAACTTTGTGGTGAGTGCAGCCTCCATTTGCATTACGGGTCGAAGCACCAGGTAACAGGGCCCGGTCCCAGCTGACATTAAGTCAGGTACTCAGTACCAGGTACATTATGGGCCTCAGTACCAGGTACATTATGGGCCTCAGTACCAGGTACCTAATGGGCCTCGGTACCTGGTACATTATGGGCCTCAGTACTAGGTACATTAAGGTCATCAATACCAGGTACATTATGGGCCTCAGTACCAGGTACATTAAGGTCATCAGTACCAGGTACATTATGGGCCTCTGTACCAGGTACATTAAGGTCATCAGTACCAAGTACATTATGGGCCTCAGTACCAGGTACATTAAGGTCATCAGTAACAGGTACATTATGGGCCTCAGTACCAGGTATATTATGAGCCTCAGTATCAGGTACATTATGGGCCTCAGTACCAGCAGACATTAAGGTCATCAGTACCAGGTACATTATGGGCCTCAGTATCAGGTACATTAAGGTCATCAATACCAGGTACATTATGGGCCTCAGTATCAGGTACATTAAGGTCATCAGTACCAGGAACATTATGATCATCAGTACCTGGTACATTATGGGCCTCAGTACCAGGTACATTCAGGTCATCAGTACCAGATACAATATGCTCCTCAGTACCAGGTAACGTTACGAACCAGCCGATGATATACTATAATCTTTCAAGCCTTCCGTCGACGATAACTTGGCAATCTTAAGTCTCATTAACGCTTATGCGGCTGTCTGAATCCGCTCTCAATATTCGGAACCAAAAAACAATTAGAGGAAGGGATTCAACCTGTAAATTTATCATTCTTAGTCTCGTTGCTCATTGGCTTAACGGATCCGAAGACGTGGAGCGGATTCCGACATACATTCAAATGTAAAGGAGCAACAGGGATCAGCTAAAACATTTAAAATTATGATGATATTCCCTCTGAAATTTAACAATAACTTATTTATTCAGCAATTTCCTTTTTTATGTGGAAATGAGATGTTTCGTTCTTGGCATTATTTTAAACATTCTGTTTTTATTTATCGTACATTTCCGTGTATGAGCCGAGAATTTTTGGAGCGTTTTCTAAAGCTAAAGTAAAGGGGTCGGCTTATATACGAATCCGCTAATCTCGCAAAAAAAGTAGGCAATTTTCCGTTACTCGGGCGCATGCCATACATATCGCAGTGGGAAGGGAAGCTTCAATTGGCGTCGTACTAGAGATCCGGGATCATTCCAGCAGCGATCCAAATGGGGATGGATTGTGAAGGAATCCCCTCCTCCTCCTCATTGTTGAAAAGTATTGTTAGTTTTGTATCACACTAAGGAAGCAAACTAAATATTATTGCGTAGTTCATCATCGGTCATCAGGGGTTGACGATAGCGAGCAGGGGACGGAGCCCCATAGTATTGGAAAAGAAATCTTTCAATCGGTTTAACAGTTTTCGGAGTACATAGGGGGTTAGTTTCTGTTCCAACTTGCCCTAGTGGCATGTCTCCTGTATTTTCTCACGGCACTTGTTTTCAACACCCGATATTCGCAAGCGAGCACGCCACTTGAACTGGTGGCCATTTCCTCGACTCCTTCCAACCAAGAACGTTCGGCATCGAATGTCAATGAAATCACACGCGAGCGAACATTAAAGAAGAAAAAAAAAAACGAAACGCACCAAAGAGCATAATGAACACATCACATTGAGAGGCGTGCCGTCCACTTAAGCACTCGAAACCACGCGTATGCGTTTTCGGTGTTGCCTCCATTGTCGCCAACCGACCCCACCAGACGGAAAAACAAACCTTTAGGATCAGTCATTAAAAAAAAAAAAGCATCCTTAAATTTCCGACTGATATTTATAACCGAGGAAGCCGGGCACCCACGCTTTCGGTCAGTCATTGAGTAAATCTCTCTGGGGTTGCCGGTCAACAGATAAGGAGTAAACACACGTTGACACGCCCTATCGCGCGATGGCCGCGCCGTGGCGGCGGAATGTTTGCATCTTTTTTGCCGTATCGTCGGCGAGGGCGGAAAGAGGCGGCGGGGCCAGGGGTCAGATCGGGGGCAAGCGATAAGTCCGGCGACCGTCTGTCCGGCCTTGTTTGAACTTCTCCGGATATTTTTTGAGTGGGTGATGATCGATGGGGAGCGATCTGCCGATGCCTACTGCGGTCTCATTACCTTCCAAAGGTAATGATCGGGCGGCGTTTCTGAAGGGATCGACTCTGCGGAAGTCGCAGCGAGAGGTTTGGTCAGAAACTTAAGCATTCGGTTTAGAGTAGTTGTACTACGAAATAGCATCACTTTCGAGTGGAGAGCATTTCTTGTGCTCGTGAACTGTATCATTTTACAGTGCATATATAGAGCAGGAAAGAGCACATTTGGTGGTGTACCAAAAGTGCTCTCTCTTATTTCCGCCATATATATATATATATATATATATATATATATATATATATGGGTCATTCTGAAATTAAGTGAAAATTTGACAGTCAAAACTTTTGAAAAATAAAATTAAAGTTTTATTATTTATTTTATGTATTTAGTGTTCTGTTAGGGCAAATGAAGTTGTACAACCATCAAACAGAGGTCAAGAAAGCATTTTAAGCAAATGAAAGCCAATTTTTTATTTCCTTAAAACATGGAGGTGACATATAGTCCCATGGATGTTACATTCATGAGAATGGAGCTACAAGTGTTTGCATGGAGGTGACAACATGTTTCAGTTTCATTTAACACAGTGTAATGTCTTCAGGTATTTCATAAAATATGAACTGTTCGTGAGTGTTCATTGTCAGTTGTTTCAAAATGGCCACAACCTCATCTTGCACTGTTGCTTCACATTCTTTTGGTGTCATGTTGCTTCACAATTTGTTTTTGGTGTCATGTCATCTTGACATGAAGCGGATCTGGTAAGAAGCTTCAAAACATTCCGAGACATTTGCCACATAATAGCAATCACTCTTTCTACCAAATGCTTAGACAATAATATATTCATTAAATGCACTTGAGTCTGGTCGTAAAGATTCAAACAATGAGCAGAACATTAAGTTTTTCACTGTTTTCAATTTCCCTACATATGTAATGTGATTTGGTCGTCTGAACCTCTGAAATGCACACTTTGTATCTCCTTGGTGTACTTACATTAATAATTTTTGTTGAAATCAACATGTATCAGTATCTTATCTGTTCCGAGGTTATTTTTTAGGTTGAAAATTGATCTGTATTGGACTATTTGCAAACATGCTTCATGAAATGAGGAAGCATGTGATTGAATTTATTAACTAGTTCTTTGACTTTTATTTCTACTTTTGATTTAACCACTTTCTAAGCTGACTTTTTTATTCCTTTAACTAAACTTTACTTCTTTCCTCTTCCATTGCTCAACGCATGTAATTACATTTTCAAAATCATTTGTCTCAACGTGTTTGTTGATGCACTTCTTACATCTCCTTTCCAGACATTATTCTTTACTTTTTACTACATCCTGACAGCAGAGATTTAACCTTCTGGTCTAAATCATTGTAATTAAAAACTTTGAGGCTTTTTAATTTTTCAAAAATTAAAAACATTTTCATGCTTTTCACATGCACATGTTTTTTACATCAGGTTGCAATACCTAAAATGGTAAAAAAACAGAACATTGAGTATGGAATATTATAGCCAGATTCTACTTCAACTTTTTATGGACATTTTAAGATTTCCCATTAGGGTTCTCTTTTGTTTTTAGTATGTCCTTAATGCCTGGTTCCATACGGCTGACGTCTTACTCAAAAAAACTTCACGATGTCAGATCTTATTCTCATTTTATTTTTTGTTTGGTATGTGCTTGTCTCTTTAATTACTTCAACAATGTTTTTCTCACTATATTTTATTCAATTTTTCCCATTATGGACTAAAGTGGGATCTTGTGCAAACGTTGATACTTTATAATTATTTTCCCAGACCGTACCAAACTAAATGCTTTTTGACCTTTCCTTTATTTTGTATTGTAATTTTTCTCTATCTGGGTAGTTAACGCAGCTCCAAATTCAAGATTTTTTCTCTAGGAGAAACTTTTACTCAACGTAAAAGATTTTTGACCTTCTGCTGTGGACTGTTCATATTTTTAAACTTCTCTTTCAATAGTTCCTCTTATATTTCTCCTTATTTGTATTGAGCTTCATTTTTTTTCTTTTTCTTTTTCAAGTTGCTTAATCTTAATCGTTCAGTAGGACTTTGATTTGTTTCTTTTAGCTAGCCTTTTTCTGCCTCTTTCCCTGTTGCTTACTACTCTCCCAATAACAGCTACACTTTGAAGGCCTACACCAACAGCTTCTACTAGGTCAACTAGTTCACTGTTTGGTGGAATATTAATTTCCTTTTTTTCTTCAAATCGAGATTTTCTTGTTTTTTTAACCTATTTTTTTTACTGAGCTCTCTTTTCTGTTGGAAAGTACTGAAATATCTTTTATTTTTCCTTCTTCTTTTCTTCTATATTATCTCTCCAACTCCTTCCTTTTAAATTCTACATACAGTTCTGGATCATTTTAAATTCTATTTATTTATTGCTCAGACTCTTTCCTGATTTTACTAAATTTGATTATATCAGATTTCTTATACATGGTACCAAATAGGCAGATTGACCTCGTACCATGTCAGAAACTTCAAAGAGAATTTCAGTCATAGGATACTTAAATTATCTCCCGACTCTCAATGCCATATTTTTAAAGAAAAATTAAAGATTCTATTAACATACATAATCAGACTCAAAGTTACAAGTGTTCAAACATTGTAAATCAAATAAAACTGGTAGCTAACACTACAGGTTCAAATCAGAATCAATTGGCAGGTTAAATCAGTACAGGTTAGAGAAAAAACAATTGGACTCCTTATTTGTTTATCCAAGATTGTTCTTACTTTAATAAATAACCATTTAGAATCAATTTTTAACCAAATGTCACTGTAAAATTTCTCATAAGAAATATTTGTTCACCTCCATGTATGCCTGTCACCTCCATGTTGGAACTTAGCCATGGAGGTGACATCCATGGAGGTGACATTTCAATGGTTAAACCACATTTTAGCCTAACATAAAAGAATCCCAGCCACGTGCTTTAATTTCCAGATTATTTTATACAATTCCTAACTATCTGTTGAAAAAAGTTCAGCAATAAATGAAAGAACATAAAATTAAAAAATGCCATGGAGGTGACATTGTAAAAAGAACTCATGAGTTTTCAAATATAAAGATTAGAAACAGACAAAATAATGCTTACTATTGAGTCTAAGATATCTTACAGTAAAGATAGCTGATTAGAGCTTCTTTTAATTACACTTTCAGACATGTGCTGCTTTCTAGTAGACTTTTTTGATGGTTATTTACATTTTATGCAGAGCTGACAGAAATAGCAGGGACAAAGGAATTTACTGATTTTTCAATATTAAATTTAATTAAAAATATAATAATTTCAAGTGCATTGTGTAACAATAAGACTCTTAACACTAAATAGAGCTACTAAATAAAGGAATTCTTACACTGTTCAAGTTTCAACTATATCTAAACCTAGAAACAGGGCTAGGGACGGCCATGGAGGTGACATTTTCCATGGTTAATTTACTTTTTCAATTATAAATATGAAAATATTTATTCTTTTAACACTATTTGATGAAAATATACCTTAATTAAGATATATTACTACTGTATAAAAATAAATTAATGCATAAAATTCATTAAAAAAAATGCAGGTGACTCAAATTTCCACTTAATTTCAGAATGACCCATATATATATATATATATGTGTGTGTGTGTGTGTGTGTGTGTGTGTGTGTGACAACCTGATGACCAATATGCTGATACAACCTTCAGGAAGCTTAACTATTGAGAGATTCACACGTATATAACCGTTATGTAACCTGCAGCTTTCCCTGTTTGACTTTTAACCAGTTTAGACTTATTGAACAGTAAAATACTTCCTGGGATGCTGATCTGGCAAGGGTTTCACATTGCCTCAACTTTGGACTTTTCATACGACACAATCAATAATACTATTATAATACTTCTTTTTCATTTTGTTACTTTATTTCATCACCAGCAGTATAACCCGGTGTTGTTCGGGTATATATATATATATATATATATATATATATATATATATATATATATATATATATATATATATATATATATATATGTAGGCACACGGGTAGTCATGAAAGAGCCACTCGAAGCCACAATTTTAAAATCTAAAGTTCGTTTTCCTGCAATAGATAGGCAAGGACAATGAAATACGTTCTACAGGGTTTCTGAATTTGAGTTAACACAGGGAAATGTTTCGGTGGTATTTTAGCTATCGCGGTTATATTTACACCCGAGCAACACCGGGTTATACTGCTAGTGATGAAATAAAGTAACAAAATGAAAAAGAAGTATTATAATAGTATTATATTGATTGTCGTATGAAAAGTCCAAAGTTGAGGCAATGTGAAACCCTTGCCAAATCAGCATCCCAGGAAGTATTTTACTGTTCAATAAGTCTAAACTGGTTAAAAGTCAAACAGGGAAGGCTGCAGGTTACATAACGGTTATATACGTGTGAATCTCTCAGTAGTTAAGCTTCCTGAAGGTTGTATCAGCAGACTTTATTTGAAATTTCAATTGATTCGCGTAATTTAAGAGTAGTTTGCGAAATTTTTCACTTTTTGTCTTATTTTTCTTCATAGTTTTTGAGTGCCGGAAATACAAGAAATGACACAAGCTCATGCTGATTTACTTTTTAAAAAAATTATTATTTTGTATTTATGCGTGAAACATCCTGTTTGCTCAACTCTAAGTAATGATGGTGCATGTTTTCTTGCGCGTATAATTGCAAGCAAACTCAAGAGATTCGCGAAAACGGAGAAAACCGAGAAAGAAAACAACGAAAGAAAAAAATGTTTCCGATAATTAGCCGTCCATATTTTCTTATCTCGCTCTTAAATCGCGCTTTCAGCACAAGTAATTGAAGTGTGAGTCTCCGTCATTCCTTCAATTTGTATTCGAATAAATTAACCCTCGGGACAGAAAGCCAACATGGCGGCTTCGGATCATGTTAAGCCTTTCTTTACTAGATCACCGAAACTTCCGCGTCAACCGCAAGATGGCGGTTCCGACAGTCCACAATCGGCAGCTCTGTGCGTCTTGCTCAGTCTTGTTCTCTGGACTTCAACCTTGACTGCAGTGCAAATCTGCCAATCGGAATGTATAATGTTCGAACCAAAGAGAAAAAAAGTAGAACAACAGTCGGTACAAGACGCTTTGTTCGCTCTGGATTCATTCCTGCTTTTTTGTGCTGTTTACACTCTTTTTTTTCTCCTTCAATTGTGCTCATTCAGACATGTGTTGCCTTTCGTTAAGATCGCGAATGAGTTTTTTTTTCTCTTCGGTTCTTTAATTGGCTACTAATTCGCAGTTCCAATCTAGTGAACATGAAGATAACTTACTCCGTTGTATTTCAGCTCTTGAGGGGTGTACGAAAGCTTTGTTTGGCCTTGTTATAATTCGAAAGTAACTGGATAGCCTGTAATAGAGATGACCCGAAGCTCCAATAGGAATTTCTTGTGTCATTGGGGACAAAAGCAATGTTCATTTTAGGTTAGTGTCATATCCAGCATTGGAAGTTGTTTCTTCGAGGGACTACGGTCCCACTGTCTCTGTTACGACTGTCAACGCTAGCGCGCACATGCTAATTCAAGGAGACCAGCGCACAAAACTTTTTCAAAATTTTTATTATTTTTTCATAAATTTAAATAAATGTTTATACAATTCTGTAGAAAAATATATCTTATTTGTGGAGATAAGTTGAGAATTATTTTAAATAATTTTTTTTGAAAGCACAGAGAAGTGTTGTGAGTAAGGTCAATTTTTGTATGCTTTAAACTTTAATGTCCCAAAATGTGTATGTTTTCCATAAAAGGAACATTTGTCAAAGTCTATTCACGCACATATATAAAAAAATTAGTTTACAAGTGTAACATAGGCTATAACATATTTTAACCCAAGCATTTTTTTTCTAACTGCCCAGTAAAGTACTTTTTGATTGTTAAAAAGGATGATAATTGATCATCTAAAAAAAAAAAGAAATCAAAGAAAAAAAATCTCAAAATTTCAAATTTTTTGTTTTTAAAAAATTATTGTGTTTAAGTGTTTAAAAATGTCTTCATAACCTGTATTAAGAAATCCAAATTGACACACAAAAGACTCTGAGAAAATGTTCCTTGAAACTTGACAAATTTTAGAATTATTGAATTCTAAAAATCTAATTCTCAATTCTAAATTATTGAATTTTAGAATTGAGAATTATTTTAAATAATTTTTTTTGAAAGCACAGAGAAGTGTTGTAAGTAAGGTCAATTTTTGTATGCTTTAAACTTTATGTCTCAAAATGTGTATGTTTTCCATAAAAGGAACATTTGTCAAAGTCTATTCACGCACATATATAAAAAAAAATTAGTTTACAAGTGTAACATAGGCTATAACATATTTTAACCCAAGCATTTTTTTCTAACTGCTCAGTAAAGTACATTCCAAATACATTAATATACCAGTCAAAATAAAAGTAAAAGAGTACATAATTGTAAAAAAAATTTGTTTGATGTATCAAACATGATATTTAGTATACTTTTTTGCCAAATTTATAAAAAGTGCCCACACTAGCCTCCTTCTCACCTAAATACGTTTTTAAAGTAAGTCATTACGTGGTTTCTTCCACACAACTTAATATTTTGAAACTACATTTCAAACTTAGCATATATAGTAGAAAAGAAGTCTGGGCAAATTGTAAAACGATAGGCTTATATACGTGCAAAAGTTTGTTTTGGAAATCCAGTATCTTCTAAAAGTTGGAGGCATGCTAATTTTCCGGCTGCCCCTATTTTTCCGGACCATGTGTCAGCACACCACTCGGGAACGGTCCGATCAACATCTAACTTGATACTGGAGGGACCTAGAGAAGACGTGGAGCCTAAAAGAACACTCCAGCAAAGCAAAATAATTAAGGACACAGCAGAAAAAGCGAGGATAGTAGAGATTATCGTAAGATCCAAGACATGCAATTAAAAAAGTGTTTCGGACGCAGGTGATCCGCCTATCACATTCTCCATCTGCGCGCTGGAATATCTGGAACTAAGCTACATATCAGATGAGATTCTTTTTCAATTTCGAACATTCTTTCTCTGGAAGCCGCAGTTTTCGCCGCATCCCATAAACCTTCTCCCGCCAGGGACATCACGAGTAAAGAATTGCCGAAACTCATTCCACGCTTTTTCTCTCTCTCTCTCTCCTCAATTTTTTATCATTATCTGTTCGTACCTAAAAAAAGGGACCGGGATTATTTATCTCCCGATAAAAATCATCCTTAAATTGTTCCCCCTTCTCCTTCGAAATGCGGCGCGGGTCTTCATTAAATGCTGTGAACTCTGTTAGAGGAGGGTCGTTAAATGAAGAAAAAGTTGGGGGTGGTTTCGAATGTCCGGATTTTTTTTATCTTGATGAGTGTGGATCTCATTAAGTACGGCGGCTAAGACTTGCATAAACCAGTTTATTGACTTCTGTAATAGACTATGGGTGATAAACATGAAGTAAGAGTGTACTGTTGGCATACTAACTTGAGCTGGTTAAATCAGCTATTTACAACATGTGTGCCACAGGAATGACACTGGTGTACATTACGGATGGTGAAACTTTAATTGTTTGAAAGGTTTAGTTTTGAACTTTTGACAAGTTTTTAATAATTTCAAGTGGGGATACCAGTTTAAATTGTCTTGGGTATTATTTTGTATTACAAAGTATCAAAATAAAATGTTTCAAAAAGATAAAATGCCACTTTTGAGCAAAATGGATAGGAAACAACTATTATTTTGTACATCAGACACAATTGTAATTTTTTTAGTACATTACAGTCACCGATATATACTGGACACTGCAGTGTATGTTAGATACTGCAAAGCCAAATTTCTTTCCCTCGGACCCCCTGGAGCAGAAAGTGCTTAAAATTGCGACGTACGTCGCAGAACAAAGTCTTTGCAGAACAATTTTTCCTTAATTTTATCAACATTTTGGCCGATTTTTTTTTCAATCTGAAGTTACGGTGTTCTGCAGAGCAAAGCGCGCTCCTTGTTACAACTTTTTTTTTCTTTTCTAGCTACAGAACAACCTTCCTACACCGCCCAAATTACCACAAACACTTTATTAATAACACATCTTCTATGTCAATGACAAAATAAACTTCAAAATTTACCGAAATGATTGCAAATTCTGAAAATATGCCTTGGTTTTAAATAAAGTAAGTTAAATTTGAAGTTTTATATGTACTGCATATTTATCCAATACTTGTGTTTTACGTCTGTTTTTGATTTTACTGCAGTTTTCAAAATTCGGACAAAATGCCTGCAGAACATTTGCAATTGCTTAGAGTTGTGGTGCAGAACACTATAATTCTGTATCTGGGCCTAGGACTAGAACCCGGATATGGAGCTGTTCAAAACATATAGGGATCTCCAGCTGGAGATTAATAAACGGATTAATTCAGGAATTGGCAACCAGAGGGTTGCGAGTTCTAAACTCGATCCAATCCAAGACTATCGTGTAAAAGGGGGCTGGTTCTCCTTAAATCTATCGTGGCACCAAATATCCTCACAGAAGTTTGGAGAGTGGGGTGCCAGTAAATGCTTTCCTCGTCATCTAACTGTGGTCCAAAATTACGAGGAGCTGTCCTCAGATCTCTCCCTACAGGATTGATCCCAGACAGTCACTAGTAAAACGTTGTGTTGCTCCAGTGCGAAGTAATTTCAACTACCTACCGAAACTGAAATGTAGTAAACTGAATTTTGAACATTGATAACAATGGGCTTCTGGCAATATACAAGAGTAATTTATATGAAAATTAATATTTTTCTTTAAAAAAATGAAGAAATTTCAGAAAAATATCCGACTCAGGAAGGGTTTCAGAAAAACATTCCCATACTTAAAAAAACATTAAAAAAAGACTCAAATTACAAAACAATGCAATTTCCGTAAAAGTTTGATCGATGGATATATTTTTAAAATTATGATATAAGCCTTTCTGGACGGATTTTATTTTTAGAAGTATTTGCTAACACATAACGCCACGTCCGTGAAGTTTTGTCCCTATTCAATTCTTTTAAGATCTACAAATTTGGACGTATTGAAATTATCACAGAGAGAGAGATTGATCGTCAGTTGCAAAATTTGCATGAAGACTGCTTCTAAGAATAAAATAGGCAGCCATTGTCTTTTTTAAACAGTTTATAGTACATAACTATGACAGAAAAATATTTGTTTTTTTTTCAAATGAGGTGTAAAAATTTCATTTGTAAGATTTGTTAGAAAACGAAGAAATATATTTTTTTACTTAAATGGAATGTGCGAACGCAAATTTGGACCTATTAAAATGAACCTACAGAGGTCATTAGGAGAAATAGTTTAATGTAACCTGTTACCTACAGTACATTTGGAAACCCAAAACACTAATTTTCAATAAACCGGTGCCTAGCAAAACAGTTTAGGTGAGAACACTAATTCCCCGACATTGAATCATACGCCATTCTTGAGAGATACCAGCAACTCAGGGATTGCACAACCAAGTAGAGAGAAAAAAGCAAACGGACCCATTAAACTTATACTGCAGAGATCTTTAAAAGTTCCAAGTAGTCTGTTACCTACAGTACATTAGGCAGCCGAAAACACTCATTTTTAATAAAATCGGTGCTCAGCGAAACTGTTTAGGTGAGAACACTAACGGCCATATTCACAAGTCTCGAGTTAACTCGAGAATCAGTTGATCCGCGAGTAAGAGTTAACTCGAGGATTATCAAAAACGGTATTCTCAAACGGCGTGTTAAGTGATCCGGGGATTAAAATGAGACGCTCGCTGTGATTGGCTACCTCACGATCACGTGGTATTGTTTACATTGGTTACGACGCCCCAATATGCATTCATACTGATCAAGCACGTACTTCACCGTAGAATTGATTCCAAATTGTGAATAAATAGGACTCGCACAGCATTTTAATATGGGTTTGGGAAAAGAAATGCAAAGGTATTTAATTTCAAATTGGATTTTTATGGAAACCTAAATTTGGCAAGAAAGAATTGTACACAATGTCTTGACAGATGTATGTAATCTGATTATCTTTATACTTGTCAGTATGGGTGTGTGTTGGTGTCGTGAAAAGTAACTTGCATTGTCAATTTTCTTTCATTCGTAATATAAATCAACAGAATAATTTTTATTCTACGACGAATTTGTATCTGCCACGGTCGTTTTCTACCGTTCGCTCTCTCCGGCGTATAGGACAGAGGTGGCGCCATCTATCTTTTCGCTAAGCTGCTTGTTTAAGATTTACGCAGCTACCTTTATTTTCATTTTTCTTTTGAATTTCAATAAAAATATGTTTAAATTTTTTAATTTAAGCAATATTATTATGATGAGATGAGCTGCTTTTTAGCAGGTGCTCCGTAATGACAGATCCAGTCCAGTCGTCGAAAGAATACTGTAATTGAGCATAGAATGAAATGTGTCCTCCATTTTGCTTTTCCAAAAAGATGGTACTGCGCATGCGTTAAATGTAACTCGCGAGTTAACTCGCCGATTTCGGAGGATCAAAATGTAACACCGAAACGGCAGTTTAAACCACGGATCAGGACTTGTGAATACGGTTTTTTCGATAACTCGCGGATTATCGTTGATCCTCGAGTTAACTCGGACTTGTGAATACGGCCGTAATTCCCCGACATTGAATCATACGCCATTCTTGAGAGATGCCAGCAACTCAGGGATTGCACAACCAAGTAGAGAGAAAAAAGCAAACGGACCCATTAAACTTATCCTGCAGAGATCTTTAAAAGTTCCAAGTAGTCTGTTACCTACAGTACATTAGGCAGCCGAAAACACTCATTTTTAATAAACCGGTGCCCAATGAAACTGTTTAGGTGAGAACACAAATTCTCGGACATTGAATCATACGCCATTCCTGAGAGATACCAGCAACTCGGGGATTGCACAACCAAGAGAAGAGAAAAAAGCAAAGAAGAAGGAAAGGCAAAAATTCCACCAACACAAAAAAAAAAATCATCGGAAGACGTTTCAGACAAGACGAGAGCGGCAGATTAACACAAAGGGACACTAATTTGAAATCCAAAACCTCCGTGCAACCACTTGGCGATTTACCCTTAAACTACTCTGACACAGATCAAGAACCACGACTGAGGTTAGGGAGAGCGGGAAAAAATATTTTCATTTCCAAAGGGTGAAGGAAAAAAAAGGCCCGGATTTTTTTTTTACTCGACTCGGTTGACCCCCGACCTCGCTTATCAGATTACCCCGGGCTTCCGAGGCTGACAGAGTCTGGGGGCCCCCTTCTCCAGTTGCGGTCCTAATGACGTGAGCCCCCGGGTGCCTGTGACGTCACAGTCACCACGCCCTGACGTGGAACGCCGATTCTGAAGGGAGATTATTGCGGTTTCATTTCGATGCGTATTGTTGATTTTCGGTCAGAGCGTAATGCGAGACGCGACAAAAGGATGCGGATATTGCGCCACATTTGCGTCTGCCAGTTTTGGGGAGTCTCAGTTACTTCGTAATGTTGTGAGTTGTCGATGAAATTCTAATAGGCAAAACCCGCTTTGAGTCTGTCACATCACCTCTTTTCTCAAAAGGATGAGTGTGCGGTTCGTATTAACTACTGGAGAGATCCACACTTCTTCAGAGGTGTATTTACATACATATATTGCAAGATTTATTGCTAATAGGCAAACCGAATCGATGAAATTCTAATAGGCAAGACCCGTTTTGAGTCTGTCACATCACCTCTTTTCTCAAAAGGATGAGTGTGCGGTTCGTATTAACTACTGGAGAGGGCCACACTTCTTCTGAGGTGTATTTACATACATATATTGCAAGATTTATTGCTAATAGGCAAACCGAATCGATGAAATTCTAATAGGCAAAACCCGTTTTGAATCTGTCACATCACCTCTTTTCTCAAAAGGATGAGTGTGCGGTTCGTATTAACTACTGGAGAGGGCCGCACTTCTTCAGAGGTGTATTTACATACATATATTGCAAGATTTATTGCTAATAGGCAAACCGAATCGATGAAATTCTAATAGGCAAAACCCGTTTTGAGTCTGTCACATCACCTCTTTTCTCAAAGGGATGAGTGTGCAGTTCGTATTAACTACTGGAGAGGGCCACACTTCTTCAGAGGTGTATTTACATACATATATTGCAAGATTTATTGCTAATAGGCAAACCAAATCGATGAAATTCTAATAGGCAAAACCCGTTTTGAGTCTGTCCCATCACCTCTTTTCTCAAAAGGATGAGTGTGCGGTTCGTATTAACTACTGGAAAGGGCCACATTTCTTCAGAGGTGTATTTACATACATATATTGCAAGATTTCTTGGTTATGTATATACACTACAATACAATAATGGACCGGACAGCAAGATGTAATGGTATGAGGGAAATAATGCATGCTTTAATAGGGGGTGGTCCCCCACGTTTTGCAATGACACTAGCAACCCTTCTGGGCATACTTTCAACAAGGTTTTGATACACAGCTATGGGTATGTGTGTCCATTCCTGCTGCAAAGATGTCGCCAGCTCAGCTGTAGATTTCGGGCGTGGTTCGTTGGTCCGTAAGCGTCGCTTCAACTCGTCCCACAAATTTTCTATGGGGTTTAGGTCGGGACTCTGAGCAGGCCAGGGAAGACGTTTTACATCCGTATCTTGATACCACTCCTTGACAGCGTCTGTAACATGACATGGAGCGTTGTCGTCCTGGAGTAACATTCGTCCATTCCATAAAATTGCCAGAGCGTAGGAAGAACCTGATTGTCCAAAATGTTCATGTAGGCGTCGGAGTTCAATTGACCAGGAACAACATGCAAAGGTCCCAGGCCATACCACGAAAAACACCCCTAAAAAAGTAGTAGGATTTGGGATTTGAGATGCATATCCGCTGGCGTCAAGTCCATTCATTATTGTAGGGTAGTGTATATTACAATAGCCAATCCAAATAGCAGCAGAGAGTTCCTAGTTCCTTCCACGGTCTCCGCTGGTCAAATCTACCTTATCCCCTCTCTCCTCTTTTCTCCTCTTGACCTTTCAAGTTCACCCCCACAAGAGTCCCTAGAGGATCCATCGCTTCCTCTGCAACCATTCTTCGCTGTGTTGACAAGGGAACCTCAGAACCTCACAGAGTCATTTCGATGAGTACTGGGAGTTGTTCAGTTGGTAGAGTCCCGGATTAGGAACTGAAGGGTTAAGACCTTTCCCTTCTTAATTGATTGCGAACCGTCACCAATAGCCAGTGTTGTGCGATAGGAGCAATAGGAGTGTGTGACGTGGCAACCAACCGGTCTAGTGGTTAAAGTGTTAGCCTCTAGATCGGAAGGTTCCTGGTAACTTTTAATTAGCGTCGTACTAGAGCAACACAACAGGTTAACAAAGATGTTGGAGGAACGTGTTAGTTTTTGTTTATATGTCCTGGCAGTGGCATTGAGGGGGCACACTGAGGCCCCAAGTACCTCCAGAGTATGCCTTTGTTTTTTGTCTTTCTATCCATAAAATATTAAAAATGCATTGAATTGTTTTGGGTAGGGTGACAGGTAGTTAGTTAACATCGCACTGGAGCAACACAACGGGCTAGTGGTGGTGGTCCGGGATCAATCCCGAAAAGTAAAATTCGAGTACAAAACCGCGTGATTTTTAAACAGCAAATTATTTTGAGACATTAACTTAAAATTATAGGTTTTAGATTAATTATATATTTATTAATTTTAATTATTTACTAGAAATATAAAAACATGAAAACTTCTTATTTTCATTGAGACATAACATACCTACATATTCACAGAAGCATTAGTTATCAGAATGCAAAGACAAATCTTCAAATATTGGCCAGAAAGATACATATAGTGCCCACATTGCATTTCTTACCCTCCATCACTGTAGATAAAGTAATATTGACAAATTAGATACCGAGATTCGATCGAAGGTAAAAAAAAAATTGAGTGCTTTATTAGGTTGGTAACTTTTAATTAGCATCGTACTAGAGCAACACAATAGGTTAACAAAGATATTGGAGGAACGTGTTAGTTTTTGTTTACATGTCCTGGCAGTGGCATTGAGGGGGCACACTGGGGCCCAAGTACCTCCAGAGTATGCCTTTTTTTTTAAAATCTTTTTACCCATAAAATATTAAAAATGCATTGAATTGTTTTGGGTAGGGCGACAGGTAGTTAGTTAACATCGCACTGGAGCACTGAAAATTTAGTGCTTTATTTTTAAACATGCTTATAAGTAAATTAGATTCGCCATTGCTCCTTTTCCTCAAAGAATTTGAACTATAAATAATTTCGAGCCCTACATTAAAAAGGTTGATTTGTCGTTGAATTAACGTCATACTGGAGGAATGCAACTGACAATCTAAACTAAAAAAGAGCCCAAAAGGCGCAATTGTTCCCAATCCTGGCAATTCTGTATGGATGATCCGAGCACTGACAGAACTTAGGGCTGTTTATAAAGGTGGGGAAATGAGAGAGAGCATAAAAGAATGATTGACCATGCGCAAGGACCTATTGCGCATATCATCCCTTAGGGCTGTTAAAATCAGTAAGAAGTATGTGGATAGTGAATATGTACTCTGAAGTATTCATTGCGCATGACAAACGCCATTCACCAGATTGGTTAACCCTGGTTAGAATTATTTTGTTGCATAACTGACTGACATTAAAATAGTAACCGATGTCACTCAGATTTACGTTAAAAAATCGTTATTTTTTTCCCGATATTATCGATTATTATTTATTTTCCCCCATCTAATTTTAGCTTTTTTTGTTAGGAGATGCCGGGTTTGTGGCTTCAATGGACCATGCCACTGCTGCTCCATGTCCTTGCATTGGTAAGTAATGCATTTGTATTTCAATTTCATGTAGTTCATTTCATACCTTTTTAATTTTTGCTCTTGAAGATTTAAATTTTTAGTTGGTAGCTTATAGTGCCCAGTTTTTCCTGATAACGTGAAAATGCACTACTAGCACTCTGCTTAGGAGCTCCTCTGTTCCCTTATATCTTATTAAGAATCCCTTATATCCTATTAAGATTGACCGTTGCCCATAACCCATTTTGCTTCTATGGTGTGACGTTAATTAACTATTAAATTTAAAATTGGAGACGGTCACTGCCAACGAAAGATTGCATTTTTTAAACTTAGTTTGCCCTAAATATATTATCGTCTAATTTTCTTTTTTATTTTACTAAAATTCAAACCCCAACCCCCCACCATCTGCATAATTTTCTCCAAAAACACCCTTGAATTTTCCTGACAACCCGCAAGTACTATACCACGCTTGGGAGAGGCCCTGATCTCTTATATCCTATCGAGATATTACACGATCACTTTAACGTAAGATAGCACGTTTATGATCTCATTTTAAAATAGTCAATCCCTTTCGATTTTCGTACTTATTTAACAGATATTCAAATCTCGATCTGTCATCCTTACCAGCTTATTCTCTGGGGAGAAGCTTCATTTTTTTTCTCGAAACCTGAAGTGGATCTACCAGCTCACAGCTCAGGAACGGTCCAGGTCCTTCATATCCTATCGAGATAGATGTTCGCTTGAGACGTAAGAGTAATTGCATTTAACTCGTTTGACTTTAGCCAATAGTGTAATTTTCATTTTCATTTAACTAAAATTAAAATTCTAACGTCATCATTCGCACTACCTTATTCTCTAGGAGCTGCTTCGATTTTTTCATGACAACCAACAAATGCTTAACGCATTGCTAAGGCCCTGACCCTTTATATCCTATTAAGATAAGAGACGATCACTGGCGATGTAAGAGTATCGTGTTTATGAACTCATTTCAAAGTAGTCGATCTCTCAATTTTCGTATATATTTTAACAAAGATTCAGATTCACAATCTCATTGTCCGCACCATCTTATTCTCTGGAAATGCCTTTGATTGTTTCCTTGACAACCTGAGGGGGCTATCTTGATCTCGTCATCATCAAAAAATCGGCAATGATGACGAGATATATAGTCACTTGCAAAACGTCAGATCGCGATGGACGTGATATCTTGTAGAAACCACTTGCAGGATTAAACTAAAATTCACTCTTAACCTCATCGCTCCCACCACCTGACTCTTCAAAAATACCCCCTATGAGGATTCGCCAACTCCGATAGACATCCATCCATCAAGACCTCACATTCCGAAAAGCACCTGTTCTTGCAGCTGTTAACAAGTGCCGAAAAACGATAACAGCGTAAAAGTCGCGCTCTAATCCATTCTCACTGTCGTATATTTTTCGTTTTTATTGTCCCTTTAGGTTGTTCGGTCGATGAGGTACCATATTAAGAAATACCGTGTTACCATATAACCGTATTAAGAAAACTTACCATACCTTAATAGACGAGATGTAGAAAACTGTTCTTTTCTTAACCTTTAACTGCTGTCATGGGTCTCACTGACCCCGAGTCAATTTTGACGGGTCGTTTCCACCCCTTAAAGTGAATATTGGTCCATGTCCTATTCAGTACCTTCCTACTACGTCCAACAGAAGCCACATTCCAAGACTGGTTTGGCTGCTCCAACTATTTCGTATTTCACTCTATTTGCATTTCCCGCGTGGTCTCTTAGACCCCTTCACAGCATTTGCGTTACCGTTCTTGTTGAATGAAATCGTATAAGTTTGAGTAGGGAATTTCGGCAGAGAGCCTAAAATGGAAAAAAACTTTACTAAGAAACGACGACCTATGTATCTTACACAAAAAGAAATTCAGGATATTGTTGATAATTCATCGGAAATAGAGTACTGGGACAGTGAAATTTTGGATAATATTATTGAAAGTGAACACGAAACGGATTCGGAAATTGATGAAGATGAAAACATTTCAAGTGCGTCTTCACAAGAATATTTATACGGAAAAAATAACTTCAAATGGGATGCCTGAAGGGGGGGGGGGCTAATCGTGCCGTTCGATGGTAATGGTAATTTTAGTTAACGTCGTACTAGAGCTACACAACGGGCTATTGACGACGGTCCGGGATCAGTCCCTTAAGGGAAAGATCCGAGGACAACACCTCGTAATTTTGAACCACGGTCAGGTGACGAAGCAACACCTGAGCTGGCACCCCACTCTCCAAACTTCCACGCCAACCCAACGTGAGGACTTTCGGCCACGACAGATTTAAGGTGCACCAGCCGCCTCTACACCATACGTTTACAAACATCCATGCCCGGACCCGGATTCGAACCGGTAACCTTCCGATCTAGAGGCTAACACCTTAACCACTATACCGGTTGGTCGGCCGTGCCGTTAGAACACCAAAACGCAACGTAGTTTTACAGTTTCCAGTGTTGAAACGTCCTGCAAAATTAGGTCCGAAAGCTGAGCCTGAAGAGAGTGGAATCTACTTAACTCGTATAGAAAAAATAAAATATATTTCATGTTAAGAATTGAATGATCTAAATTTAAAATGTATAGTTAATAATTATCTATAGAATCTTCATCAATATATTATATTAATCAACTATATACGCACTTTAGTGTGAGAGTTCTGAGAGACCCCTCCACACTAGTTACGAGACGGTTTGTGACACAGCAGTTAATGGTTAATCTCGTCATAACAAAAAAAAATTGCAATATCACGATGACGAGATATATCGTCACTTGCAAAACCGGTCAGGTCGCGATGGACGAGATATCTCGCCGAAACCACTTGCAGGGCTCACTCTCAACCTCATCGTCCCCACCACCTGACTCTCCAGGAACACCCTCGATGCGGATCCTCCAACTCCGGAAGACATCCATCCATCAAGACCTCACATTCCGAAAACGCAGACCCTGTTCTTGCAGCTGTTGACAAGTGCCGAAAAACGATAACAGCGTTAAAGTTGCGCTCCAATCCATTCTCATCGGATCGGCCGATGCACGAAAAAGAAAAGCATCCCGAAATCAGCCTTCGCTCGGAAGGGTTCCTCCGTTAATTGAGATGATTTGTTATTGGAAGTGAGACGGACTCGTTATGGCCCGGGAGTTTGTTTTGAGAGAAGATTCTCCCCGGGTCCCGCGATGACACGGCCGTTGATGCAGCGTGGCTGGTGCTTTGCCTTGAGAAATTCGCATTCATCAGCTGCAGAAACAGAATCAGGCCCCAGCTACGCAAACACCGCTCCAATGCCATCGCGAGCAACTTTGGCATTGGAGATGACTGGGAGCTGTTTTGATTCTGCACTCTGTCTGGATGGTCAGATACAAGAAATTGAATTGAAATGTTGGATTCTTTTTGGCTTTGTGTTGTACAGGGTGTCCATAAAAGAATGTGCAGGTTTTAATGGTATATTATAACATTTTAATTTAGACTATTTACAACAAATCATGTATCAAATTGAAGGTAAACTCACCTAGTTTTTCTTACAAATGTTCAATATGTGTACCTTTAGTTATACGGCACACATCCAACCTAAAGTCCAATTCTTACCGTAACAGGGGTGGCTTATCTGGATATATTGAACGAATGCCTCTTTCCCCAATTAGTAGAGGGTGAAACTTATTTGGAAACAGGATGGAACCCCACCTCATTGGAATCTCTTGAAGTCGATAAATTTTGAAAGTCGAAGTCCCTGACCGTTGGACGGGTCGTAAAAGTTGAGACGACAGAGATCTTTTTCGCTGGCCTCCACGTTCACCTAACATAACGCCATGCGATTTTTCCTTTGTGGATTTATAAAATATAGTGTCTACGTTACGCTGCTACCTAATGATTTGCCAGATTTGAGTCACAGAATTGAAGAGGCTATTGCTTCGGACTTGTTAACCAAAGTGTCGGAAGAATTGAACTTTAGGTTGGATGTATGCCGTAAACTTAAGATGCGCATATTGAATATTTGTAAGAAAAACTAGGTGAGTTTACCTTCAAGTTGCTATATGATTTGCTGTACATTGTCTAAATTAAACTGTTATAATATACCATTGAAATTGGGACATTCTTTTAGGACTCCCTGTATATTTCCCAGAAAAATTGTGCTTTTCGCACGCAGAGCTGGTACTACATGATTTTCAACTCATTTGTTTAACATCGTGCATAGCACCTGCGCTAGTGTTTAGAAATTGACTCTAGTGATTGCGCAATGATACTCCTTTCATACTTTATTTAGTCCACTTATGACGAATAAATGCGTCTATATTCACATTTCGTAACTTGTCATGAAATAAAATCAATTGAAAATATAAAGCAACATTGAACACTTCTGATACTGGTGTTGATTCATATTTCTAATAACTGTAATGGCAAAGAGTGCACACCTAAGGCCCGGTGCACACATCCGGTTTTTCAACATGCGGCTCCGCTGCCGCAACGCAAGTGCGGTCTGAGATACATTAGATCCAATGGAGTAGTGCACACATGCTTTCGGCGCCGCTGCTGCGACGCACGTCCAACTTGCGTGCTAGTTGTACCACAGTTCCACACGGCGCTTCAGCTCGCCGCAAACGCTTCTCCGTTTTGAAGTACCTTGTTTTCATATATAAATGGAACATAAATAATAATTAATGAATGGTTGTATCTATTACAGTCTATTTTGTTTCAAAATATACTTTTTTTACACCAAGTAGGCGAAATAAACATGTTTTCTTCGATAGAATATTTATCGCAAAAGGCGCGAAATGAGAATTTGCGTCATTTCACGGTTATGTGTGCAAAGTTTGGCTTCCATGCCGCAACGGCGCCGCACGTTGAAAACCCGGATGTGTTCGCCGAGCCCAAGTCTTATTACCACAGTTAATTTCCTACTGCACTCGTCAATTGCATCTCATTCACTTGTTCAAAGACGATTTGGTAATTTTTGGCGTCAAGACATGCTTTCGCGTTCGCTGATATTTTCTTTTATGCACTGATTTTAGTCTTCCAGACTTCCCATTGCAACGCAGACTGTTGAAAAGTTTCGTTAGAATGGTGGGTTCTTCCGAGTAGCTTTACACCATTATGGAACAGCATAGTTGAAACCAAACATGTCTGAGGCCAATTGTTCACATCCATTTGTTTCCATTTTCTAGTATATATATATATAGTAGGAGGAATATCCGTGGTTCATTGGGCTTATTGAGCTAGGAATCTATGATTTCTCCCTGTACTAAATTCTTGATGCGATGTTTTTTTTGTAGGGTATGCTACTAAATATGCTTTAGTGTAAGAGGTATTTTCGGTAAACGCAAACCAGACGGGAAGTAAAGATTGTACTTCCGATACACAATTACACTGTCTTGATGCGTATCGAGATACCTTAAAATACAATTTTATCGCCGTTTGGGTGACATTCGGTATTTTCTACCGATTGATAGCATTTTTGACCCATCATCTATCAAAATATCAATCATAAATTGATCCATTGGAATTATTATTCGTGAAGAATCAAAATCGTATTCGAAAATCGAGCCAAGTGACTTTACTTACCGAATCCATACAAGAAATGTGTTCCGCAGCAGAACTAATACCACCAACAATAATTATCTAAACAGAAAACACCTCTCAAGACTTTTCAATCAAACCAACTATTTTGACAAATTGAGTTTCCTCCATTTTTCAAATTTGTTTTCAGGTGTTGAGCAATGAACTGTCAAATATCAAAATTCGGAATTTATAGTATTCGAAAATCAAGCATAGTGACGCCATTTTCAAATCCATACAGGATACACGCTTCGCCGCAGAAACACTTACGCCACCTACATTTAGCTTGACACAAAACACCTCATAGACCCCTTTCATTTTGTAAATTTTCATTAAAAATATTCATCTCTTCGATTATTTTTTTTTTGGTTAGTCGTCTGCCTTCTCCCGTCTCGATGGAAGAACCGTGTTTCGTCATCGTCTTGTCCATTCCATTCCTTCGTCCCCGGAGCACGGCGAGACATCGGAAAGATTTACGACCTGGCTCATCGGAACTTTTTAATTTTTTATTTATTGCTCAGCCGCTTATCCGTTTGTTTTCATAGTTTTTGCTCGGCCCTCGATTTATGCGGACGGAAATGGCAACATTTTCAACGCCCGGGAATCCGAGAGGGCGAACTCCACTTTTTGCACGCGGTGGAATCGTTTGCGCCCAAGATGGATGAACGGCGCGTATTTAACGAGTTCTCGGAATACACGTTCGCTCATGTACGTGTACCGAGAGAGATGCGAGCGGACAGATCTATCGTTTTCTCCTGCGAAAAACATTTTCCTCTTTTTTTTAATAATCGCGGAGGACCTTCTTCTCCTTTCCCTTCTTCCACTTCTTTCTTCCGCCATCGTTCTTTTTTTTTTTCCTTCGAAAATTCTCAAGTACTGTTACATTTCTCTCTGTGATAAGTGAATAATTCACTCTGACCTTAAGAAGCGTCGAATTAGAAGGAAAAAGAACAAAAAATGGAATTACGTATGTTTTACCAAGAATCGAGATGGATCGGGTTCAATAACATTTCCTCTTGATTTCCTGTGGTCTTCTCGTTATCGTTTGTAAATTTAAAAAAAATATTCGAATTTCAGAATTTTAAAAGTTTTTTGAATGCTAGATATCAGAAATTCGATATTTCATTCAGAATAAATACTAATCACAATTAAACTCATCAGTCGACGAAAATTGTAAAACTTTCCAAATAATCCCAAAGAATTGTGGTTTAAAAAAATAGATTTGTTTGTTTCTGTGTGTATAAATTAATAATTTTTTGTACACGATCGTTCATTTTTCGAAATCTCATTTTAGGTTCTCTTTGTCATGTAATTTTGTCGATACTACTGTTTTCCCATATTCTTGAATCGTCTGAAATTGGAAGAATAAGCAATTTCTGAATATGGTTCCATATAGTATTTTCTAATGTTTATAATATTTGATTCAAAAAATTTCAAAATTATTCTGAGGCGTATTAAAAATTTTACAAATCCATCGCATTTAACAAGACATTATTTGCATTAGTACGCAGTGGTGGTAGTAATGTATATTGGTTTTTAATATTAAGACAGAATTTACGTGCTTGTATGCATCGCAAAATAGCACAGCAAAATATGTTCGAACTTGCAAGAATATGCAAATGCACAGTTAGTTTTTGCATGATCAAGGTTTGGAGACCAGGAATAAGACCAACACTTTTATTCAAGGTTGCCGCAAGGGTGTAGGGCTACGACACCATGTTACCGGGACCGAGAGCAAGGAAGGTGTTTTTTTTCTTGTGTAAATTGTTGACCATTTTGCACAGACTACCCACGGCTACGCCAGATGAAATTTGGGAACATATAGAAGAAGTATGGACTGACATACCCCAAACACATATCCAAAGCCTTTTTTTATTTATTAATTCTAGGATATCTTGCCAGTCATTGCCGGCTACACAAAACGCTAATTTCCAATGGAATTGTAATTCCAATCAATTCTCCCTTGTGCCTTATGTTATTTGTATTATAAATATATCTTGTCCTTCTTAGCCGACCAACCTGTATGGTGGTTAGGGTGTTAGCCTCTAAATCGGAAGGTTCCTGGTTCGAATCCGTGTCAGGGTATGTATGTTTGTAAGCGTATGGTGTAGAGGCGGCTGGTGCACCTTAAATCTGTCATGGCCTAAAGTACTCATTTTGGGTTGGCGTGGAAGTTTCTAGAGTGGGGTGCCAGCTCAGATGTTGCCTCGTCATCTGACCGTGGTTCAAAATTACGTGGCAATACACCGAATGACTTAGGCTGAGACAGTGGTAACTAGTTGAATATCTTGTCCTTCTTGCCGACCAACCTTTATAGTGGTTAAAATGTTAGGCTATAGATAGGAATTTTGCTGGTTCGAATCCGGGTCAGGGCATGTATGTTTGTAAGTGTATGGTTTAGAGACGGCTGGTGCACCTTAAATCTGTCGTGGCCGAAATTCCTCACTTTGGGTTGGTGTGGAAGTTTGGAGAGTGGGGTGCCAGCTCAGATGTTGCCTCGTCATCTGACCGTGGCTCAAAATTACGTGGCGATACACCGAATGACTTAGGCTGGGACTGTGGTAACTAGTTGAATATCTTGTCCTTCAAAGTGTTGTATTTTCGCTTGCTTACAACGCATACTTGCATTTCATGAGCGATCTGCGAACTCAACGTAATACCAGGTTCGTCATCTAACCTGGTAGTGGAGAAAAAGCACTGATGTGAGGGTACTGATTTAATTTATTACAATTTTTCGTTGTCTTTTAGTGGTTGTTAATATTGCTGTGAGGGTCAGTCTGTTTAAATTTCCAAATGAAAATGACATCCGTTTCTTATATTTTCTCAACCTAAAAAGCTCTGCGGGGGCATCAGTTCTCTTGCTTCATTATGCAAACGTCGATTTGTTCCTGATCTCTCTTTCTTTAAGAACAGCAACTATCGATTCTTGCTTGCTGTGTTTTGTTATTATTTGTTAAGCACTGTCACAATACGAGGTAGTCGGATATTCTTATCTTGTTGTACTTTGCAGTGATATTGCTGCTACTATTGCGATGAATTAAAAGGTTTCCGAGACCTGAGACATAAAACCATATCGGTGACCTGGACGTGTTTTTAACACGCAATCTTCTGTTAGGAAGTTGTTCTTTTGCTGCATTATGCAAATACCGACTCATTTTTGTCAATCGAATACGTGTAAACTGTGTTCTGCGCAGATAATCACGGTATAAAATGAGTTTTTTTTTTAGTACGTTCTCTCTATTTCTTTGACACTGTAATTGTCTGTTCTTTTTTCTGCCTGTTTTGTTATTACGATCGAATAAATCGAATGTATTAACTTTGGAATTTGTTGATGTTATTCCCTCTTCAAAGATCCTTGTCAGTCGAGGAAGCTTTTTTTGATGCACAGTACAGTACAAGTATATTCTTATCTTGTTGTTCTGTGCAGTGCTAGATATTGCTGCTTTTGTAGAATTTAAAACCCAGTCGAGACCTGAGGTATCAAGCCACAGTTCTGTGGCACCTCAAGGGGTTCCCGCGGCAAGCAGTTCTCTCTTCAAACTGGATGAGTCCTTGATCGGTTCAACCCCTGCTCTCCACCGATTGCGCATGTGAGAAAATTTATCTCCAAGAAAAATATGAAATTTGAATCCCTCGCTGAGTAACGGTGCCTCTATTGCTGAGTGACGTCAGGAGTCAGGTGGCTTCGCGACCCAACCACGCCTCGATGGGGGTCACGTGACCTCTCGAGGCGACACTGTTGCCACACGCAGCCTCTGTAATATTTCAACTTATGTGTCGCTACGAGAAAAAAGGAATGGACGAAAAAACGCGGGGGAAAATAATAAAAGATTAAAAGTATGGAAGAAGGGAAAAAAGAGGAGAGCGAGAACAGCTAATGTCGGTTATTTGTTTCGCGGAGCACGTGTTTTCTGTCAACCATCGGCGTCGCCCATTTCGTGGTTTGGGCGCCTCTAATATAATTTTCGATATTTCCTTCGGAATGCCGCATCCGAAGTTCATTTATAAAAACATTGCTGGCGTATTTCTTAGTCGACGGCAGTAGGAATAGACTTTTTTTTTAAAGAAAAATAAGTTAAAAATTTTCAGTGGAACCTTGATTATCCTAGATGATGCTTGCCGAGGCCACTTCGTATAACCCAAAACTCGAATAATATGGGCGTAGTAACATATAACAGCGTATTCAAAATACAGAAGAAATGTACTCTTCTGCATGTTACTAAAGGGTGTCCCAAAATTCACGCAACAAGTAATTTTGATAGAAAACACAGGTTTACAATTAAAAATTGCAAATTTTTTATTGATTCACCAAAGTATCTTTATATAATTCTCTTACGTGGCACGCAAATAAGACGTTATTTGTTATCGCGTTTTGGCAACACTGTACGATTGTTTAACACGAAGCCTCTCCGCCTCAAATGAATTTATAGCGTTATCGGATGACATTTTATTGAAAATATATAGATATTAGTCGAGCAGTTGTAGCTTATATACAAACAACATGCTGTGTATTCGATTTCCAAAGCGGCGTTCACATTTCGAGGCCATATTTGTTCAAAGTTTTCATTTGAATTAAATATTGTTCGAGTTCTGATTCCAGAGGTACTGTATAACTTTTCTGCAGTACTACAAATTTATATTTGAAAAATATTTTGTGGAGTATCATATTTTGTAAACAATCCCTTCTGCTAGGACACATGTTTTCATTAATGCGAGTGAAGCGAGTGAGGTTCGCGCAGCAATTCTCCGGGGGTTGGTGAGCGTCAGCGAACAGGTGGCGGCCCCCCTAGTACAATAAAAGGTTATGTATGGAATAGCATATTGGGTAAATCGCCTCCAAGGTTTTTGCTGACACATAGTACTCTTTTGTTGAAATTTTCCTTGATCGTTTTGCATAAATGTAGCTGAATTCGTTGATACAGCGCTCAATTTCCTCCTTCAAGGCGTGGGTGTTCGTGGGCTTGTTGGCATAAATCTTAGACTTCAAAAACCCCAAAGAGAAAAGTCCGACGGCGTTAAATAGCATGATCTGGGCGGCCAATTCGGATCACCAAAACGGGAAATTACACGACCAGGAAATGACTCATGCAGTAATTGAATTGTTTCTCGGGCTGTATGACATGTGGTACCGTCTTGTTGAAATCACATGTCGTCCACATCCATACCTTACAATTTAATCACAAAAAAATTGAATTATCGTGTCGCATATTTTGTACGAAAATTAAGAAGTGTAGCTGCGAAACCCCATTCATTATTTAAAAAATATTGCTCAACAATGGAAACGCGCCGTTCTTTCATGTAGCGCTCCATTTTTAATAACCCTGAAATGTCAGCTGTCACGCTGTCTCTTTTTTTCGTTGGTTGCACTTTACCGTACAAATGGTGTAAAATTCAAATCTTGCGTGAATTTTGGGACACCCTAGTACTGCTACTGAAATATTTATAAAGCTGGGATTACGAATAGTATGTACTCGGGTGTGCGAATAATATACAAGGTGCCCTAAAAGTTCCGTACTGACGATTCGTTGTTGTTTCTTATGCCTACACTGGCAGACCGGAGGAGTGCCAGGCCCGTCAAAGACGGCAAGAGGCGAGGGGTGTGTGCCTTCCATGTTATTGAGCCCCATTGGGAGGAAGTCCGACTTAGCTCGACATACATGACACATCCGTTTTACAGGAAGGTCCCTTTCATACATCCATTCACTCACACATATCGTAATTTAGATCCCAATCAGAGGCCTATAACCTCCTCATCAGGTACCCCCAGAGGTATTGATTTGGTATGGGAACATGGGGGACTTTGTGGCCACGACCTATTTGACATGCCCCAGTCACCATTAGTGAACACGACGGTCTTTAGCCAGGTCGAAGCGCCGATCTAGCAATCATCAGAATTGCAGGCTCCGCCGAGGACAGAGCCCACAACCCTTCTGATGCGAGCCCGACGCTCTACTGACGATTCGTGAATTTCTTATACAAAAACAACAAACTTTGAAACAATTATTTTTATGCCAATGGCAAAAAGCACTTTTTTAACCTAACGTAGAAAAAAAAATGTGGACACATTTATAATAAATGTTCAAAATTTCCGCCCTTTTCTTGAAGGCAAAGCTGAAGTCCTTTGAGCATATTTTTAGAAACGCGTATCACGATGCTGGGAGTGACTTATTGGTATCCTTTGTGTGATGGCAATTTTCAGATCACCTATTGTTTGGCAATTATCTTCATAAACTTTGTTCTTTAAATATCCCCACAGAAAAAAGTCAGAGATGCGCAGATCAGGGAAAGAGGTGGCCAAAAGTTTCTTGAGATGAGTTGATCGCCAACAAAAATCTTTAAGCATGCCCGTGGTTACATAACATGTATGGCAGGTTGCAACGTCTTGTTGGAACCAATAGTTTTGTTCATTTACTTCTAACAATGTAATAAGTTGTTGAATAAGTTGATATACGTATCTTTACTCGGCATTGCATTATTTGTATTTTTATGTCGTAAAATTCTTTAAATATTTCATATGATTTACATTCAAAATAAGCCTCAAACAGCGCAATTCTCTGTGAATGCGTGATAAATTCATCTTGCAATAAAGAATAAAATTACGTGGAACTATATTTCCGAATAACTTGAGTGCGAAGAAAATCAAACGATAAAAATTAAAGAGTCGATAAAACTATAAGCAGACGACAAAATTCAATAATTAAAACAATTAAGGGCAATAAATTTTTTTAAAGTTGGAGTACGGAAACTTTTAGGTCATCCTGTATAAACAGAAACTATGATAATACGGACGTAGGGACAATAAACAGCCTATACGAAATACAGAAGAAATTTACTGTACTACATGTTATTACTACTTCTACTGAAAGATTCATAAAGCAAGAATAACTAATATATACTCTGTGCCACCAGTATGTGTTTTACTGTAATAGTTTTTAAGAGAGTTATATTTCGCTACACTTTCACGAACGCCAACTGCATAATTTTCCCATCAATGCATTTTAAACTTCATTTTAGTTTTTCATGTTGATGAGTAGTTGATTTTAAAATATTTACTTTTTCATATTTTTGTGTGAAGTGTTTATTCTGTTTTTACGTGTTTACTTAAATGCTTTTGTCATGCTTTTCAAGCTAGAGTGGTTGATAATTTGATGCTTTTAAGTCTACTATTATTGAATTTTGTCTCCGTTTGGCACAGATTATCCATTTTTGAATCTTGCGCCATGAAACCTAAAACAACCAATCTTCCTGCCAAACCAAATCAATCAATCACAAAGTGCGCTCAGTCAAGCTCGAAGCTTCATTTTCGCTTCACGATCTTTCATAGCGTTATTAGAAAACAGTGTTCGCTTTCCAAAAATTGTGACTTAGTTTAAAGGTATTTCTATTTCTTAAGTAATGATCAAAGTAAAAAAGGATGGAAGAAACAGTTTCTTTTGACAACATTTTGATTCATGTCTTAATTTTTCGCTTACATTTTCAGCCTACATATAATGAACAGAAAAGTCTTAAAGTTGACTTATAATATACCATGCTTATTTTTTAACTTAAGGGAGGGCATCAGACTTAAGAGAACACTAAATATTCTTTTGACGAAACTAATATAGCTTTCGACACTATTTCAGAATGGCTATTATATATGTTACAACTTGATTACATTTCAACCTGTATATATATATACTGAAAGCTAAAAAAAACCTTCGAACTTAATACTAAGTTAATATCTCGTTTAAGCTCTATTCGACACTTTGCACCGAATGTTTTTAGATTATCAATACTTGTAATCTGATACTCAAATCAAAATTAATTATAAATTAGAAATTAATTGCTTATTGTCCTTTCACTTAGCTCTAAGATTATCAGTAGGATTTTTTTCTCTGATGCTGTGTTAATGAGGGTAGCGATTTGAGCGGCAAAAAGCGCACCATTTTTTTTCTTCTGCGTAATAGGAGAGTCTTGGCGGTTTTCCTATTTCGAAAAGATAGTAATCTCTAAACAATACGAGGAAATTCAAGATGTCACAAAGGACATTGATTGGGGTTTATTTTTTTTAAAGTTCTTAATGAGATGGTTTTTGAAGAGTTAGCCATTATTATTTTTGGTGAATGTGCACTTGCTATGAGTTTTGAAAACTTTTAAATGAAATTTTGATTGAGCAACGGGATGCAAACATCGATCTTCTAGTAAAATAGACTGAGCATGCGAGCAGGTTTTTGTTATTCTTCCGGTCTCTTTGTTTGAAGATCTGTCACGTGGTTGTGGGAAAAATCACGAATAATCCCCACATATTCTGTCTATTTCATTAGTAGGTCGATGAATGCAAATGCGCGATGTTGCTTGGCTTGTTTTCGAACGCAATTTAGTACTTCGCAAGTAAAAATACTAGAAATGGATATTTAATGGATATATAATAGTTGATTGGTCAGATTAAGTTTATCGCCAAACGATGCCAAAATGGCGATAAACAACATTTCATGGGTCACCCCGATATGCATCTCTCAAGAGCATTTGAGTAGTGGAAGTAAAATCGTATCAGTCTGGTTTATTTGTTTACACTCTCTGGAAATATCTCATATGCAACATGTTTGAGTAAATAATTTCACTCTTAACAAATTTGTTTTGTGTACTGTTGAAACGGAGTTTACATCACGGATTATTTTCTGGTTTACGCTTTTGTTTAAAAATTGTTTACGAACGCAGCCTCAGTGTTACCAACACATATCGAAAGAAGAAGAAGAATTTAGTTTTGTTTCGAAGTATTTGAAAAAAAGGATTGTAAAAAGCGGACTTAATTCACAGTAGCTTCTGAAATTATTACACATCATATTCAGTAACGAAGCATCGAGTAAATCCTTTAATAACTGAAAATAATAATATTTATTCCATTGAAATTTACAAAAATCAGAACATATAAAAAATGGACTTAATCGCATTGACTTTTGAGCGACTCATGTAGTACTAGTAGAATAACTTGGCGTTGCTCATTTTGATTTGGTTAAACGTAGGTTGAAAAGTCACTAGATTGATAATTTTTTCTTTCATAGAAAAAGGCAAACATCATTTAAGTGCTCGGAAAATAATATTTTAGCAGCGTTTTAACTTTTTCATAGCTTCTGCCATTTATTTAGAACGCTAATATTTTATACTTGATATATAATCATCCATATAATCCATTTCATACTCACCGCACTTCTTATTACTGAAGGACAAACAACAAAATATTTTTCTAAGGCGACTTTTTCAGAAGTCGATTTAGAAATATATTTGATTTACAACGCATGGCCATCTCTTTTAGTTTGACGTGTTTTCTATTTTATTTTAAAATAATTTTATTTTAACTTCACCGTTAATTTAAAAATGAGAAGTTAAAGACATTACTAAAAAAGGTTTGTTTTGTATATGTTATTAAATTTTTATGAAACGGAATTGTACATACCATTACCAACGACTTAACAAAAGGTAGTCAAAATATACATATACGCCACGAAATTGGTCACGTTTAGTGATATTTTGCAGAAAATAAAAAAAATAGTTCATGAAGATTTAACTCCTAATTAATATATTTGGCAATATGTAAAAAGTACAGGAAAACATAAATACAAACAAAAGCAAAATGCATTGAAATAATGCAGAATTCTAAAGAACGAAATATACGACCTATCTTGTCGAATTTGGACTACATGAGTATATTCTGAAATAGAGCAATTCGAAAATAGATATTTGAAAAATAATGATAAATGCGATGATTTATGAAATTTAGAAATGACTCGGATATAACTGCAAAATTTTGCTGTCCTTATTCAAATACACATAAATACGGGATTCTAAGTTAGTTTTATAAAATGAAACTAGGGGGCCAGCCCCCTGCTCGCTAGCGCTCGCCAACCCCCGGAGGATTGCTTTGCAATCCTCACTGGTTCGCTGGGCGAACCTATGATCGCTTCGCTCGCATCAATGAAGACATGTGTCCTAGCAGAAGGGATTGTTTACTAAATATGATGTTCGAAAAAAAAAACATTTTTTTTTCCAATCTAAATTTGCTGTTTGCAGAAACGATATATACAGTGCCTCTAAAATCAGAATTCAAATGAAAACTTTGTGCAAATTTTGACTCGAAATGTGATCGCTGCTTTGGAAATTAATACCCAGCATGTTGTTTGTGTGTACATTTCCCCAGCACTCGAGCCACTCACTTTTTAATTGAGTTTGTTGTCATTGATTTCTATTACAAACTGCAACAGCTAGACTAAAATTAATTTTTGTTCAATAAAATTTCATCCGATTACGCTATGAATTCAATTGAGGCGCGAGACTTCGTGGTGGTAAACAAACAATCGTACAATGTTGCCAAAACGCAATAACAAATAACGTCTTTTTTGCGTGCCACATAAGAGAATTATATATATAGATGTTAATTATCGCGTGGCTACATCTCAAATACCAAGATTACGCTTTTATGATCAATGAGTTTATTATTTGGGCTTTTCTTGTTCCATTATACAAAATGTAAGTTATGTAAAATTAAATACTTGAAAATTACTTTTTTCATCATTAAAATATTCATAATTTATGATATGGGAAAAGATAAAAAATTCGTTCTGACATAAATATTATAATTCAATTTATTTAAAAATTTATTTTCCGAGAATACTGGTAAAACAAATTTACTGGAACTAATTTACTAGTACGTCAGCCTTAGCTTAAGAGCTTCTAGAAACTTTTCCCAGGAGGACCTAATATTGAAATAAACACTGTGGGTGGGTGTTTATTGGGAAATAAAAGATGCTCTTGAAATATTGGCGCAATGTAGAACATTAGCACGAGCTTCCCGAAGCTTTGTCCAGGATGGACACAATATTGAACTACATAATGGTTGTTTATCGGTAAACCATAAAAGGATGCTTTTGGATTTCTTTAAATTCTGGTTTGCAGTTATTATTCGAGCACTTAAGAAGATTTCAGTTTTCAAGCTGGTAAGATTACTGTAGTGCATTCTTCAACTGTTCTATTCTTTTCTTTCCCAGCAAATACAGAGCTTAGTAGGTCATTCTATAGTATCACATAAGCTTTTAAAATCCTTGTCCGAGGGATATAGTATTGAAACAAATATTGTGGAGGAGAGATAATTGGTAAACAAAGGACGTTCCTGCGTTTCTTGAAATTCTGGCATACTGTAGTGCATAAGCACAAGAGCTTCCAAAAGCCTTATCCTGTAAGGACATAATACTGTAATAGATTATGTTTATTGATAAACAAAATGTATTTTATTGTGTTTCTTTAAATTCTGGTACACAGTAGTAATTCGAGCACTTCAATTTTCAGTTCTTCCGAAGGCACGATAAGGTTCTTCAACAGTTCTAGACTTTTCTCTCACAGCAGAGCTTGGTACGCCATTTTGCATTAGCACAATAGCTTTCAAAAACCCTTGTTTCAGAGGAACATAGAATTGAAATAAATATTGAGCATGTTTATTGGTAAACAAAACTGACGCTCTTACGTTTTTTGACATTCTGACATGCTGTAGTAATATGAGCTCTTCTGATTCCAATTTTTACGAAGATAAGATCAGATCTGTTATTCTCCAAGAACAGTTCTTTTATCTCCCAGCCAATACAGAGCTCAGTACGTCACTCTGCGTTAGCCCAAGAGCTTCCAAAACCTTGTCCCGGGACAACCCGATCCCCAACAATTTGAATAATCCTTTCTTCTAAGCCCCAGACACCTTCGAATTTCAAAACAAACATCCTCCTAATTATTTTCCAAAAGTGCCTCCAGTGTCTGCCCCGGGCAAATGAGTCCGGGTAGCCGCTAATGATCTCTCCAAAGTCGGGGTCCACGAGCAAAAAAGTCCCCATGCATAACAATGCCAGTCCTTCATAATTCGATCTTTTTCGTGCGCAATGCGAAACGTTCCGTGACCTCATGGTTCTTGATGAACTCGATACTGAGCACCAGGATGCAGTTGGGGATGCGCCCGCGGATTGGTGGGGGAGTTGTGAGAACTACTTGAGGAGTCGCGCAGTTTCGGGAAATTGTTTCGATTCTTCAGTGGCAACTGGTGTGGGTAGGGGAAAATTTGTGAGTCGGTTTGTGTTTGAGTGGAGAGATTTGGGGGAATTTTGCGGTGTATTCGTAACGCGTCGATGTGGGAATATTTTTTTGGCAAATTTCCGTGGATAGGTATCATGCGGCTTTTACTGAAATGCAGTGAAATAGCAGACAGCATATGTGGTAAAGTTTCCAAATCCTCCAAGGGGTTTCTACGAGATATCTCGTCTATCAAGACCTGTCGTTTTGCTAATGGCAAAATATCTCTGAGATAAAACTGCTTTATTGATCCAAGTGGTAAAAAAAAGTATCTTTTGACCAGACCTGTTGACAATTTGGTACAAGTTTTTGAATCAGAGGCTATTGTATTCGTAACGCGTTGATGTGGGAATATTTTTTTGGCAAATTTCCGAGGATAGGTATCATGCGGCTTTTACTGAAATGCAGTGAAATAGCAGACAGAATCTGTGGTAAAGTTTACAAATCCTCCAAGGGGGTTTCTACGAGATATCTCGTCTATCAACATCTGTCGTTTTGCTAATGGCAAAATATATCTGAGATAAAACTGCTCTATTGATCCAAGTGGTAAAAACAAAGTATCTTTTGCCCAGATCTGGTGATGATTTGGTACAAGTTTTTGAATCAGAGGCTATTGGGCAAAACTACAGGGTTAGTTTTCGACACGAAGTCAAACCTTTCAGATAGTTAAATGTTAATATTTATTGATTGCAAAGATAATGAACATAGAAAAATTCTTAAATTAATTTGGCATACCTAGACAGATATGACATGATACATTCAACAAGTTCAATCTACTTTATAAAATGTACCACTCTCGTAAATAACGGTTTTAAAAACTAGTTATACTGTAGTGCATATTACATATAATCTTTTGAATTTTTTCTTATAACGATATTCAGTTAATTTGTTATGTATTTTTATGCATTTGTTATATATTTTTACTCAACTCTGTTACAACATCATGTTACTTAACTTTGGCACATGTCTAAATAGTTAATTATGTGCCTAGAGCTGCATATCTCGTATATATGACTAACAATTAACTCCATGTATTACTGTTCGTAGTATCATATGACGTTCGTTCCGTTTTTAAAATGAAATGTTTGGTTTAAATCTTGCGTATTTATTTAAGGTGTCAAGCAGGTTGGAAAGTGCAAACAACGATGGCTCAGGCATTGTAGATCATAAAGAATATTATGTATAAAAAATAAGATATATATGTAAGAGAATATATAATAGAGAGAGAGAGATACATTATTTATTTATAATTTTAGAGATATGATTTGATTTTTAAAAATTTTACAGATTAGATAATTTGGAAGATTTAAAACTTTTAAATTTATTTAATGCCCATGTCAAATGCAAAAATGTCAATCTAATTTTTATTCAGATTTGTTTGTTTCATTAACTTTTGCTTAACAGATTTCAACATAATAAAGGCTTGGTGAAAGGGTTTTCTGAGCTGATGTATGTGACGCCATAACACTCAGAAGAATTGCAGAGAAAGTGGAAGATGAAAGATTCAAGATGAGACAAAACTGGTTTTCTCAATGATCGTCCAGAGGGATATGAAATCTGAGATCATTGTGAAAGCTGATTTTGTTGTTCCTTCACCTCAATGCTGGATACTTATTCATGATGTAATGCATGTTTGCCTTATATGGAAAGTGGAAGAATATTTCTTCTTTAACGGTTTGTATTTTTATTTACGCAAATGTTTTATAGTTTTACTAATATTAATCATTTTGCATGTTTTCAGGTAAGTGCCTTATTTGGTTGAAAAAGATAAGACAAATGAACTTATAGTAAAGGATCTTGATTATTGAATGCTTTTTAATTAGTCTCGTGAAGTGGTTTTCTAACTTTTTAATTTCAATGCACTCATAAATTGATTGCAAAAATTATGCAGCCTACCAAAAATATGAGTTTTTTCGAGCTAACAATCATGGATAATTTTGATTTATTCACAAAACAAATTGTTTTTACTTATCTTTTTGCTCTCGAAGTTGCTTTTAAAAATATTTTTGATACATTGTAATAAAAATATCATCTCAAAATAATTTATACGGGTATTAACTCTTCTGGTAGTTTAACTTCCGCAGTTTAAACCGTTCATAAGGCACACCAATTGGAAATCACTAATTCAGTAACTAAATATACAATGCAACTAGATTTGACTCAAGAAGTTGAATGTAACTTGGGACACATTCGGCAATACCATAAATCCATAAGTTCTCCACAAGCAAATAACGACCATTGAATTAGGAGAACAATGCTTCTTTCTTTTCTAAGATGGTGAACAGACCGTCACTCACTGTTCAATAATAATCCAAAGGTTATGAACAAGAGATTGAAGTGTCTAAGGATGCATTTAGATACCTCTAAACAGATTTTTTGTCAAATAGTATTATGATACTTGGAAACTGATGACGTAGTAAGAAACTAATTCAGTACCCAGTATGTGTCATTTTCGGTCAAATTAAATGTAGGTGACGTTAGTATTTCCTGATCGTATTCCGGATGTGACGTCCTTTGCCTTGTTTTTCGAATACGATCTAAGCACTTCACCAATAAAATCTCCAAATAATAAATTTCTAATTGATACGTGATAGTTGATTTGTCTAAGTCTACGACATTGAGCCCAATCGTCGCTAAAACGACGATAATCTATATTTTAAGTTAATCCCGATATTTATTTTGCGAGTGCATTTGTGTAGCTGAAGTAAAATCTTCGCATTCCATCTGGCTTGTATCATGAAACTGAAAATCCCACAGAGTTGGTATTTCACTCCAAATCCTTCTGTATCCCTTCTGTAATAGGTGCAATCTTTCTTCGGGTTACTTGTAAAAAAGTTTTGAAAGAAGGACATAAAGTTACATAGAATTTTACTTAATTTGTATATTTTATATAAAGATTAGTTGAATCAAAGGCTAGGTTGAATTTACGGCGCGCACTGAAGCAGCACAATGGGTAATGATTCGGAATAAATACCGAAGTTATAAAACAGAGAATATTTTTGTTTAAAGCTGTAAAAACTCTAGAAAACTGTGATATGATGTCCTGAAATATGCACAGTTTAATTCTGTCTAAATTTTTTAGGTTAACGCAGCCATTTTCAGCACACTACATCGTGCCCTTGGAGCATACACTCTATTGCAAACAAATCGACGCACCAAGGAGTTGCCCAACAGTGGTGCCGGGCTCGATTAACTTGGAACAGCGCTGATTGGGGACGTATGGTCTTTAGTGGCGAGTCTTTCTAACTGTGTCTGGGACGTCCAGGGCAGCATGGGTATCCTTCCCTCACAATCCCACGCCACACATGCACACAACAGGGCGTTATTGTCTGAGGTGCTATCTCCTTTGATAGCCGGACCCCTTAGGTTGTCATTTCTGGCACACTCACAGCACAGCGTTACGTAGACGACATTCTACTACCTGTTGTGTTACCGTTCCTTTTCGACCACTGGACTTACTTATCAACAAGATAATGCCCGGCCGCATATGGCACGTGTTGTTATGCATTGTATTCGAGCTTTCTTAACACTTCCTTGGTCAGCTACGTCTCCTGATCACTCTCCCATATAGCACATTTGGGATGTTATGGGAAGGCGATTGCAAGCATCCCGGAATGTTGATCACTTAGCCCAACAGTTGAAGACAATTTGGCAAGAAATTCCCATCCGGGAACTTTTTCAGTCTATCCTACGCCTGATGACAGCTTGCATCCAAGCCAGATGTGTGAACCAACTCCTTATTGAATTCTTCCATTTGTAAACGGTCAAACTATGAAATAAATCATTGAATTGTTCTGAAATTTTAATCGTTTGTTTTTCTATGTATGTTAATAACCACCACCAATCCACCAATTTTTATCGCAATCGGACAACTCCTTCTTGATGCGTCGATTTCTTTTGTTATAGAGTGTAGAATAAAATTTAATATTGAACATTACACAAAAAGAAATCAATCAAAATCAAGCGACAAAAATTGCTACGAGCCGAGCAATTGGTAAAGAACAAAACACAAGAGGTGAAGGGATAAATACATAAATGATGTTTGCCAGACGCAACGAAGCTGCCTAGGGAAAGAGATGTGCGACTTTGGTTTGTCTCAAGGAGCAAAAACTCGTACGCTGAGCTCAGGTTTTGTACAATTTGCACAGCTTATTTTACATGGAATTTCTAGTTCAACGGAACTACACAAAACGTCAAAAGCTGTCAACAGCCCAGCAGTAGGAAGAGGAAATAACACAAGCACGTGATTAGGACAAAGATAAAAAAGATAAATTAAAATCGGCGCCATGAAAGAGCTAACGAAACAGGCACTACTAGGTAAGCACTAAAAACTCAAGCAAAGTTTGGCAGTAAAGCTAGCTGAATATGAACGTATTGTTAAGATTTATGCATTTTTGCAATTCCTAATTTTGAGTCATACATACTTAATTTCTTGAACGTAAGGAAATTTAAATTAAATATAAAAACCAAAAAGAAATATTTAAGAAAGAGTAAAAAATTGTAAGATTTTTTCGAAAATGAAAGTGTTAGTGGATGAAGGCGTCATCAGGGTGGAGTCTGACCAAGATACAAATGGTGTTTTCTACGGATGAGATGAGCAGTAAAACGCTAAAATATTGCTCTCACACTCCCCATACACCATTAAAAAGCGAACAAAGAAAACAGTACAATTTTAAACCATAAAAAAGGAATAAGAAAAAGTACAATTTCTTACCATGAAAAATAGTACGAAGCACCTAACCCACAGCAGCAGATGGGAGACAGCTGATACTAAGTCCAAAGATGTTATTTTGGAGAGTGGAGTGTCAGCTTAGTTGTTGACCTCGTCATCTGACTATGGTTCAAATTTTAGATGTGTTTTTGGATCTTTCCTTTCTGTATTGAACTCTCGGACCGTCGCCAGTGGGTTGCTCCAACGTTAATGCAACTTATTACGTACCTACCTTAATTCTTTTTTTTTTTAATCAAAATAATTCTCAAAGTCTTGACGAATTTAAAATTATAGAACAAAATTTTATAGCAGATAGATATTTCTTCAAATTTCTTGTTGCATTTCTTTCTAACTTTCCAAAAAAACATAGCTGGTATAAAAGAGTCACGTTTTCCAAACAACTACATGTACTCATCTAAAGAAAATAGATAAAAACGATTAAGCTCATCGCTTATTGATGAATTTGCTTAATGACCTACATTAGTAGTCATAAGCACTAGCCCCCTAGACCTAAAGTCCTACGACCTCCATTACAAAATAAGTAAATGTTGCAAATATATCGTATCCCTCCTGGGAAGAAGTATCTCGTCATTACAAAACTGACAAGATCTCGATGAACGAGATGTTTCGTCATCAGAAAAAATGGCGTTTTCAACGAAGCAGTGGTTCGAAGGCTATATTTATGCTCTTTCCGAAGAGAAATATTCATATTCCATTACCCAAAAACGATGTGACAGTCATGGTTTTGTGATATTTAAAGCGTCGATAGGTAATATCGTCAACAAGAAAGGAAAAAAACGTCAAATTGGAGCCTCAAGTGGGACAAAAATTCCAAACAAGTATCCAAGGAAGAAACGGACATCTTCGACTATTGCAAAGGTACGTTGTTTAATGTTAAAAGAAAATCCCCCTAGTCAAAGGACAGTTGCAAAATCATTAAAATGCTCGGTGTCCACTGTAAACAAAATGATAAACGTTGTTTTAAATCTTAAGAAAGCGAAAAAACGCAATGTGCATCGTCTTTCTCCAAAGCATATCGCTGAACGCAGGACACGCTGCCGAATTCTATATAAGAAACACTTATCCAAAGAAAAATGGAAAAAAATTGTCACAATAGATGAATCATGGGTGTATTGAAATGATTGCAGCAAAAAAAGAGCCATTTATTATCATAAAAGGGGAGAAATATAATTAAGTAAATGGTTCACAGAATCGAAAGAAAGTTTTTCTAAGGGATTCATGACTGTTGCTGGTTTTTCATATAACGGCAAGTTAAAAATAAAGAGAGTGGAAAAAATGTCAAGATTAACTCCAAATAACATCAGGAACAATTTATCGCCAATTTTTCTGAATGAAATACCATCGCTTTACCCACAGTGCCATCAATCTGTAGAACTCCATCAAGACAAAGCTAGCAGTCACACATCAAAATCCACTGTAAATTTCCTAAAAGAAATGGAACAAAAAAAACCGGTATCAAGGCCATACCCTTCACTGATATCCCTACTAAATCTCCCGATGGATTTTTCTACTTTCGGACTTTTAAAATCTGCATTATCCAAATTTCGTCCCACAACCCTTACAGGACTCTGGAAAGCTGTTCACGAGGAATGGGATAGAATACCTCTTCTGACACTTCAAAAGGCATTATTATCCTGGAAATTACGGTGTCGAAAGATAGTTCAGAACAAGGGCTATCAAATAGAACATTTAAAACAGAAGGTTGAAAGATAGTTCAGAACAAGGGCTATCAAATAGAACATTTAAAACAGAAGAATTTTATGTAATTTAGTTTTGTGAATACAATATACATTGTCTAAAAAATGTGTGAACAGCCTCTGTATAACATTAACCTTGTATTGCTTTGATAACAAATAGTTACAGCTATTCCATGAGGTTTTTAACCCACAAATTGTAGGCTGTGTAGGTTCTATTCCTTTCTGGGTGCATTTCTCTTATGTGTCAGTAAGACTTTCCCTGTATGTGTATGTCCATTACTTAAAGTTGTATGTCTTGTGTTTGGTGAGGCCTGGTCAAATATGCCCTTTGAGCCATAAAATCCAAAAAGGGTTTTGAACATGCAATTGAAATGTTTGCAAATTCATGTTATTTAATTTTTTTCAACATCTTAAAGACAAGTACATGTCTAATAATTGAAATTTCTTAGTAATATTTTTTGATCTTGAGTTGAAGGAATATTTTTTGCAGGTCATAGAATAGATTTTCACATTAATTCAACAAATAAAGCAAAAATTTCAAAGTATGAATTCAGTCTCTTTTGAGGAAGTTTTGTTCTTTAAAATTCCAATATCTGCATATGCTATTGAAACAAATTTGTGTTCATCTTCCCATTGTATTTTGATTTTAAAATACTCTTTTTCAAACTTGAAATGGATTACCATAAATTATCGACTGAAATTCATTCATCAAACCGTTTTTTCAGAAGGGAAGATAATTTTGGTTTCTCCCGTCTTAATATAATACTGTTTGCTTTCTGAGAACATACGATAAAATCTGTGATGAAGAGAAGATTTGCAACCACTTTTCAAAGGGATATATGAATTACAAAAATATCTTTAATTCTATGGTTAAAACTTGAAATGTTGAAACATGTCAAAACTTTTATAGTTGAGATTTAATTAGAGATAAAAATTGGGGTGGGTTCATATTTTTATGTGAAGTTTCTCGAACGATTTGAGAGAAGTGCGTTAATCGGTAAAACAATATTAAGAAAGTTTCTTAAGTTAGCTGTAACTTTTTGTTGACGTAGAAACATGTGCACATTTCTGTAGAATGACTGTTGAATATAGCTGGGACAATTAACACTTGTTGATTAATTTTCCAAAAGGTATTCTCGAAGAGCTAAAAGTTTAGAACAACATAGGCTTGGAGGAGGTTTCTTGCAAGTGATTGGTCCCGGTGCAACCCTCGAGTCGCAAGGACTTCGTCCCGGTGGAACCCTCGAGTTCTCTGATTACAAAGCAGATCAGATCGTATTTTCAAGATTCAAAAAAGAGCATTCAACCCTCCAAATGGTTTCGACGAGATATCTGGTCAATCAAGATTTGACCAATTTTGCATAAGACGCGAAATCTTGTCGTCAAGATATTGCTGCTTTTTTGTTGATGACGAACAAGATCTGGTCAGTTTTCTTAGAATGCAAAGTATCTCGTTCATCTAGATCGGATCAGTTTAGCTTATGACGAGATACCTATTTGAGACAACCACCAAGAGTGTTAACCTCCGAGTTTCGATGACAATATTGCTTCAAAAAAGATCTGACCAATTTTGATACTTGATGCCTAGTAGGATATTGCCGATTTTTGTTTCATGATGACGAGATCAAGATCTGGGCCATTTTTTTCTAAGGACGAGATATCTTGTCTTTCACGATCTGGTAAGTTTTGTTAATGACGAGTTTCTTCCGCCTAGACAATAACCAGGATGGTTAACCTTTCGGAATTTCTACGAGATGTATCGTCAATAAAGGCATGACCAATTTTTACCTTGCTGTTGTACTCTAACGAGGATAGACAGGGGCGACGAACTTAAAAATGCCACATGACTTAACCTTCCAAGTGGTTCCGATGAGATTTCTTGTCTATACGGATCTGATCAATTTTGATAATGATGAGGTATCCAGTCATCGAGATATAGACGATTTTTTTATGATGGCGAGATCAGCTTCTGGTCATTTTTTTCTAAGGCCCGATATAGTTCACTATCTAGTTTTTAGTCCAAGATCTGGTAAGTTTTGATAATGACGAGCTACCTTGAGAGGTAATAACCATGAGGTTTATGACCCATGAAGTTTACAAGGGGAGAAATTAATTTTGCCTACGTTTCTGTATTGAGTCTCTGGAGAGGATTTCCTAAAAAGTCTCCGGTGCTGGCCTAAAATGAACTCGGGGTTAACGGTCTTGATCAGACAGAGTCAAATAGGTTAAGACGCTAACATTTACATAGCCGTTGTTTTGTTTAAATCTGACCATAGAGAGATTTTAAAAGTGAGCAGACATTTCCCCAGATGCAAAAATATGTTTCACTGAGATGTAAAAATTGAAATAGCTATTTATTTTTTATGACAACAGCACGCCCCGTGTCTAAAAGAAGGTTTTAATTTTGAATAAAAGGGGCGTAAGTGCCCTTGCATTCCTTTTTCCAACAAACAAAAGTTAAAATTTTCTCAGTACCCTTCCTACCAAGGCCTATATCGAACCAAAGAAAAAAAAACGACTGAATCATTAATATTTATGTCCAAATAATTCAATACCCTAACTACATTTATCTATTTTTTTTTCCAAATACGTCATTTCCACCCCTTTGCATCTAATTCCCTCAACTGTTAAAATGTCATTTATGCAACCACTTGGGGTTTGTCCAAAATTGTCGAAGGCACTCTAATAGACAGAAGATAAGTAAGATTGGCAAGAGATCCGTTTCAAAGCCTACAGACTAATTAACACTGCTGCTTATTTTTTATTCAGTTCCTTTTTTGTCCAGTTATGTTGCTTGTTTTTGTGCCGAGTGTTTACTCTAGTAAATGAATGTAATTGAAGTGCCATACTCTCTGCTAAAAGATCTTCGTGTAAGTCATTCTCACAACATGCCTGCAACAGTTTTGGTTCCCTACTACTGGTTTGTTTGTGCATGTATCCATTTACTTGATGTTGTTTGGCGAAGTTTGATTAAATATGGCCCTAGCACCATTAAACTCAACCAACCCAACAATAGCAATGACTGAAAGGTAAATTTATCTACATGGATTGATAGTTGTAGTTTCAATAAGCACACCAACAATTCGAAAAGGTACATATATATTTATTGTTTCAACAGCACCAGGCTTTTGAACAACACACGATATGCAAAATAGAAAAACACCAACGATACAAAATATTTGCTTCTTTCGAGAAGTACCGATAAAAATGTATAAAATATATCGTATATCAAAGATGAAAAGTGATAAAACCATCGTGCGATCGGACAAATGACATCTTCCTTCAAGATTCCAGTCACAGCACAGCTGTCCAGAATCATGAGACGAGAGAAAAAATTGCACAAGTGTTCTGTGTCGAGCTTCGGTTTTAGTGTCGAGACATTGTGGGAATGCTTCTCTGTGGCGTTTTTTACTCCCCAGCCTTCTTTCTGCTGCTTCGAACGGCATTCATTTCGACTGAGTTGTTAATTTGCAAGAAATGTTCGACTGCCTCAAGATATTTTGATGAGATACGAAATAAACAACTTGTCTAGTGTGTTGGGATTAAATTTTTTTTTGTTCTATCTTGCACACAAACTCAACATGTATAAATTCAGGACTAGAATTTCTGTAAGTACTCAGTGTCAATATTTGGTATATCGCTGCCATGCTGGTGAATATGCAAAATTGTAATGGTCTGGAATGTGTTTTTTGTTCAGTGTAACTAAATGTTTGTACTTATTGATTATATTTAAGTGAAAACTATTACATGTATCAGAAAATTTAATCAGCATTTCGATTTACGCGAAGAAATTTAGAAATATATTTTTATATTTTGATTTTGTCTGCTGAGTCTTAGATACCTTTCAATCAATACATACATATAATATTCCCTTCCAAAGTGTTAAATTACTGTAAATCTCTTATAAGGTTTCCTATTGGTGAGTACATCTTTTGTTAATATTTTTCACATCTTATGATCTCGTAACCAAGTTGTTAGAACTCTGGCTCTCAGTTCATCACCCTTTAAGTTTGAATTTCGGTATGAGCATGGAGATTAGTTGTGATTCGCAATCCACTTTAATCAGTAAGTACAGGTCTAATTAGCCCTCATGTAGCAAAATATGATCATAGGGTGACAAACCAAACAAGTCCTTTCCTTCATGAATGTTGTATTACTTAAGTTACAGTACATTAATTACACAACCAGGGTTGTGGCTCGTGGTAAAAGTTTTACCCTTCACTAAGACTCTCCTTTTTGTTTTAAAAAAAGTTCATAATTTTTAAAATTTGGTTTACTAAATTTGGTAGTTTGCATTTACGCTAATCTTCTTTGGTTGTATAATCCGTATTTTTCGGATATAGATCAATTTTGGAAATGTGTTCACCATCGTGAATTGAAATAGGCTTGTTTCTTTCACACCAGTCGTTTTCACCTCACAGAAGCTCTTCATTGCCGACGAAGGCTGATCAAAAGCACGTCCATTGCTCGTCTCCAATGGTTCCTCCCACGTATGAAGCAGTATTCACAGGGTAAGGCCCCCCAAAATCGTCTATCAGAGGCGGAAGCAGTCCTACGTATTGCCTGATGTTGGAGGGTGGGAGGTACTGGTCGAGTTCTGATTCGTCCAAATTATCCATGGCTTCCCTGGTTAGCTGACCGACATCTACGTAGCTGAAGTCAATTGGCGGTTCATAGTTGCTTCCATCTATTTGAAATAGAAGGTATTTATTTGTTGGAAGCATGCATTTGTGGTTGCTATAATTTAAATCTAATATCAATGAAGACAATTTATATATTATAAAATATCCCTTAATATTCATAAAATTTCTTATTTTATACAAAAGATTGTCATGGCTGGTGAATGTTAAATCCGTCGTGGTCTGAAATGTCCTTAAATGTCCCTTACCGTCGTACCTGAAATGCCCTTACTATTTAACCCTTCTACAGATATTTCGCAATACTTTATTGAATAAAATTACTTTAATTATCGTATACAAAAAATGAGATAAAATATTACATCTGAATACGGAATACCGATAAGATTTTAGATAGATTTAACGAAATCATATCTCATCAGTCTTTAGACGGTGTTCCGCTAGGACTATTATTAAAGAAAGTATAATATTTTCTTTAATTTTTATGTACCGCGATTTATTTTCAAAATTTCATTCGCACATACATAGACTCAGAAATTAGTTTGTAAGTCTAGTTCACTACAACATGAGCACCATTCACTACTCGTCATGCAAATAATTTGTTTCAATGTTACAATTTTTTTCTTTATTATTGTCTTAAGCGGAACACTGTGTAGTATTATTCAATTATTTAGTACTAGGGGGCCTGCCCCCTGCTCGCTAACGCTCGCCAACCCCCGGAGGATTGCTTCGCAATCCTCATTGGTTCGCTGCGCGAACCTATGCTCGCTTCGCTCGCCTCAATGAAGACATGTGTCATAGCAGAAGGGATTGTTTACAAAATATGTTACCAAAAAAATGTTTTTCAAATCTAAATTTGCTGTGTATTACAGAAAAAATACATACAGTATCTCTAAAATCAGAATTCAAATGAAAACTTTGTGCAAATTTTGACTCGAAATGTGAGCGTTGCTTTGGAAATTGAATACCCAGCATTTTGTTTGTGTGTACATTTTCCCAGCACTCAAACGACCCACACTTTTTCATTGAGTTTGTTGCCGAAAGTTGTAGTGCAAGCGTCTTGTTGAACTATAATTGTTGGCCTTGAAAATGACCTTTTTTTTTTAATTGCCCTGAAGAGATCCTCCGCTTTCTTTGATTTCTATTATTAACTGCAACAGCTGAACTAAAATTCATTTTTTTCAATAAAATTTCATTGGAAAACGCTATAAATTCAATTGAAGCGCGAGGCTTCGTGTTAAACAAACAATCGTACAATATTGCCAAAACGCGATAACAAATAACGTCTTTTTTGCGTGCCACGTAAGAGAATTATATATATATAGATCAAAAGACAATATATATTAAGTTAAACGTGTGTTCTAAAATTGAACATGTAAAAATTTGTAAAAGTATGGCCGATTGTCAAATATTAATACTGCTTTCTACTGCTGCATGAAAAACGGAAAGTAATGTTATATATATATATGGTTATTTAGTCATTAACACTCTCCTGGTGGGTGTCTCGACGAGGTATATCACCATTAGCAAACCTGACCAGACCATGATGGACGATAATCATTAGAAAACATTTGAGAAAATTTCGTCATCATAAAAAACCGGTAATATCTCGCTGGCGAGATATCTCGTCATTGGCAAAATTGGCCACATCTGGATAAATGCGATACCTCGTCGAAACTACTTGGAGGGTAAAATGTGATGTAGGGTAAAAGTAAATTTTTTTACTCGAAAACCTCTCGACACTCAAGAGAGGTGAAATCAGTTTGGAAGAGTTTCATGTGAAACATGTGTAATCAAGATTTAAACTCTCCGAAGTATTCCTTTTGAAGTCTATGACAACTGATCAAAGCAATTACCTGGCTTAAGTCTCCTGCTTAAGTCTGTTCTGCTTAGGGACGTGAGTCTCTCGACTGGAGGACTTGATGGTGGTGTTGGGGGGCTGGATGGAGCACCGGCGCCGCCCTCAGTTTTCACTGAACCGGAATCTGATGAGTCACTGTATTTTAGGGATCTGCAATGGAATGCCAGTTGTATTAATCAACTATATACTGTAGTATTAAATCTATACCGAGCTCCAGTTATCGTAATTTCACACAAGTATAATCCAAAATCAACACATTTTTTTGGATTTTTCGTTATAGTTTCCAAAATAAAGCTTTTGAGAAGATTATTTTGATGATATTACCTGAGGAAGAAATTGATACTAAACATGTTTGGCTTGTTCTACATGTGCAGTTTATAAATTTGAATATTTTTTTTAACAAACTTTGGACTATAAATGCACCATGAATCACCAAGTTTTCTAAATCAGTTATTTCCCTTAATAAATAAACAGAAGACCATGGTTGAGATAATGTTTTGCAATAAGTTAGTTGCAATATTCAAGTCGCACGACTGTTGACTAGTGTTAAAACATGGCGGAAAAAGTACGTTCCATTACCCCAAACAATATAACTCGGTCAATGTTCTCTACCTTAGTACTTAAACGGTTCACCAGATGTCGCTGATGTTATTTCCTTTAATAAATAAACAGACCATGGCTGATATAATGTTTTACAATAAATTAGTTGCAATATTCAACTCGCACGACAGTTGACTAGTGTAGAAACATGGCGGAAAAAAAAAGTACGTTCCAATACATAAAACAATATAACTCAGTCAATGTTCTCTAACTTAGTACTTAAACGGTTCACCAGATGTCGCTAATGTTTCAAATATCGGAATTCGTGCTCGCAGGTTGTCTCTCTATATTAAAAAAAAGTTGCCGCCGCAGGATTGAAAACTGTGTTGTTTAGCTCGATTCTTAGACGGTTTCCCGAGAAAGTACTGATCGGAAAAAAAAAATTTACATGGTTTGTTCTTTATTGTATTCCCTGGACAATTATTAAGATTTTTTTCCGATGCGGCTATTAGTTTAGGGTTTATTAAGTGTCAAAATTGAAGAACCGAAATTTCTTCCGCGAGTGAGCAAAACACATACAAATTTTGTCTTCAGCCGTGAGTTTTTTTTAAGAGTACCTCTCAACGCGTAAATTTTTGCAGCTCGTCGAGTTTTTTTTTGAAATTTCAATTTAGTTCTTGATAATATTTTTTTGAAATTCGGGAAAAATCGGGACATTTTTGTTATCTTTTTTAAAACTGCCGTATCTATATCTTATAACTATTAGTTTTTAATTTTGAAAATATCGCAGTATACCTCAGAATGTACTCTTTCTTACGACACTATTATTTTTGAAATTGGTTAATAATTAAATTGGATGCGATCAAAAGTTGGTCACACAAAATTCGGAATCTTTGGATATTTTCGCTACTTCTTGTTAAAACCGTTATATCTACAGCAAAAACCATTATTTTGGCGAGCGTAAGCGAGAAGGGGGCGGAGCCCCCTAGTTGTGTGAAATTGTTTCAAAATATTATTCATCGACTTTCTGATGAAGTAAGAAGAGCCTAACGCTATTGTTAGGCCTTTTCTTTTAGTAAGTCACTTGGGCTATCTGATCGATTCGGAACGATTGACTATCGCAGCGTAGACTAGTGGTTTTAATCACGCTGGAGAAAATCTTTTTTATAACCAACCAATAACTTCTCCGACATTGACAACTATGCTTTCCCCACAACCACGTGACAGATCTTCGAACCCAGTGACCAGAAGAAATACAGTAGAGTCCCGATTATCCGAGTTAATGTGGACCAAGACTAATGTCGGACCAAGACTAACTCGGATTAATTTGTTCATTTTAACCGAAAAACTAGGTTAAAGCAAAAATTGTAAGTAAAATAAATCGTGTAGGTTTAAATGTATGTTTTAACAAATACAAAAGTTATACAGATGCACCACATACAATTTATATTGTTACGATAATTAAAGAGTTCTTACTTAAAATAGTCCTTAATTGCTTTTTGTTTTACGTTACTTTTGCATTTTTCTACAGCAAAAAAAAATGTTTCGACATTTCTATAAGGTTAACAGTATTGCTGGTGTTGCTTCTTGTTCTATGTTTTCAGGAGCACTTTTGATAGCTTTTAGTGCATGATACAATGAAAAGTAAAGGGGGTAGTGTTGTTGGATTTCGTTTTCCTGAGTGTTTATGAGATCAAGTTCATAAATGTTTTCGGCAGTTTTAAAAATTGAAAATGTAGGACCCAAAAATAAAATCCTAGAAATATTTGATAGCTTGGTTAAAGCTGAAAATTGGATAATCGAGGCTAGCATAATCGGAGTCAGTAAAGGTCAAGTAACAGACGTGCACCGAAAAAAATTTACCGGCACAGAAGACAGAAACACAGTTTCCAAGAGATAAATAGTTTTTAGTGAGAAGCTCCACTGAGCGCATGGTGATGCGTGAAATATCATAAATTTATTGAAAAAAAAAAATGCTTGCTAAAGTAATAGAGAGCTGAATGTTGCGAACGATAAACGTACCTGAAAACAATAGCCGTGTTAGCCTGGCCAGCAGGTGGTGGGGGCTTTTCATTGCCAGATTTGGTTGCTTTTTTTCTCCTGGGTTGGTATTTGTAGTCCGGATGCTCTCGCTTGTGTATCAGACGCAGTCTTTCAGCTTCTTCTATAAACGGTCTCTTGTCTTCTTCGTTGAGCAACCTGTTGGAAAATGAAACGATTTAAGTTGCCTTAAATGAATTGGACGGGAAAGTAGGTAGTTAAATTTATGTCGCACTAGAGCAACACCACAGATGTAACATGCACCAAACTCCACATAAATAAATTGGTCAAAATCATTCTATTCTATTGGTCTACATTTTTTCTATCAGCACGTCTTTTATATGCAATTTCACTCTCGTAGATTCATTTTTTTTTTGTAATCATGCGGTATTACAAATTCTTCGTGAATTTTCATTTTGTGCCAACGTGATTATTTTGCAACTCTTATACAATTGTGTGTCCCATAACCCTTCTGGACGTCACGTGATTTCAGAGCAGAGTAGTATTGAGTTTTCCCAACAATACTCTCATAACGACTAAGTTATCATTTCTATTTGTCAACAGAATTCTGATAAATACTCTGTGGTCAAAACCCTTAAAAAGTCATGCAGTGAAGACTGCAGGATGCAAAATGAATGTGTGCATGTGAACCCTCACATAAAGTTAAAGAAAATACTTGAATTTTTTACTCTATGAATATTGCGTTTGGCGCAGCATGGCCAAATATGGTCAAGCGCCGTAAAAACCAAATATTCTACTGGCCTTAGCAATCCGAGTACAACGATTGAATTAGGTTGTTTGGAAACTACTTTATGAAATGGAGTCCAGTGAGTCTTTTGACTATGGCGGAAGACATTCCGCTTTTTCAACTTTGTCACTTAATAAACCCTAAACTAATAGCCGCATCGGAAAAAGATCTTCACAATTGTCCAGGGAACACGATGAAGAACATTAATTTCGCATTTTTCTGATCCGTACTTTCTCGGGAAACCGTCTAAGAATCTATAGAGAGATAAACGCAAGTTAACTGTAAATTAGGATGTTTAGTTGTGTTGACAGGCACACTCGGCCCACTATTTAAAATACGCAATTGTCAATCGTTCGGCAGTTTCGCTCAAGATAGCAGACATGACGGATGAATCGCACCCAACGAGAAGCGATTCTGTCTGAGGACGGGAGTTTGTGACGAATTTTGATTACCTTGTAACGTGATTATCCTGAGTTGTGGAAAGTTAAGTCAAATGAATATTCAAACAAAAACAAAGAAATATTGCTTTGAAAAAAATGGTTAACGTGTTAAAACAATGCAAATCAGATTATAGTAAGGAAAAATTAAAACAGAAAATTAATATTCTGCGTACGATTCAGTATCTTACAGAAAGTTTAGTAATTGTTAGTTAGGTTAAAACCACTCTTTGGATCAGCGTCTTTTTTTTCCCTCTTCTTTTCTTTCTTCCGATTGCAGACAGCCAAATTCAAGGGAAGAAAGTTCAGATCTTAATTTGAAACTATTTTGAAACACAGAAATAAAATACGTCACGTCCCTTTGAAAAACATCGACCGAATAATATTGACGGGTTGATTGAAGCTATATTGCAGCACCTATCAATCAAAACCGTCAATCACATTGACAATAAAATTTATCGTCTACAGAGCCCTTAACACGTGGGGGTCCAGTCCAAAGAATTTCTATCGGTCGTAGGTCTGGCTAACATTTACATGTCGATGTAACATATTCCCTTCTATAGGTCCTCAACTACGAAAAGGTCATATACATGGACTTTGGTTTTGATATCTTGAAACCCAAGGCTAAAATTACTCCCAAACAACCGAATCCAATCGGGGTTTTCGGGTTGCTAAGGCGAGTAGAACATCTAAACAAAATGCATTTTTAGTTTTCATAACACGTTGGAATATATATGCTTTCCTATCGGTATTGGAAAATCTGGACAACATTTACGCGTGTCAGTGCAATACATTCCTACTGAAAGTTCTAATACATGGATACTACAGAAAGGTCTTATATATTCACCTTTGGTTTTGCTCTCTTGAAACCCAACTCAGCAAAAAAATTATTTCATGGTCTCTGGTGACATTTAGCATATTTTTCAAGAGGAAATTGGGTAAGGTTAGCCTACATATAATCGTCCACTTGAAGATACCAAAAAATTTCAAGCAGTCAATTCGACTTAGGTGCATACAAGATTCAAGTCTAAGTGTTTCAGTATTCCAATTTCCTAAAAGTCGTAGCTAAGTGCTCCAGTGTTCCAATTTCCTAAAAGTCGTAGCTAAGTGCTTCAGTGTTCCAATTTCCTAAAATTCGTAGCTAAGTGCTTCAGTCTACCAATTTCTGAAGAGTGGCGTCTTTAGCCGTTCGGTCAATGGTGGACTCAGTCTAAAAATTTGTTCGGTGAATGGAGTCAAAAATGCAGATTCGTGTCTTTGGTTTTGTGTTGACGATCTGTTTGCTTTCAAAATATATAACAGAGGTAAATTTTCATAATAACCAGAACAGTTTAAGACTTTCACTAAGACACTTCCAATTTTCTGCACCATTTCAAGATAGAGTTCATACGGATCAATCAAGATTCGGTGAACGGTTCGATGTTGCATAGCTGCACTATCGCTAAGAAGTGTTATCTGGGTGTGGTTTCAGTATGCTTCCTATATTTTTTACGTCGATTCTCATCAGATACGTTGTTTGACCTCTTAAATCATTCCATCCGCGGCATGTGTTCCTGATAAGTCAACCAGAGGCAACGTTAGAGATCATTCGTCACATCGGGTATCGTGAAATCCGCCACATTAGATGATGTTGAGGTCAAATATTTATGTATACAAAAAGGTAAGCGTAACGGTATTGAAGAGACTTGATTACACCCGTTTCAAAGTAGTAGCTACAGGTCAAACACCCGAAGTGAAGCTTTTGAGATATAAATGGAGATAGAGAGCGTTTTGACTTCCTTTTCACTGTTCCAGTTTTATTTTTTCCCGTCAACCCTCTAGATCAGACTTTTTCAAACTCTTTTGGTTCATAACTCGCTTTACCTAAAGATAAATCTCTAAAGCTCCTTAGCGTAGAATATTCATTTTTCTGTTAAGGCCCGGTGCACACATCCGGATTTTCAACGTGCGGCGCCACTGCGGCACCGAAGCCCAACTATGCACACATAACCGTGATATGACGCACGAACTCATTTCGCGCCGTTTGCGATACATATTCTATCGAAGAAAACGTGTTTATTTCGCTTACTTGGTGTAAAAAAGTATATTTTGAAACAAAATAGACGTTACTGGGTACAACCATTTATTAAATATTATTTGTATTCCGTTTATTTATGAAAACAAGGTACTTCAGAACTGAGACTCATGTGCGGCGCCGTGGGGAACTGCGGTACAAATCGCACGCAAGTTGGACGTGCGTCGCCCCAGCGACGCTGGAGGCATGTGTGCACTGCTCCTTTGGATCTTATGTATGTCAGACCGCACTTGCGTTCAAGTTGCGGCAGAGCGCCGCACGTTGAAAAACCGGATGTGTGCACAGGGCCTAAATCGAACAATTGTGTTCCAATAAATGAACTATCCAAATAAATTGCATTTTAATTAGCTATGTAAATTTAATAGTACTAGGGGGCCCGCCCCCTGCTCGCTAAAGCTCGCCAACCCCCGGACGATTGCTTTGCAATCCTCATTGGTTCGCTGAGCGAACCTATGCTCGCTTCGCTCGCATCAATGAAGACATGTGTCCTAGCAGAAAGGATTGTTTTCAAAATATGATGCTCCAAAAAAATATTTTTCAAATCTAAATTTGCTGTATTACAGAAAATATAAACAGTACCCTGGAATCAGAATCCAAATGAAAACTTTGAGCAAATTTTGAGTCGAAATGTGAGCGCTGCTTTGGAAATTGAATACCCAGTATGTTGTTTGTGTACATTTCCAGCACTCTCGAGTAACCCACACTTTTTCATAGAGTTTGTCGTGGAAAGTTATAGTGCAAGCGTCTTGTTGAACTATAATTGTTGGCCCTGAAAAGGACCGTTTTTTAAATGGCAATGAAATGATCCTCCGCTTTCTTTGATTTCTAATTATAAACTGCAACAGCTCGACTAAAGGTCTTTTTTTTTCAATAAAATTTCATCCGATAACGCTATAAATTCAAATCGTGGTAAACAAACAATCGTACAATGTTGCCAAAATGCGATAACAAATAACGTCTTTTTTGCGTGCCACGTAAGAGTATTATATATATATAGATTAACGTAAATTTCAGATTAAGATCATGTATCGAATGATCGTTCAGCATTAATTGGTAAGAACGGGGCAGTTTCCGCGCTGCTTTGAGGTACCACGAAGGTGCTGATAACACAGGGTTCATCATGAAATGTGAGGGGACTGACTTATTAGATGACTTCAAGGATTTAAAGACATTAGATATTAATAAACTTGCAAAAAACTTTAGAATGCCAATAAATGCCATACGTTAAACTTTGAATCAGATTATTGCTTTGTAAAGATATCATACAGACCTTTCATAAAAACATTTCTGAATATTGTCGTTTGCAACAAGAGTAATATAATTGGCTTGTAATAAAAAATTTTTGTTGCAATAAAGAAAGATCTCGTTTATTTTTGTTTCTACCAATTTAAGTACTGATCGTTAAAGAATGAAATGTTAAAAACACTCGGTATGGATTCCTAGTAAAGATTGAAGGAACGTCTTCAGTTTCAACTTGACTGTTAAAATTGCGTCTTTTATAAAACAGGGGTAGGTAGTTGAACTTACATCCCACGGTTCGAGACTGATCCCAAAGGATAAGATCCGAGGACAACACCTCGTAATCTTAGACCACGGTCAGATGATGAGGTGAACACATAAGTGTGTACCCTACTGATGCACAGTGTCGACTACTGTTCTGTAAAAAATTGACTTTGTTGATCCGTTTGGCATTTTATTGCCTCGTTTGGTGATATAAGATCTCATGTGACAGGGTAAGTGTGTAAATACACATTTCTACAGAATGGCGACAAGGTGGTGAAATCGTGAAAGTCTACTATGTCGCGCTGACCAACGTACTAGTAATAGTTAATGAAGCAAAGATTGAACAAAAATAATGTATTCGAAATTTTTAACGCAGTTTCACTATTTTGAAATGGCAAATTAACAAATTATGTAGCAAAATCTGTTAATGTAGTTTATAAAAAAATGTTAATATTTTCATGTTAATTACTCAATATAAGAAATTTATTACTTAATTTGGTGATTTTTTTAGTTGCTAATTTGTATACATGTAACGATACTTAGCTTGAATAGACAGATTTCATTTGAGGTATTGTACAAGAAAAATTGCTTTATCACTTATATAAGTCACGCCATCTTGAATTTTCAACCAATCATGTCTCTTCAAGAGACTTTCATCCCAAACATTTCAACGAGGCACCCATTGAATTCAAAAATAAAGTACAAATTGATTGTATATTTAGGATATTAAAGGTCCTAATATTTTTACATAGTTTTGAAAACACATAACAATAACTAAAATTTTCACTCTAAGGCCCGGTGCACACATCCGGTTTTTCAACGTGCGGCGCCGCTGCCGCAACGCAAGTGCGGTCTTAGATACATTAGATCCAATGGAGCAGTGCACACATGTCTCCAGCGCCACTGGGGTGACGCACGTGTAACTTGCGTGCAATTTTTACCGCAGTTCCCTACGGCGCCGCACATGAGTCTTCGTTCTGAAGTACCTTGTTTTCATAAACAAATGGAATATAAATAATAATTAATAAATGGTTGTATCCAGTAACGTCTATTTTGTTTCAAATTTTTTTTTTTTTTTTTTTTTTACACCAAGTAAGCGAAATAAACACGTTTTCTTCGATAGAATATTTATCGCAAATGGCGCGAAATGAGAATTTTCGTCATTTCACGGTTATGTGTGCACAGTTGGGTTCGATGCCGCATCGGCGCCGTACGTTGATAAACCGGATGTGTGAATAAATGTTCTCGTATGGACGGCTTTTAAAGTTACAGTGGTGTAAGTCACTTTTTCAAAAAGAAAAATACTTAGAACCAGAAACCAAATATAATGTAAACAAATTTAACTAAATTTAATTGGTTAGACAGAAACCAGATCTATATAAGTCAATCTGTTATCTGAAAACGTGAAGTAAGTTAAATCTTTATTCAGCGGCCAACTGATGGTAGTGGAGGCTCTGTCTTTTTTTCCCCGAAAAAGTGACTTACACCACTGTAACTTTAACCCGTCCATATATTCATAATACACGTGCCTCTGAAATCCATAAATCTAAGTAGGATTCTTTAAATCAAGTTGCACGGAGAAAAACTCGCCTTGTTCACCTGAATATTAAATCAAATTATTTTCTCTGCCTTTGCAGCAATTGAAATTTTCCCAATTGATCAATCAGTATAGAGCAGGGGTGAGTAAATGCGACTTTTTGTGAGTGAAGTGCGGCTCCCATTGAAAATTTAAATTCTTTTTCTTAAATAAATTATTTCCAAACTTTTTCACTAATTTTATTAAATTGACCAAGTAAGGGAAGCGTTAAAGTTATACGTAGTCACTTTGATAGTAGGTAATCAAATTTAAATTTCAATTTTTGATATAACATATAGCTGTGAATCTTTGTACTTCCTATTGAAGTTCTTCGTGAAGTCAAAATATCGTTCACAGTTGATCTCTCACCATATCACAGAATTGATAGTGATGGCTTTAAGAAATTTTGCACCAAATTTCAAAAGATTTAACCAAAGGTATTCGTTACATGTCATGTTTTTTTTATTAATACATTTTATCATTGCTCTATCCATAGAAAGATAAATTTCCCCTCGTCACCCTTAATGACATAAATTCAGTGGCAAAATCAAAATTCAAGGACAAGACCATAAAGTTGAAACATCAGATCTGTGAACTAACTACAAGCAGATCACTTGCCAAAACCATAGCAAGACTGAGAGCTGGACACCTTGGGGGAATGAAAATTCAGCAGGATGGAACAAGAACATATCCCAGCTGTAAAAACTGTGGTACAGAATTAAGTCCCGAACACGTCCTTTCTTGCCCGGCCATCTTGGCGAGCATTCAACAAATTAGTGACTCTCCCTTGGAGGACCTGTACTCGGACAATTGCCTTAAAATAGCTGAGATTGTGTGGACCGTGCATGGCCCTATTTGAAGTGTTCTATCCATGGACAAGACAACAACAACAACAACACATTTTATTGTAGTTCATTTTTATTATTAAAATTTTGAAATAATTATTTTGTATTTTCTTTCTCTTAATTATATTTTCTTATATGTGTACTTTACATAGCACTTAAGACTTGTGTAGAATATGTAACCATATTAATTAATTCAAATGTCATTTGAATTTGTGTATTTAATACTATGTAACTACGGTGTGGCTCTTTATATTATATGAAAAACAGGAATAACCTCTTGCTTCAATGATCTCTTGCCTGCCCATCTCTGGTATAGAGCATAGAAGATTCGTGGTTTGGTTATACAACATAAAATATCGATTTTTTTTAGTTAATATTTTTAAATATTCTTATGCAAAGAAACAGGTTTAATTATCCTAAAATAAACTTCGTTCATGAAAATACAAAAGATCAGGTATCCTGTGTTCAGTTTCGTTGTTACTATTACGATACTTCAGTTTTATAAAAAATAAAGCAATAACATGTTAATAAATAAAATGGGACAGCACGATAGTTCAATAAATAAATCGACCAAAAATGTTGAATTTCGATATAAGTGTATATATTTGTTCTTTCACAAAATTTCATGCTTATTTTTGCTGTAAGTGCCCTATTAAACTTATTCTTAAGTCTAAATTCGGTTCATTCGATGATGCATTTTAATAATACGAATTTTTACTTTTAAACTGGTTCTTTTTTAAAGCTCAGATTTGCAACCGTATCTATAATGAATGATGGGGTTTTTCTAACATATATATAGTCATTATTGCAGGGCTCGAAATACCCGGGTGCACAGGTGCACTGTACACATGAAAATACAATTGTGCACCTAATTTTCCCCGCTGGGTGCACGCAATGCATATAGCGTTAAAAAAAGGGAGGGGGGGGACGTGTTTTTATGTTATTTTGATGTTTGAACAAAATATTAGTATCGACCTTTCTCGCTCTAAAGGAACGTAATTAAAATTATTAAAGACACACTATGCGAAAACAAAATTGTTGGGCCATAACGGGTTTATACAGGAGGAAGGTTTACTTGTGCAATGCCACCTGAACTTTCCGATGATCGAAACATTTTCCAGATGGCTCTGTTGAATCGACTGTTGCGACAGCCGTACGACGGAGAAGGAAGAATTAAGATATTTAAATATTTTTATTTACTATCTACTACTAACCAATCTAAACATACCCAACTAATAAAGTAGTTTTCACTAAATTAATGCTCTTATATTAGGTATTTTTAAAATTTGCACCTAAAATATAACCTGTGCACTTAATTTAAAAACTTAGATGCACAAGGTGCACTTGTATGAAAAAATCTATTTCGAGGCCTGCATTAATGCAATATCCAGTCTCTTAGAGTAACAGTTATTTTTTAATAGAAGCGAACATAAATGAAGTCACATAAACACAAAGTAATTTAACTAACGCATTTCCATCGCGAAATTTGCTTAAAAAATTAGGTTGAATTGGAAAAATAAATAGCATAATCAGCAATTCTATTATTCCTGTTCACATTTTAGTAGTTAGTTACATGCAGAAAAGTTTTGAGTGAGTTAAAAACGCATTGAAAAGTTAATGCACATGCGAATTTAAATAGAACGGTGCACAAAAATTGGAATTACATTGTGAGGTCTGAAAATTTGAAAGTTTTAAGTGAGTAAAGAATGGCACTAAAAGTTACTGCGATAAGAAATGAAATTATGGATAAGACTTGATACTACTTTGTGTGACTCAATGGCCGATCATCTCCACAATAGCAACATATTTCGATGAAGAGTAATTGAAATGTCCGGGTAATTTATGCACATGCTATGAAGGACATTTCAGTCGGGTATACCTCGTAACATAATGAGGGGACTAGAAAATCTGACAAAACTAGAGCTGGTAACAGGAAATATATCATTTTACAAAAATGTGATTGGGGAAATTTTAGATTGTGGCTAAACGTGATGTTTACGAGTGATATGGTAACTTATCTGAGTTTCGTACTCCTTTCTTTTTTGCAGTCACATCACACGCAATATGTTGGAAACATACTGCGTAAATAGTGTGTGAGATTTCAGGGATTTTAGTTGAAATGAAACTATCGTACTCCTTTCTCCTTCATGTTAGCATCTCATTATGACGTGTGTAAAAGGCAAAATCTAATTTTATCATTTGGAGAAGTAAATAATTTTACACTTACATGAAATATCCAGGGAAATAACACTGAGCAACAAGTAACACTAGTCAACATTTAACAATTTTTTCTGCCTTCCTGTAATCACTAATATACCCCCCCCCCATATACGATTTTAAAAATAAAACTTAGGAAATTGTGTTTAATCAGTTTAACTTTAGGATACCTATAATATATAACATAAAATTTTTTTCAAGTATCAGATATTTTTAGTTCATATATTCATTTGAATCTTAAATTTTTATATGATAAACGAATGCTATATTATGCTGTTTTTCTTTTACATGCACCACAGTTATTAAATTTCATTACATGATATCAAAATATTTTTACTAAATTTATCGTGATCGTATAACTAATATAAGAAAATTTTAATTAACCTTTGTTAAAGTAATTTACTACAATGCAGTGCTTTTTTTACAAGTATTAATTTATACTTAAATGCAATTCATTTCTCAGAAATAGTCGCAAATAATACGCATTTAAAATCAGTCTGGTTTTAGTTAATGGGATCCACATAATATATAACCATTTTCAAAGAAAGCGTTTTATTGCCTTCTGGGGGGGAGGTCTAGTTCAAAACGGTTACTGGGGATCTTAAACACCCATTTTCAAGATTAAAAATGTAAATGAATCGTAAAATAAAACATAGGTTTGATGATTCAAGTCGAATTAATGTTATTAAACAGAAAAAGTATGTTGTGAAACGTATAGAAACTTTTAAGAATAATATTTAAAAACATAAAGGTTTCAACATGCAAATGATAACTATAAAACTGTTCAGTATAAATAAATTACTTTTATGATTCATAAACAGAAATATTGTAGGAATATAATTGGCAAGAATTGTTAAGATTGCTATTGTTCACTTTAGCATCAAAAGTCTCAGGATGTATGTTATATATGTATGCTTCCCTTCCTCTCCGAGACAAAATTAATCGTTTCTCTACTGAGCAGTAAAAGAGGAGATTAATAGCTATGTAACAGAGATATATGTATGTTTCATTTCCATACAGAACAAGTTGGGTGGTCATGTTTTGCTACACGAGGAAAATCTCGAACAGACGGACGGATTTTAAATGGATTACTAATCACTTCAATATCTATGCATTGACTGGGATTTGAACCCGGTGCCTGTAGGAATGAGGGACAGAGTAAAGTACATGGATATCGATACAACCCAGAAGTTTATTTCATTTATTTTTAGATTAAATGGCTTTGGATATGGTAACAATAGTTAGTTGAGGATACACAACCTCAGGCCCTATGACTGAGGGACCCTGATCAACTAAACAGTGAATATGATTAGGCCTGTTCCTGATTTCTTAGCTTTTTCAGTGCAAATCTAAACCAGCCATACTTCTCAAAAGATCTGATGTTAAAAAAAAAACCACCCTTGGAAACTGATGATTTAAATAAAACAAGTTTAAAACGCTTATATTTATATCGATTCTATCTAAATGTATAGGGGTCATAGCGTATGTCCAGCATAGCAGTAGGTCTCAGATTGAATCTTGGTTTGCTCGCGCATGGATGTTAGTGATCGTTCTTGTTAAGAGTAACCCATTGGGTGTTCCTTTACAACCACCAGTTCCCCTCTTGTAGTGCCACAGCCAAAAAGGTCGCTGGTTGGACATTAAAATATAAATTTTGTATAGGTATTTCTCGCAAAGAAACGACAAAATATTGACCATCGTAGCGGCCTACTTATTGATAACAGTGCACGATCATTTTGTTAATTGCATTTTAGTTCCTAACGTTTGACTTCATCTCTATTCCCTTAAACCTCCTGGTGGTTGTCTCGACAAGGTATATCATCAGTAGTAAAACTAACCAGGTCTTGATGGACGAGATATCTCGCCATTAGAAGACCACTAACCCGATCTTGATGGACGAGATATCTCGCCATTAGAAGAACCCTAACCAGATCTTGATGGACGAGATATCTCGCCATTAGAAGAACACTAACCAGATCTTGATGGACGAGATATCTCGCCATTAGAAGAACACTAACCAGATCTTGATGGACAAGATATCTCGCCATTAGAAGGACACTAACCAGATCTTGATGGACGAGATACCTCGCCATTAGAAGAACACTAACCATATCTTGATTCGTCATCATCAAAACCTCGGTGATATGGTGACGACAAGGTACTTTGTCATCAGCAAAACTAATCAGACTTCGACGGACGATAAATTTTGTCAAAACAACTCAGAGGGAACGTTACAACGAACAGAGGAAACATTATTTAAGTCCACAACCCGCATCTTTCCCCTATGAGTGTGAGAGCATCGCCCCAAAACCGCCCCGTTTCATACAGTAACACCAAAACTACAAAAGTGGTCAACAAAGCGATCTTACCTCCACAACTTCCCCAGCGTTTTGCTCAGCTCCGCGTTATGCAGATGAGGATACTGGTCCGCCAGCTTCCTCCTGGCCGCCTGCGCCCACACCATGAAGGCGTTCATCGGTCTCTTCACGTACGGCTTCCTACGGTCGCCCCCGGGGCCACCGCCGGGGCCGCTCCGCACGGGCGCCGGCACCACGCTCCAGTCGTACCCCTGCAGCACGCGGCTCACCGCAGCCCGGATCGAGGCCGGGTACGCAGCCGAGGACTCCAGCCCGGTGGAGTCCTCCTGCTCCTCCACACTCATCATCGGATCCATCACAGAGCGGAAAATCTCGTCCAGACTGATGGGACGGCTAAGAAGCGACTGAAGCTACTCTCCTCCGGACGGCTCGGTTTATGCCAAGATTGCCGAGATTGCCCGACGGTGGTTGGGAGAGGGTGGGAGGGGAGGGTTGGTGACAGATTGGAGGTCCCGGGCAAGAAGTCCCGACTGCTGTTTTGATTTGTAGGCTCCCATCCTCCACCCCGATGGTGGTTTTTTCCCCCCTTCAAGTGTGGCTTCGGTTTCTGTGTGTTGTTTGTTTAATAGCCCGGTGCGAGTTATTGAGTGAAAGGTCGGGATCTTCTTAGGTTTTTGGTGGGTTTGTTTATTTTCGAGTGCTTTTTGGAAGATGGTGGTTAAGAGGATAGCACATTTCAAGGGTATTAAACCTTAAGTTGAGAGGGGGACGGCACGCATTTTATGAGATCGGTTACCATTAACTTTTTTTGATTGGACCGTGTTGCCGATGAAAGGTTTAGGGTAGAAAGGGTTCCAAAGCGTCTTCAAACATTTTGGAAGTAGATAACTTGGTGGAGAGATTGGAAAGGAAATTGATCAAAGTAGTTAAGCGATTGTCCTGAATTGATGTTAACTAGGATGCATCAGCATTACTTTATTTTGTTCAGCTTTGCTACATTCTATTGTTATTCATCACACTGTATTCAAACTTTAAAAAAAATAAAACAGCATAGGAAAGATCTATTACCTTATTAAAAAAGTATTTTACAAAACTTGAAACTATAGTGGTTTTAGATTTTTTTTCAAGGGGAAATGGGGAAAATGTATTGTCCCATCCCCATACACGTATCATGACTAGCTGCTTGTATTGATTGAAATAATTTAAGAAAAATTGTATTGATAAAGATTAAATCTGGTCAGATGTCATGCTTCCTTGCATGACTGCAGAACGGATTATACATCTGAACCCCTCAGAGGGTTTATGTACTTTGATGCATATTTATGTACACACAAATCTTCATGCATCTGTTCAAATGACTTTGAGTCGTCTGGTGTGTCTACTTCTGAAAGGGTAAAGACAGCATGGTCTTAGCAAACAAGGTACAAGTAAACTAGTTTCTTGCTGCTTAGCGATCATGTTGATCTTCAAGCAATAAGTAAATAAGCGACTGGCGGAAAAATTTCCAACATTTGTCTCGTATATGTCGTAAGTGTGGTTTCCAATTAAGATGAGAGTCTAGGATAGCTTCTGACTTTTTGATCTGAAGGACAGAGATATAGGTTGTCCTTAAAATTCGAGTTGGGGTAATTGAGTAGGATATCTGCAGAGAAACATGATGGCAGCAGTCTTATCGACATTGAGATTAATTCTCCATCTGGCAAGCCTGGATTCAAGGTAGAAATGTGTGCAATTTAAGATCGTCGAGGAGAAATTTAGAATTTTTAAGTTGCGTGAAAATTGTAGTATTTTCTGTGAACATACTAATTTTACTGTTGTTGGTTTGAGGAATACCATTCATATAAAAGAGGGAAAAAAAAGGACCAAACATGGATTCTTATGGGGCTCCGGCGTATATTTTTCTTTAAGCGGACTTATGATTATTAATTTTGGCTAGTTAACTTCTGCCGGTAAGATAAAAAGAAATAATGTCTCTCAAAATTAAAAAAAAATGTTACCATCGCAGCGGTCCCTACAGGATTGAAAAATCGTTTTTTTCCCCTCTCGATTCTTAGATGGTTTTGCATAAAAGTACGGATCAGAAAATACGAAATTAACATGGTTTGTTCAAAATTGTACAAGGAACAAGATGGATTTTTTTTTCCGATGCGGCTATTAGTTTAGGGTGAATTAAGTGTCAGAGTCGGAAAAAAGCGAAATTTCTAACGCGAGTGAGCAAAACACGTACAAATTTTCAGTCTTCAGTCGTTAGTTTTTTTAGAGTACCTTTAAACTTGAATTTTTGCACTCGACGAGATTTTTTAGAAATTTCAATTTGGTTCCGGGTAGCATTTTTTTTGTTTTGAAATTCGGGATATTTTTGTTACTTTTTTGTTACAACTGTCATATCTATAGCTTATTACTATTAGTTTCTAAATTTAAAAACATCATGAGAAATCTTAGAATGTACGTTTTCTTATGGTATAAGTATTTTTGAAATTGGTTAATAAATAAATTCGATGTGATTAAAGTTGGTCAGACAAATTTAAATATTTTTACGATCTGTCATATCTATAGCTTAATACTATTAGTTTTAAAATTTGAAAATACCACGTGAAAGCTTGGAATGCAATCTTTCTTATGGTATAATTGTTTGTAAAATGGTTTAATGAATAAATTCGATGTGATGAAAAGTATAATTTCGCGATAGTGTACAAATTGTTCATCGTGGAGATACGCGATGAAACATGAAACGGCTATGTTGAAACTCGCTGTGACGTCATGGACAGAAAGTCCAACCAGGAAAATACGAATTCGTTGTTGCCGTCGCAGAGGGTTGAAAACTCTGCAAAAAGAGTGTTGGTTTGCGAAACAAACCAAATTGAATTGCATATCAATTACCGGGAGTTGGAGAACGTAGGCGGTGCCCCTAGTGTATAATATAGTCAGGGAACTTTTATTTAAACATTTTATAGATAAGGTATTGAATATAGACTTTATCACAAATGCTTTGGAAATGTCAAAGAAAACAGCACGTGTGTCTAATTTCGGGGTGCGATCTTCCTAAATAATACAATACATTAAATGACCCTTAGGAGTTGGTGATTGATTAATGGATAGATGCTGAGTGAAGCCAAATTGTTGAGGCATCATGATATTGTTTTCGTGTAAATAAATTATCTGTAGTGTTTAAGAATAACCGTTTCGGTGATATCTGTAAATGTGGGAAGTAAGGATATTGGTTTTCAACTATTTGGGATTTGAGGTTGTTCAGGTTTTATATTAGGGATAATACTTGCTATTTTTCAGGGGTTAGGGAAGTAGAATAGAAAAATTAAATTTCTAATCTTAGTAAAGATGAATAAAATAAGAATCAAGGGTAAATTTTAAACCATTTTGTTAGTGATACTTTCATTTCTAGGGGTTTGATTTTGAGTATTGTTAATGACATTGGATGGAAGGATAGTAATAGCTTTATCTTTATATAAAATTCCTTAATAGTTTCAAGAACTGTTTTCGAGGTTCTAGGATCATTAATATAATTTCTTTTAATTGTTCTTCAAGGCTATCGTCAATACGGTTGTCTTTATAAGTACCTTTACTGGCATATTGTTGGCAAAGGTGAGGGAAGATTTTGTTTAGTAAAATTTTTAGTGGTGTACCATTTTAACTTATATTTTTTTTTGTGATTCAAGGTGACTTTCAGGAGTCCTGAGAATTGTGAGGTATGATTTTAGGAGTTCTTTTTAGGTTTTATTGAATAAGGATATAAGAAAAAGAGTCTAGTTTTTGCTAAGATTTTTTAAGTTTTTGTTTTGATGTTTGATTTCAGCTGAGCGGTATATTTGATTACAGGAGAAGGTAAATTCAAAAGGTATTATAGGCCAGAAGATTCTGATTAATAGACATGTTTGAGACGGTTATATTATAAATTTGTTTCAAAAATTTTCAGTTTGTAGCTCTAGTTATAATGGGGAGAGTAGGATTGATATAAAATTCAAAACTAAGTAGGACAGGATTATGGTTAGAAGGGAGTTCAGGAAAAGAATCAATTTAGAATTAAAATCTTTGGGAGGGCAAAATTAATGAAATTAGAAGTCTTAGAGTATATTCAGGTTAATTCGGTGGGTGCTACAGTAGTGATACCCATTTGGGTGGTGTTTAAATTATTTTTTCCTTCTCTATAATTATACTTGCAGTACTAGAACTGATTGTATTGTTTACGTTACAACGCAAATGGAGAAATAAAAAGAGTACTTAACAATGTTCTTTACTAACAGTTTCGTAATTAAATACCTTTTCGTAATTCGATTTCGTTGCTTTGGGGTGGTTTGATTAATTTTCAAAGCGCTCTACAGTTACTTTTTTGGAGTATACTTCATAATTTTCAAGAAACCATTATTTTCCATTACCACATGTCAATTCTATCCGCTCTTCATATTTCACCTTTAATTCATTCGATTATAACATTAGAAAGAAGGGCTCTTTTTTTCTTTGGAAGCGGCAGTCGAGAAAATATCTAAGTATATCCTTCATATTTCAGCAATGACTTGCTACCTATTTTCATAATTTCCTGCAAATAAATTAAGAAATATTTCATACTTGTCTTAAAAATGTAGTCATATGTATGCAATGATTGATCTTAATTTGTAATTGGTAATTTTGATAAATCGTGTAGATTTCCGGTCCTTTAAAAGGTGTTTTTATAGCTATAGAATAGTGTGTAAAGATTTGTATACTTATAAAGATTTAATTTAATGAGTTTATTTTAGTATTAGGGGGGACATTATTACACAGTTGAAAGTCTTGTTCATTAAATACATGTGAAACGTTTGAAAGCGATACATTTATGTTACAGATTTGAAACCTATGGAAGTCAATATTTTGATCGTCTGAATTAAATTTATTATTTTGAAATACACCAAATCACATGTCCTTATCGACACCATTAAAAAGTGTCGCTGTGATGCTGTGGTGAAAAATTAAATTAAAATACTACGCCATGTCTTTTAAATAACGTTTTGGGTATACTATACTATAAGACAGTTCGAAATTGTTAGGAAATATTTTATTTTTATTCATACGCTCTTTAGACTGTTGGTGATACACCTTTTGTTGTATAAAATAATAGATTAAAATACTAAACAAAAGCCGATCGTATTAAAATATTTGGAATATACTTGTAATGAAATAAGTTTTTCCTGGTTAGTTACTATAAATAACATCGACATATCCTTCTGTAGGAAAGGTAAACTTGCGATTACTTTCAAATTCTTCATTATGTATTCACTCAAGTAAAATATTCAAATACATTCATGAGATATTGCACACACTATAAATAAATATTAAACTATGACTTAGGATGTAAGGAAAGGAGCAATGCATGCAATAATATTTATGATAAAATGAGAAAATAAAAGCGATACTCATACAAAAACTTATTGAAAACACGCATGCGTTAAAATCTAAGTAATAAAAATGGAGTGTTTGTTTATACATTGAATATTTTTGTCACATTTCAAGTTATTTATCAGTTTTGGGTCATTCTAATGAAAAAATCAGTGTTTTCTGCTTTTCGCGTTCGTCTGTCTGTCAGCGTTCATTCATTGAAAATATATGGATGAGTATATTTTCATGAAACTTTGCATACTGTGAGTACTCACAGTCATTTATTGAACGAATTCCATTGCATCAGAAAGTCTGTTTCTTCCTGTTTTATGCTTGTGTGTTTGTGCAAGCATCACATGAAAGTGTTTCAATGTTTCATTGTTAATCGTTAAGAATTTTTAATACATATATTAGTTTTGGGAATACATTTTTTAAATTTGCTTTGTTAACATATTCAGTTAAGTTTCACGCTAAAATAGCTATATAGCTATACTAAAATCAACCTTAATTTGGCAGTTTTGGAGAAGATGTACATGAATTGAGCATTGTGTTTACTTAAATTTTTTATCAATACAGTTGGTAAACACAGTTATTTTCACGGAGTTTAAATTAACACTTTATTTATTTTTAGCCTTTCGTTTTCTTTACTAAGTATAAACAGTTCATTAACAGACAGGTGATATAAAGAGAATAAATCATTCAATTTTGCACTAGAGATTGGCAGGAATGAGTTATCTTTATGTTCAGTATTGCAAAGACGCATATTTATAACTGGATGTGTCAAGCATACATTTCGACCATATTTCTCCTAATGTCCTTAGTTTAATGCACGTGGCTGTAGAATTCCTTGTTACGAAAAGAAGTAAAGCATACAGCTCAAAATCTTTTGTACTAAGACTGATTGAATTTATTCAAAGAATTTTAAAGTAAAAAAATTAGGTTACTTTTACAAAACGATTTTAACATTAAAACTTGCATTTCTTTTCCATGTTTCAAATATAATCACATGGTTTTATTGAAAGCCGAACGCAATACAATATCACCATCACTCTTATTCTAAGCAGGTACTTGGTTTCCATTAAAAACTTATTCTCTGAATTGAAATACGTACTTTAAGGTGCAGACCCTGCTCAACGAAGTTGAAACTTGTTTTCATTGACCATATGAAGTAATATTATATTCCGATTTTGCTCGGAGTAAATTTCGCATTTCATATTTGTTCTTATCTTGGCTGTAGGTTGTGACAGCTATGCGACATTACAAGATGAAAAACAATCTCGAATTAATAAATGTAGAACAGCCTTTTATTTCAGTCGCCTTTTGTTGGATTCAGACTAAGTAATCTTATTAACTATTATATATTATTATGTACCACACGCATTAATGACTACAGGGAAGTAAAAATTGACAAATAAATAACTATAGTTAAACACTAAAGATTTAAATAAACAGTTTAATAACGACGCACTGCAGAAATAAAACAAAGCAAAGCTACGATGTTACAACTGCTACATGTTAGTAGTACTTATCTATTTTCTAGATAAAAAAATTACGTAATTTGTTTCCTGCTAAATGTGTCTGGAGTATTCAAGACGCCCTTTCCTAAATGGTTTATGACCTACAAATATTCGTCGTCATTTATTTAGAATTTTTTGGCGATGCACTGACCCCAAAACTGCCTAAAACTCTCCCAACGAATCAACGTAATCTAAATCGGCTAAGACCTAAATCAGGGGACAGTGCCAACTGAGATTCGCTATTTCTGTGGTATTTACATTTGTCACAAAATATCATTACAACTAAAGGAGAGCTGCCCGGGTCTTTTCACTTGGCCGTTATATCACTGCGAGTTGTTTAATCAAGGTTTACTATAAAACAAACTTACTGTATTATGAAATCGGACATAAAGCATTGTGAAAATATCAAATATTAACTTCGGATATTAATGATGGTAATAAAATGACAAAATCCCCCTCCTTACAGCATATAACACAAGTTAGAACTCAATATACGAAGTATATGGAACTTAAAACCTTCGGACATATACGAGATGTTTCTTCAGGTGACATGAACACGGAAGTAGTTAGGTGAGAGAGAAATAGTTTATACGACTGCGTTCCGCGAAGAAATATTTAAATAGGCTCACCGAAGTGATATATGGATATGTTTTCGAACTGCTGGTTTTCCTTCGAACCAAAAAGGAGAATTCGAACGAGATAGACCTGAGGAGGATTCAGCGCCTGAATTAACACCACAGAATCATCAAGGACTCACATTAGTTGGAAGACCTTCCTGGTGCGTTTCGTTTTTTCTGGTGGTGGATATCGAAGCTGCGTTGGAAACGCCCCGTGGTTACCTTAGTTGCCATGGTGCCAGCATGATCTCAGCACGAGGGCAACTTTAAATTCGCAAAATTGAAATTGCCTTTTCTCCGGCTGTTCGTAATTGGCACGGTATAAGTGATTCAAAACCTATTAAAAAACTTCCAAACTCATGTTAGGTAAAAAAGTCGTCTTGTTTCTTAGTTTTATGAGAAATTCTGAATCTCATTACGACTTAGAAATGTACCACGAATGCGTTTATCTCGCCAGTCACAGTGTTGGAGCATAGTTTGAGAAAGCCTTTTGGAGGATGAGAGTCATCGTAGAGGTTTACTTGACCGGGTCTACTATGAAGTAGTTGCATAAGATGAACTGGAAATTAACATCGCCATTTAACCGTTTAATTCAGAATTAAGACCTTGTAATTATTTATACAATTCTGGGCATTTTTTAAATTCGAATGACCAACCACAGATTACTTTGGCCTTAGGCACTACAAGAGGTGAACTAACAGCTCTTTGTGAAGAATAACAAATGAGTTGATTGGTTGATAGTTTTCGGGTTTTATGTCGCAAAGACCATATTCGGCCAAGCTGTTTCAAACACAATAACAATCATAACTATACAGACAATACAATGAGGGAGAAAGGAAAAGCAAAAAGCAGAAGGGTAGGCAAGGGTTGAAATGAAAGGGAAGAAATACCTTAACGGGTAACTCGAGGTTGAGGATCACAAATGTGTTAACCCCAAAGATCCAACCGGAACCTACCACCGACATCAATTCCATTACAAGCCAGAATTCAAACCCTGGATCTACTAAGTGACAGACAAACACTGTGGCCATCATACTAAATAGGCGGCTTATTCCTGTACAGAGTTGCATAGATAATTCACTGCACACTTGCATGGTCACATTTCTGGGCAATATAGTTATTTTACCTGTTTAGAGCAGAAGCTGGCAAATATGAGTAGTCACACAAAAAGTGTTTTAGGTGTCTTAATTCGTCAAATTGTTTTAAGGAGTCAAATATAAATTCATGGAAAAATTTCTTGGAATGGTATCCACCGATTTGCGGTCTAGCTTTTAGGCTGATGTGCAATTGATCACTGCTTCGTAGTGCCAGACTCGATGCTACGGGGTCTTTGGAGGTAGTTGCTTTTGTTTTGGGTTCTTCGGAGAGAACCCTCATCACAAGTTCACACACTTCAACAGAAAAATAGTGTGTATTCTCTTTTGCACGATGAATTGTAATTATCCTTTCTTGTCGGATACAATTAATAGTTTCACAACACATACTCCAATCAATGTCAGTACATTTTCATCTAACAGTTATTATTTCTGTTTTTTACCCCTCCTGTTTCGTAGCAGATACACAGACCAGTGTGATAATAGCTTAAGTCAATTTTACAAGAACTGTAAATGCTGTATCTTCAAATGAAAAATCGAAATGATCAACTAAAGGTATCCAACTACTAAATCATATTTTATTTCTTAATTCCGTTTCTTTATCACGCGCCTTTACCCAAATGCTATCGAACGGCACAATCTGTCGTCAAGAATGTACACGGTAATCACTTCGTAAAAAATATATATATATATATATATATATATATAGTACTTTTACAAAACAAAAACCCAAAAGTATCCTAAACAAATGGTATGATGCATTTCATTGTTTGTTTAGTTTGTCGCTCTATTGTAATTTTTTGTATACAGGGATATTAGATTGGGACCCATTGAAGATATGATGTAAAAATGAATTATTCTAGCGTTAATTCGTCATTGGTGTAACTTTAGGGGAGAATAATTTCAGTGAAATACAGTAAATAAGTTCTAATAACTTTGAAGCACTCTCACCTTGAAATATATTCATAACTCTTCATAACTTATAATGGGGAAGGCTTCCTTCAGATACTTCTGCAAATCAACCAAGCATTTACAGAATATTTTCAGAAAGCTCAACATTTACTATTACAAAATTTAAAAGTATCTGAACGTATTTAAGATACTCTTATATGAATATGATCATTTGTCGAAGTTCTTTTTCTTTGATTGGAAGAAAAAACTCACGCTAGATGCTTAATGATCTTACCAGTACTTTGAGGCTTGTTGTATCATTTTATTGTAGGTGAAGGAGATAAAAAAGTTCAACTTTAGAAACGTTTAGTTTCAGATCATTTACGATTTCCATAAGTTATGCTAAATATTTTATCTTCTTTATAGTGATATTTTTAAACTTTACTTGACCTCCTAACTACAGTATATCTTTCCTTTCTGAGTCTATTGTTCTACTGCATTTGCCCTAACCTCTCTTCATATTCTATACCTTTCTAAAGTTATATCGCTTTAGTACTTTTGTTTGTTTTAAATCTGAAACAAAAATGCGAAGTAAAGAAATATAGATCTAAGATTTACCTGGTGACAGAATGGGACATTATTTCGAAAAATAATAAATGAACCCCCGTCTTCACAACCCCAAATTTTTTTACTGCTCTTATAAACGTAATTTTATATTTTAAGAAAAGAGAAAATTTAGTTTCTCTAAATTAGGATAAAATTAAAAGGTTCATATTTTGTGAGGTAGGTAGTTGAATTAATATCGCCCCGGAGCAACGTTGTGGGCTATTGACAACGATATGGGTTCACTCACCAAGAGAAGAATTTGAGGACCACACCTCGTAGTTTTTAAGCACGGTCAGATAACGAGCTCAACACTTGAACGGGAACCTCATTCTCCAAACTTCCATGACAGGCCAACGTGAGGACATTTGAGGCTATGACAGATTAAACATGCACAATTTCCCCGAACACGAAGATCTTTTCGAACACTTTCCCCTCCGATTGCTACTCAGCTATTCTGCCAATCGGGCTTTCGCGGTCTCTCATCTTTTGTATTTAGACAGTTAATACCTCCATAAATCAACTCTTTGTAGAAGGATTTTTTTGTCAGAAAGTAAATAAATTATAACCATTTCAAAATAGTTATTACTGAACGGGTTAACACAATTTTCACAGCCATCTAAGCAGAATAATCTGCGTGAGAAGAAGTTGAAATCACTGCTCTCAAACCATCGGAATAAAAAAGTTTCCATTTGTTTTTTTAAGACAATACTACAGCATGCATAAAGTGTTGCCAGATGTAATTTTATAACTTTAATCAATTTTTATTATTTTTCTTCAAAAAATTTCCAAATTGATGGCATAGTCCGTTGTATAGTTCTAGTACGACGCTAACTAAAATTACTATTACCATTACCAAATTGATAGCATAAATATATATTTGTGTATCCCTTTTCCCTTCAAATTTCTTGTATCCTTTTTTGTATAATCCTTGTGGTTGTATTAACGATGATCATATTTCAACAGAAGAAGTATGTCGTCATTAGCAAATACTGACCAGATCATGTCACCATAAAAACAATCGTCAATCTCTTGATGACTAGATATTACCTCATTAGCATAATTTATCAGATCTTGATGGACGAATTATCAAATCGAAACCATTTGGAGGATTAATGGCGATACATTTTTTTTGCAATGGTGGGCGCATATGAACTTAAACATTGCCCACAAAAAAAAATGGTGTTTGGTTGGTAGTTGAGTTTTAGTAGCACTGGAGCAACACATCGGGCAATTACTGACTGTCCAACATTCTTCTCGAAGATCCGACAACAACGCCACGTAAACTTGAACCTCGGTCCGATGACGAGGTCACCACCTGAGCATTCTACATTTCAAACTTCCACACCATGTCAATGTGATTTGTTTTCGTTTAATGATCCCCTGAGAATTCGAGAGACAATACACGAGAGTCATTGCTGAAACAATATCGAATAAAAACAACCCATCTGCATTTTGATGTAAACCAACGCTCACAGGAATGTGCCATTCAGTAAGGGATTTCGTTCGAAACCAGCCTCTATTATGTCATCAGATTTAGGAAAATTACTAGTGAAATGATTACTCACAACAAGTAAAGTAGAAAGTGATAGACTTTTATAAAGAGAGGCGAATGCAAAGTGAATTTTATCACACTTTTGCAAACCATGAAGTTTCTGATATCATTGGCGATTGTGATGATGGCTGAATACTGTTGTAAGTAAATTTATTGTTACAAAAAATTTTATTTACTGCGATTTTACTATGATTAAAAGTTACATTTCTTCCCTGAATAATAGCATTTATCAGCGCACGAATAAAGCGAAAGTAGCAAAACTTCGAACAGATTAATATTATTGTTTTCGATGAAATTTTTATACATGTTGAGTAACGATTTCTGAGTGCACATGTTAATATAGTTTTACGGTAATTGAACTGTTCAGTTGAAATATGAACATACAGACTCTAGAATTGGAAAAAATTGTGCATTCAAGACACTATGAAGTGATTTGTCAATAACGTGTTTTATTTGAGCCGTTTTACGGCAGATTCTGAAAATACATCGTAAGTGTTGTCTGATGTTTAAGCGTAGAGTGTTATCTGTGGGATGATTTTTTTTATGCATCCCCATAAAAAGTGTGAATTACATTCCCAAGACTTAATTAACTCTCCAATAGTCCTAAGTTTTGTGCCTTCAATACTTTAAAGGAAAAGTTCTAGCAATGTGATAAATTTTCACGAAAATTTTATTTTTAGATTGCACGTTCACTTAGGTACTGACAAGCATCTGTCGTTCTGCAAGCTGCTGACTTTCCTGTATGACGTCAAACCAGTTGTAACTTATTCGACCAATAGTATTTTTCCTATGATTCTTTCAACCAATATTTTAAAGTATAGACGTAATTTAATCATTAAATGTAATTTTTGGTCAAAGTAATGCTACACAACTTGGAAAACTCGTGTCGTGGAGAATTGACATTCTTGAGTGGTTGGATGGTTATAAAGGAATAAGTAAATATTCATACGTTATATATAGTTCCCTCTCCCCTTAGAAGCTATAAGAATATTTATATTCTCATAGCTTCTAAGTTTGCCCTTGGCCCATTCACATTTAAATGCAGTTAAAAGTTTGTTATAGTATCATTAGTTATACATGTTAGATGAACGGATCAAATTACAAGTAAATAGTTAGTCACACACTTATTATTACATCCATATTATTAGATAATTTCATTTGTGCCATTTATAGATTGAGAATTGTGCTAAAAGTTTTTTCTTTAATTAAATTTTTTAAGACAAGAGGATGATGAAACTACTTAAAATCAAATTTTACTTTTTCAATTCAAGAGCAATAATGTGATAACTATTTAAAAATATGAATAAGTACTATTTTAAGATGAAAGTTTTCGTCTTCTAGCACCACGCATCCATAAGAACACTTTAATTTTTCTGTTAATTTTTTTCAGTTTTGTACGAGATTGGAAATTTAATTTTCAACTGATTTGTAAAATTGTATTTTTTAGTTAGGTAGTTAAGTAGACAGTTAATTAACAGCACACTGGACACGACACAACGGGCTATTGTTGACGGTCCGGTATCAGTTCCAATGGAAAGATCCAAGGACAGCGTCACTTAATTTTGAACTGATCAATCGAACACCTGAGCTGGAATACTACTCTCCAAACTTCTACACCACGCCAATGTGACGACATTTGACGCCACAGCAGGTTTAACGTGCATCAGACACCGTGTACATGAGGGTCTTTGGTTGGACTGAGTTTCGAATTCGCATGATACGTGTACAATTCAGACTATATTCCAACATGTGTTTACTTAATCATCCTTGTCTTGTTGGTCACAACGAAGAACTCATCAAATATTCTTGAATAAAAATATCTTAAAACAACCCAGTCAAGAAATTATGTAAATATGTGTGCTTAATTTATTACATATTTTGTATTATCTGCTTGTTCTCTATAAGACATTTTGTAATTTATATTTCATAGCCCGTATTTGCTTCCACAGATGCCAATTCACCACAGTGTCGATCATGTCAACCTCCTTGCTACTCTGATCCTACTGAATCTACTTACGGGTGTAGAAGATGTATATGCCCACAACAACCTCCAGGTAATAAGAGGAAATCGTGGGGTAAAGACTCTTTGTCACCAAGTGAAAATTTTCACCAATTCCAAATTGTTAAATTTACAAGATAGTTTTTTCAGTGGAGGATAAAATTATTTATTGTTTACAATGTCAACTATGTTTTCTAATTATAGGACAGATAAGAAATCTTTGAATTCAAAAGTGAAGCATTGAGAATTGCAGTCATCCGTTTTAAGACATATCAAATGGAATCTGATCTTAATATTACCCTCACGGGTTCACGCATTTTTCAATCTGTCAACTAGTGGCAGCATTTAAAGAATTCAGCCACTGGTAAAATCTACCGGGAAGTACTGATTGGAACTTAACCACTACCACAACATTAACATACAATACATTTATAACAGTACTAGCAAAAATACGCGAGCTTATTTGGGTTGAATCGTTAACTCTAGATTAAAGAAATGAACAGAATATATAATCACTTTTTTATTTCGTAGTATAGAATAATATTTTAACATCTTTCTACATATTTGTAATTTATACAACTTACTTTGCTCACTAATCCAACAAATCTATTTGAATACATTTTATATACATCCCACCTTTGCTGTATGACAAAATTACAAAACTACAAAAAGTAACACTAAGATTACTATTTCTACAAAACACGATTTTGTGGGGATTTGGAATTGCTAATCTTAAGTTATTTATTCATATAAAATTGCTAAATCATTTCATGAAAATGATTATTCTATGACGAGTGCGGCATATTCAACAAAATATTTATTTTCTTGAAGGAACTCTTGCACTAGGAATTGTCGAATTTTGCGATATTTAAGGGAAAGATGACAAATTGAAATGATAAGGTAATCATAGTAAAGTTCTTTAAGACGAATACATTTTTTATTGAAAATTACATTTTGAGGCACGTCCAATAACTAAAGAACCTGTTTTAAAATTGAATGCCTTCACTACTGAACTACAAATGTAAAAATTGAGAACCAATTTGTTTCAAAAGCTTTTTTTAAAAGAAAATCATTGCTTTCAATGCACTTTTAACACATGTAAAAAAGTTGCTTAAATATAGCTCCAACTTGAAAAATTATCCACCTTGACCCCCTCCTGTCATTATGACAAAGAATTTTTTTATATTTCAAAAGTTCTAGTTTGGAATTTTCTATTGTTATTATTCTTTCGATAACTGCAAAACTACTCTTAAAAATTGCTTTATTCCGACTTACCTGCCACTTTAAATATATTATTTTGTGGTGGTGTTACGTGTAATAAAAAGTAAACGCAATTAATTAAAATAGTAAATATATAAAACAGAAAACAGCGAAATAAAACAAAAATTGTCGGGAAAAACGTTGTTCTAAAGGTATTCATAATTATTTTTTATCTCTTGATCTCGTACAGTTGCCACAACTTATACTAAAAATGCTCAAAATTTAGAACTGCGAAATTAATTCGAAGCGAAACAAACAGAAGTATCACTACACATGAACAAACAACACGAGTTTCCGTTCCGTTCCCGTTCGTTGAAAAATATCGTTTGTCCTAAATATTCGGAAATCGTTTATATTTCGTAAAGAACAAAAATAATACTCATAATAAATGAAGTAACAAAGTTAAAATTCCATAAAAAAATAATTAAAAAAAAATAATTACTCTTCAGCAGTGCTGGTAAAATAATCCAAGTAATTGTAATACTCAGCCTACATTCCAGATTTTCCAAGCTACCAAATTATGGTTGATTTAAGTATATTTACTCAGAAGTTGTTGCATGAAACTGATCTAAATATAAAAATAAAGAAAAGTTTAATATTGCATTCACTAAACTAAAATATGTGACAGATAAAGTAAAGTAAATTGTAATCCAATATATGGAATAAAATTCACGTAATTCCTGTACAAATACACAAATACAAAATCGAATATAGAACGGAAAGACTTACTTACAGACTTACACAACCAAGTTCAGTCACCAAATGATGAAAGTAAGTACTCACAGTATGCAGAAAAAAAAGTTTCAAAATATATAAAACAGTTCGGACTTGCATTGGACGCACACACATACATACATTAATTATATTATAACATACATATTATAATATACATACATCGCACCCCAGCAAAAAAAGTGACACAAGTCAAAAAATAAAAATTTTGATGTTATGTCATTAAAAAATATGTATGAGGTGCCCCAGCGTGTTATAATACTATTCTATAGAATATTATAGAAGTTACCACCATAAATACTTACCTAAAATTTAAAAGAAGCTTATACTATTTCAATATAAGGTTTATAATATCCTTTAAGTTGTGATGTTTCTTCAATTCTGAGTTGTGTCACTTTTCTTGTCGGGGTAAGACATACTATAACATACATACAGACAGACGAGCAAGAGGCGGATTTGGCATCAGAAGGGTCCAAAACAGACAGAAAACTTAAAATGGGTCGAAAACATTCAATGTACGAACAAACACTCCATTCTTATTTATATAGATAATTCATCTCCACTTTATAGAAATAGGCAGAACTGTTATTTTTCGACAACAGTGCTAAAAATTGTTGCTATTCGCTATTAAAATTATTCTTAACTGTTGATATTAACACTTGTCATGCGTTAGCAACTGATACTTCCAGCTCGCAACTAAATTTAAAGGTTATTATTAACTGTTAAAATTGACATTAACGGTTAAACATAGTAGTCAATAACGGTTTAAAGTCGACGTTAAGTGTTTAAAAAAATATTTATTTTGTCTCTTTTGTGAGCTTTTTATTCTGATCAAATATTCTAACATTTTATTCTTCAAATAAGATTGTGATTCTATTTTCAAATAGGGTTCGCCCTGCTATCCCAATAACATTCATCTTTAACAAGCATACATTTTATTGGGAACAATTGCGAACTTTTATCTAGCAGAAACAGTGTTATTTAAAATGTTATAGGAATCTTTATCTTGAATAACTTTTTGGTTGAATGATGTTACACTGTCTTTAAGTGCATTGTCATACCCATTAAAAGCCGGACATGTGTAACAGCCACTTATGTTGTGAAGTTCGCGACTACAATACATATATTATACATGTATTGTTGTCATATATTGGATAGAGCCACTCGAAGTCACGATTCCTATTATCCGAGGGTGGTCTCCGTCTCTTACCATCTGTGACTTGGGAAATATATGGCAACTAACAAATTAACACAAGGACCAAGAGAGTGGCAAGCTGAAGCAGATTTAACATTGGCTACTGGAAGATCTGCCGGTACACTTTCACACAGGATAATGTATTCAAGCGACGTCAAGGAATCGACTACGAAGTAAACCTTGACTGCTTTATGAGCCTCAAATATGATGATGTAAATAATTTGCTTAAGTTATTTATGACTTGAAAATTTGGTAGAAAGATGGCTGGTCCAAGTTCCATTGCTAACCAACTTAGTTTTGCGTCTCTAACAGCGAATGACTGAAATATAATAAACGAATTTGTGGGTGCATTTGTATGTGGGGTACATAAAATTAATGTTGTGTTGTCTTTACATTGTATTGCTTTTTTCAGAGAAATACTGCCCGCCTATAGGGTGTAAAAGGCCTTGTTTTCCTGTGACAAACGAAAATGGTTGCCCATTTTGCTATTGCCGTCCAAGTAAGCTTCCAAATTTTATTTGATGACTTTTAATAAATACGTAACCTATAAGTGTTTTTTTTTGTCGAGCTAGAGGTAGGTGATGGAGCTGTCTCCGTTGCAGACGTTTTTCCTGAGTGCCTTCCGCTCGGACGGGACGTAGCTGTTTTTCCAATATGATTTCAAAACGTCGCCAATAAAAATAACTAAGAATGAATTTCTTATCCATCTATACTTCTATAGCGAAAATTCAAACACCATGGCAGAATTGATATTCAGATTATTAGAATTGCTGAGTGATTGTGGGCGCCTGAACTCAGCAGTGTCTTTTAAACTGTTACATTTAGAGTATGGAGCTTTTCTTAGGAGTTTCGCAAGTTGTGTATTGTGTACAGTCAATTGTAAAAGTTTTCCATTAATCGTCAACGGCAAAGTGGGCAACATGAACAATCGAATGATTTGGAACGATGTGTTATATCAGCCTGGGTGAGGGTGAATTTTCGTGAATGGTGTAAAACAAATCTATACTGTATATAAAAAGGGATGTGTGTACATATTCTTTATACAAATTTACACTGTTTGACCAATTCTTACCAAATTTGGTACACTTGTACTTTAGAAACCTGCGAAAAGCAAATGCTATTTATTTCCTTTCTTCAGACCAAACTGTAGCCATGAAAATTGGCATACATGTAGTCCCAAAAGTGCCCCTCGAAGCCCCAATTTTAAATTATAAAGTTTTTTTTCCTGCAATAAACGGACATGGACAAGGAAGCACGTTCTACTGGGTTTATGCATTTGAGCAAACATAGGGAAATGTCGAGGTCATATTTTACCTGTCACGGTAGAAAACACGTTCTCAGGATTTGTGTATTATAGTTAACACAGGGAAAAGTCGCGGTCATATTTTAGCTGTCGTGGTCATATTTTAATCTCGAGTAACGCAGGGTTATTCAGCTAGTATCATATAAATGAGAACCTAACAGAACAAAAAATGGCGAAGAGTGAATAGATGATGTACTAATTTGAAATCGGTAAATAAGTAGTGAGTAATTTTTGATGGTATTAGATGTTCTACGGAAATATATTTACAGCTAATAATGGAAGTTAGTAAAATACAATAGTTTAGGTTCCATGACACTTGTTATTACAGTGAAAAAAAAATAGTTTTCTTTCAAATGTAAATTTGCATAGGAACATTAAACTAAGGCAATTTACAATCCATGCATTTTTCTTGATCCTTTGTTTGGGTCATGGTATTGGAGGTATTATTTCTACTTTCGTCTAGAGCCCTTAATTTTTTGAAGATATCACCAACACAGAAAAGCGGTCAAGTCATAAAATTTAAATTCGCGACACACGCATTTTGAAAACATAAATTTGTACTGTCTATTTAGACACTGCAAAACGGTTTTCTAATTAGAAATTTCGTCTTATAGCTCTGTATGAAATTTAAATTGAGGATTTTTTTACACATACAATAAATGTGCATATTAGGAGCATAAAATTCTTGAATAGTTAAAAAATCTTTTTGAATTTTACTAAGTGAATTAAATTTTTTTTTAATTATAGAGGCTACGGCAGCCTAGTTGATAGACTAATGGATTTGCAACCGGAGGGTAGCTAGTATAAAAATTGGATTCAGTCAAAGACAGTATTGACTCAAATATTGACCTCATTATTGGTTCATAGTTCAAAATGACGAAGTGTTGTCTTCGGATAAATTCAGTAACATCGTCAATCCATTGTGTCTTCCAATACGTTGTGTTTCTCCAGTGCGAAGTCGAAATAATCAATAACAGAACTGTTTGATTTCACCAAGTGATCATAATTTTCAATGAAAAATAATTAAAAAGCAAATATATGTGCCATCCACTCCAAATCCACTAGTACTTGATATTAGTTTCTCCATTTCCATTTATTAAATATACCATTTTCATTTCAGAGTCCGTTTGTCCACCAATCGCAGTTTGCAATGTGGGTTGCCGTATCAAGATCAACAAGAAAGGCTGCAAGTACTGTCAGTGTGATCCCATCTGCCCTCCTCTTTACTGTCATGGTTATTGCTATATTAGACATGCTGCAAGTTCTTGTCCGATCTGTGAATGTCCCTAATGTATCAGCCCAAGTACTGACAAGTTGTGCCCCCTTCTACATGCAGATTCATTCCGCTAAATGTTGTGCCAAAAGCAGAACTAATTGCATTTTCATATAAATTAAAGAAACACACTATGCTCAGCAAATGTTTTCAAGTCTACATGTCACTCTGCTTATTAAAAATACTGGAAACACCCACAAGGTGAGTGGATATGTGTATTCTTTCAATAAAAAGACATTTAACTTTCGTTGATAGACTCATTGTCATGTCAAAAAGGTCCAGAGTCTAGAATGAGGTGACACTGTGTCTCGTCAATACATTTCACAAACATAACATAGGGGAAAGTTGGACAAAACCGGGTCCCAAAATGTGTTTTTTTTTCCTAAGCATCTAAGTGAATAAAATTGCTTCAAGTTCTATTTTAATGATAAATTAGTTCTTTAGTTCCAAAAATAAATATTTTTCACTGTGAAAAAACTATATTTTGGAGGGTAAATAAATAATTTTTTAGCAGTATGCAAGTACCCTGTTTTATCCGACCTGGTCGGATAAAACCGGGTATAATAAGAATAATTAAAAAATAAATGTTGTTTTACTGCTGAAATATTTATTTATAACAATAAATTAGAACAATGGCCTTCATACAGTGAGAGACATACGTGGGTTTAAAAATCACGAATCATAAGTCATTTTGAGTTTAATGCGTTTGGAATGCATAGTTAATTAAGTTAATTCATCAGATTTATAAGACGTTTTTAGAACAGAAATCACAAATAAAATTTTGATCATGCTCTTCTGGAATGCTACAGGCTTCATGCGCCCATCTTTTACAGTTGAGACACTGTATCTAACCTTCCAGAGATTTTGACCTGGCGTACAATTCATTACAAAAGATACAGGCTTCGTCACATTCTACGTCGTCTTCATCTGATGACGAGGAGTCTGTTTTAATGCTGAACTTCTTTTTCTTCCGTGTTTTGACAATTTTTTCCTTAGGGAGCTTAAACAGTTTCTGCTTTGTTTTTCTTTTATGGTTCTTTCTTGTTCTCAAAGCTCCAATTTCTACCCGGTCCGACTTACAAAGTACCGGTTTTATCCGACAACTACGTTAATCAGAAAAGAAGGCTTAGCATATTTAAAACATGAAGCAAAACGTGGTTTAAAAATTTAAAATAATAGCCAAAAGAGGTGTAACCAGATGTTGTACTTACCTAAAATAAATCTTCAAGCAATTAGAAACTACATAGTAAGATCGGTGGAGTAAAAATCGAACTTTTTCTACTCGAATTTTTTTAAACATCGGCATTGACAAACACATAATCTGCACTGCCTTTCATTCAATCTCAAATAACATGGCGGCTGTTTGCAACTAGTTTCATACGTTATCCGACAGATGGCAGTAATAATCTAACCAAAACTCTCGGGTCCCGGTTTTATCCGCCTACCTGGTTTCGTCCAACTTTCCCCTTCGCGATTTCCATATAGAAACCGAATTTCTGAATTTTAAAAAAGAAACATAAGGGTTGAATTTAAAATTGTATGTCTGTTGGAGAAAAGGGAATTCTTAACAAGACTTTGTTGATCTAGGAATATAATATCACAGTCAGTAATTTTGAAAAATTGAAATTTTTTGTCTTGAGAGACAGAAAGTCGAGGTTGCTTAGTCTATTTATAAAAGCTGTTTTTATGCAACTTAGATATTTTGTTATTTTAAAATGACATGACAAATTTCAAAAATAACTTTTAATAAGATGGGTTATGTTAAATTAAAACTGGTAGTCATACATCGTAGTTCAAAATATATTTCAAAACTTTGATATAGCTTTTCATTGAAAGACCATTAAAATAAACTAAATTTTATTTGTTTTTCGTGTTTCATGGGTGTTATTGAAAGCTGTAATCCATAGTCAAGTAACTACATCTATCATTCTAAATAGATACGTGCTTTCCATTTGGAAACCAAATTTATGATCTTAAAAAGCACCAAAAGGGTTCAATTTAAAACTGTATGTGTGTTGGAGAAAAGGGAATTTTCAACAAGATTTTGTTAATCTTAGAATAATATCACACTAAGTAATTTTGAAAAATCGAAATTTTATGTTTTAAGAGGCAGAAAGTCGAGGTTGCTTACTCTATTTCTTGAAGCTGTTCTTACGCAACTTAGATGCAAGTGAATCGTTCGTTGAAAGTAATTTTCTTTTTGTATAAGCTCTGTAAAATCAACCTTCTGTTTATTAAAAAATTGTTATCGATTGGGTTTAATTTGTCTACTCTGATGACATGTATTTCTAACAAAAACTCTGTTATTCCACATGCCACTGAATGAAATTTTCTTGGAAAAATGCCCGTTTGCTTCAAATTAAATTTGTCATAAATGCCGTAAATTTTTAGCCCCCTTGAACAAATAGAACGCCGGTTAATATGTAGCCTATTATAACCGCAGGGTTTTAAAATATATGTGTACCAAATGTGTGGATTAGTGTAGAGAACAGACAAACGTCAACTCTGCTTTATGTATCTAACAGAAGTTCCGTTATTCCACCTGCCGCTGAATGGAATTTTCAAGAAAAATTGCTTTTGCTTCAAACTAAATTCGTAACGAATGCTGTAACAATTTAACTCACCATATTCTCATATTGATGATGAAATTCGAAAATATCGCATACTATGTGAAAGAATAGCACAATGAAAACATATTCATAGAAAAACTAAACGCAAGACTATCACCGAAATTTCGCCATTTTTTCTGAAATTTAATGCACGGGAATATTCGTAGTCACTCGAAAACTTTGAAAAATAATTGATGATGAGTTTTCCATCAACATGTTATTAATTCAAAGCGAGCAAAGCCGGGTATTTCTGCTAGTCAACATGTTATTAATTCATCCCAAGCAAATCCGGGTAATTCTGCTAATATCACATATAAGATAGCATACATACAACACATATGTAAGTGTAACATTTATGTATAGCTCGTAGTCTACAGATATGAACAGGGGCAATAGAGGAATAGGATACAAATTGGTACAGGTTTCATTTTTGAAGATTCTCCGAAATATTTTGAACACACATTCCACACTTATAATCACCAAAGAAAAGCATTCATGAATCTTTATTTCGTGGTCCAAGAGCGTTTCATGTTCCAACATCTATTCATCAAGATTCAACATAGCACAACAACGTTCACATGAAAACTGAACCAAATCATGATGGACGAGATATCTCGTCTTTAGAAGAAAACTGCCGAAACTTGATCTCATCATCACCGAAAAATTGGCAACATCTTAAGACGAGATATCTCATCATGAGTGAAATTCATCAGATCTTGATAGACGAGATATCTCGTCGAAACCACTTGGATGGTTAAAGGCACCTTGTTTGCAACTATTTATTTAAATACTTACAAATGCTTCAATAATTTTTTATAGAAAATTGGCAGTCTTGTTTCTACGCAAACAGAAAGTTGCAGACTTCATGTCTGGAACTGTTCTCTTGGTAGGCAGACTGTAAATGACATTCACTCACAAGGAAAGTTTTACTGAAACAAAAAATAATAATTTGGATCATTATCGACTAATTTTCGTGTCTGTATTCTAAAAGAAAAATTTATGGTTTAGTTGAAATTGAAGAGTTTTATTGCTTCAATAATTTTATACACATTAGACAGTGGCAGACTGACGTGGAAATAACAAGAAACAAATGCTGCTTGTTGAGCTCGCGTAAATAATTTAAACAAAAACATAAAAAAAGTTAAATTGATTTAAAAAGGTACAGCTACAATCTACTCTTATGAGCGGTGCCAAAGCCTTGGCGATTTTTTTGGCGCACTTATAGTAGCGAGTTATGGTAGGTTAAGGCAACCCATCTGTCTTTACGGTTGTTGTGGTTTTCATGGCAACCTCGGCAAACGGTAACTTTTAACTTTCATTTTGAATATTCTAGAAAGTTCTTCCAAAATCCGTTAAAGTCGTATGATTTCTTTGGTTCGTTAGAAATTTTTTCTTTGCAGATTGGTTATTTTGATTTTAAAAAATCCTTTGATTGCATTGGTCTTTAAAATTTTTTTTTTTCTGCGATACCATTGGTTCATTTATTTGTATTTCTACAGTTGTAGAATTTTTATTTTATTGCAATATTTTTCACATAGCGTTTAAGAGTTTGTTTTTTTGCCATTTGGGTGGAATTTTCGTTTTTTATTATTTTTTTCCGGAACAGTTCTGTGGTATCAGATTGTATTATTTTTTTCTTTTTTCTTTAAAAAATCTTTTTCTTTTCAAACAGCCTACTGTATTCAGTGTAATTGATAAGTTTTAGGGTATTCATACCTAACATTCGCAGCTTAGTTTTTCTGCTGGTTCACAAGTGCTTACTAATTTTTTGCAATCAAGTGCTAACTGGTAATCAAGTGCTAAAGTTTTTTTTCAAATATACTGTTCAAAATGTTCTCCATTTGTGTTTTTAAACTTTCATTTTCCGTTGTAAAAAGAGAAAGAGTTTTGAAATAATTTTTTCCTTGGCAACATTAGAAGTTCGCCAAAAAAGTCGCCAAGGCGTTACCACCGCTCATAAAGTGTAGCTGTACCTTTAAAAAGGGCTATTGCCAGATACCTAGTTGCAAAATTCCTATTTCGATAACAGGTGATTTCTCTTGCGGGTTTCGGATTTTAAATAAAACTCGTTTACTTACAAAACGTTGTTAAAAAGTTTCGATGTTCTAAAAGTGAAGTTATTAAAAACGAGAATATTAATTACCTAACTTTATATATTCATTATATGGACAAAAGTATTTGGACACTAACGAAATTTGGAGGAGGATACATCTTAGTGTGGGTTTAATTTTACTGGTTAGGACTCAGCCCATTGCATTATATACCTGGTACCATGAACGCTGATAAACGCATTTGTAGATTTCGACCAACTTTCCTTAAACATCCTTGGCTTAATTGTTTATCTGTGCAGCAGTAAAAGCAATTATTTTTACAGAATTTAAACTCTGACACTTTCTTTATTTTACCCTAGTTTTCCTTTACGAAATGTAAATAATTGATATATAAACAGGTGATATATAAAGAATTAAACATTCCATTGTGTACTAAAGCTCGGCAGAAATTAGTTATTTTATGTTCACTATTGCAAAGACGTATTTATTTCTGGACGGCATTTGTACATTTCGACCAACTTTCTTCAAACGTCCTTTGCTTAACGCACGTTGTTGTAGAATTCTTTCTCTATCTCTTCTCTATATAATAATAATAATAATCTCTCTATATTAAAAAAAAGTTTACCGCCGCCGCCGTCGCCGCAGGATTGAAAACTGTGTATTTCAGCTCGATTCTTAGACGGTTTTCCGAGAAAGTACTGATCGGAAAAAAATGAAATTAACATGGTTTGTTCTTCATCGTATTTCCTGGATAATTATTAAGATTTTTTTCCGATGCGGCTATTAGTTTAGGTTTTATTAGGTGTCAAAATTGAAGAAGTGGAATTTCTTCCGCGAGTGAGCAAAACACGTACAAATTTTCAGTCTTCAGCCGTGAGTTTTTTTTAAAGAGTACCTCTCAACGTATATTTTTGCAGCTCGTCGAGTTTTTTTGGTATTTCAATTTGGTTCTTGATAATATTTTTTTGAAATTCGGGAAAAATCGGGACATTTTTGTTACTTTTTTTTAAACTGCCGAATCTATATCATATTACTATTGGTTTTTAATTTTTAAAATATCGAAGTATACCTCAGAATGTACTCTTTCTTGCGGTACTATTATTTTTGAAATCGGTTAATAATTAAATTGGATACGATCAAAAGTGGGTCATACAAAATTCGGAATCTTTGGATATTTTCGCTACTTTTTGTTACAACCGTTATATCTACAGCAAAAACCATTATTTTTTAAATTTGAGAACATCACTGAATACATTACATTACACTCTTTCTTATGGTACAATAATTTTTCAAATTGGTTAATAAATAAAATGGATGCAATTAAAAGTTGGTCATACAATTTTCGGAACTTTCAGATCGTAACTTCCGATACAAAACTAAAACGGTCATATCTATATCGTATTACTGTTAGTTTTTAATTTTAAAAATATCACAATCTACCTCAGAATATACTCTTCCTTATGGTACCATTATTTTTAAAATTGGTTCACAAATAAATTTGATGCAATCAAAAGTTAGTGACACAAATTTCGTATTTTTCAGTTCGCATAGCAGATTCCGCAAGCAGTAGTGGGTTGCAATTTTGACTATCGAGTTTGCCAGATATCAAATTTATCGTAGCAACAATTGCCATGAAAACGATTTCTTTTTATTTGGCGAGGAAATAGGCTCGCTTTTTTCCCTCTGTTCTCAGACAGTTTACCGACAAAGTACAAAGTACAGATCGTGAAGTTTGGAGATTAACACTGTTTACTTAAAATTGTACAGGCAACAAGATACAGAAGATGTTTTACTGATGCGGCTATTAGTTTAGGGTGCATTAAGTGTTAAAGCAAAAAAAAAGTGAAATCACTTGCGAAATAAGTATTGGTTTGCGAAATAAGTATTGGTTTGCGAAGCAAACCAAACGGGATTGCGTAGCAATCCCCGGGGTCGGAGAGCGTAAGCGAGCACGGGGCGAAGCCATCGCTGGGACGTCATGTACCGGAAAGTGAAATCGGGATAATACGAATTATTCAGATAGTTTCACTCTGTGAAAGGAATGTTGGTTTGCGAAGCAAACCAAATGGCAGCAATCCCGGGGGGTTGGCGGCAATTACCAGCAATCCCCGGGGGTTGGCGAGCGTAAGCGAGCTTAGGGCGGAGCCCCCTAGTATATTAAAAAAATGTTGCCGACTCTTCAGGATTGAAAACTGTGTTGTTTAGCTCGATTCTTAGACGGTTTCTCGCGAAAGTACTGATTGGAAAAAAAACGAAATTAACATGTTTTGTTGTTGTTAAGTAAACTCTGTTTACGTGTTGCTTGATGAATTAATAGATGCACAACTTCTTTATCTATTATTTATTAGAACTTAACAACACATGAAGAACATTACACACACAATGACCATTGCTATAACTCAGAAGAAGTACAAGGTGTTGCCAGGATGGCAAATATAAATGTACACACAAACCAACACGCCTCCTTACATTTATATTTATTAATTACAAACATAACAGAAACAAGCATTAATTACATTCAACCCTCAACACAAAACACTTAAATTATTTCAAAAATTTCTTCATTAACCTAAATGTTAACAAAAAATTTAAATACAATTTAGCTTATTTAATATTCTGACATAAACAAAATTTATATCAATTTCAACATTTCCTTGAATTTAGTAAATTTAATTTTTCCTAATGACTAAGTAAAAATATCAGCATTGCTTGAATCTGAATCTATCTTAACAATTTCAATAACTCCATTTTTAACATTTTCATGAACATAATCATATTGTACTTCTATATGCTTAGAATTTTTTGTAAAGTTTCCATATTTAGCTATATCAAGAGCTCCAGAATTATCACCTCGGTTTCTTTTGTATACCCATTTCATATCTAGAATTGCCTTATCCTCTGGTTTACTCACTAGTGTCCAAGTATTATTCTTTACAAGACTGTTCATCTCACTGTCCATTGCTTCTTTCCATCGTTCAGCCTCATTACATGTTGTCGCCTCCTCGAGGTTACCTGGAATCGTAGCATCACAAAGATTTGCACAAACACAATAATACCCATATTCTTCATCAAATCGAACTGGTGGTTTGATTTGCCTTCTTGGTCTCATTCCACTTTTTATTTTGTCATCATTTTTCACATCGTCTTCGGAGTTCTCATCATTACTTTGCTCATTTGACACTTCTTCAGATTTCTTCTAATCTTCATCATCACAACCTATACACATAATGTCTTCTTCAATAATGTCAACATGCCGGGCAACTAATAATCTGTTATTCACCAAAACTCTGTATCCAACTTCTGTATATCCAAGAAAAATTCCAAATTCAGCCTTTTTATCCCACTTTGATCTTCTCTTTCCTTCTGGTATTCTAACATAAACTCTACTTCCATACAATTTTAATTCATTTGCAGATGGTTTCCGATTAAAAAATATTTCATAAGGTGTCTTCCTCACTACAGTATTTGCCAATGTCCTATTTTTCAGATAAGCTGCTGTTTTAATCACTTCAGGCCAATAACGTCTGTCAACTTTTGCTTCTGCTAGAAGACATCTAGCCATATCCATTATTGTTCTATTATATCTTTCCGCAGTACCGTTCAATTCATGTACATGTGGTGGACACGACTTTATCTTTATACCTTTTTCTCTTGCAAATTTAAATATCTCTCTCTCTCTCTCTTGCTATTCATATATTATTTACTATTATCACATCTTAGTTCTTTTATCATTTTCCCAGTTAAATTCTGAATTTCATTTACATTCCATAAAACAATCAGAGACTTGATCCTTCGTCTTAATACAACAGACTTTTGCCAATTTGCTATAATCATCGATAAAACTCACGAAGTATTTTTCACCATTACATCCAGTTGTTCTATGAGGTCCATTTACATCTGTATGAACAATCTCTAGTATATCTTCTGCTCTTCTGTTATTCTGAAAGGGTAAATTATGCATCGTGTTCTCAATACATATAGCACACTTCATATATTCTGATTCTATTTCTTTAGGTATCCCTTCTAGTAACTGATTTTTACACATAATATCCATATATTTAAAATTTACATGTCCAAGTGTACGATGCAGTTTTTCTTTTAATGTTAATGGTCACATTTGCAAATATTTTACTAGCATTTGAAACATAACTTATTACTAAAAATAATTTTTCATCTTTTTTCGCTACTACTAATAATGTACCATCTAATTCATAAATTCTTGAGAACTGCCCTTATGATACTATTTTATGACTGTCAGAGTGATCTTTGAATAACTTAATAAATTTGCCTTCATTTCTTTAGCATGAAATACATTTTTCAAAGTTACTAGGGATTCAGTGTCATAAACATGAAAAGAGACTGTAATATTACCAACCTTTGTCGCTTCCAACATCCTTCCATCACCAACTTTTACTTTAGTAGGGTTCTTCAATGTTACTTGGTTTTCAAAATATTCATCACTATTTATTATATTATCGGTACACCCGCTGTCCAGTAACTAAATAATTTGATTTTTATTTGCCATATTATTTTCATTTGAGCTTGACATGTTACTTTCACTTACTGTAGTATGAAAACTGTTTCCTAGCTGACTATTGTTTACTCTGTGGTTAGAGTATGCTCCACGTCCGCGATGTTTACCAAATCCACGACCCTGATAATTTGAAAGGCTTCGACCACGATAATTAGTAGAACCATTGCCACGATAGTTCACTTGACCACGACCATACCAACAGTACTTTTTAATGTGGCCATATTTACCACAATTAAAACAGACATTTACTTGTGGGCACGATTTGTTTGTTTCAATTTTAAATGCATTCGATTTTTCTATTGGTGCTCTGTCTTCACAATCATTTTTCTCTTCGAGCGTTTTCGACTTAATTTTACTTTTTAGATAATCAACTGTTCTGTCCTTCTCCGGTAAAACATCAATTAAATCACCAATATGACTGTAGTTTGATGGTAATGCTCTTAACATGTAATTCAGTTTTTCTTGTTCAGTCACGGTTGCACCGGCCTGTTTAAGCTCGTTAACAGACTTCTCAAACTCATTGAAAAATAAACATAAATCGGAGTAATTCTTCAATTTGACATTTTCTAATTTATTTCTACATATAATTTGCAATGACGTTGAAGTTTTCAAATACATGGTATCAAATTTGGCTATTATATCAAAAGCAGACTCACATTCATGGATGTATTCCAATTGCTTGTTTGTTATTGCGCCATAAATATAATTCGTTGCTTGTACATCTTTTTCTTTCCATTTTTCTTGATTATCGTTTGCATTAACTTTTCGTTGTACCACTTCCTTGCAGTTTTTTAAACTGCAAAAATTTCATCATTTGTATTTTCCAATTGAAATAGTCCTAACCATCAAATAGCGGTATACAAATATCGCTGCTACTTGCATACGCCATTTTCTTTTTCTTTTTACGCTGGTATCGGTATATTCTTAAACAACACTAATTTTCAATAACCACGCTCTGCTACCATGTTAAGTAAACTCTGTTTACGTGTTGCTTGATGAATTAATAGATGCACAACTTCTTTATCTATTATTTATTAGAACTTAACAACACATGAAGAACATTACACACACAACGACCATTGCTATAACTCAGAAGAAGTACAAGGTGTTGCCAACATGGCAAATATAAATGTACACACAAACCAACAGTTCTTCATCGTATTCCCTGGACAATTATTAAGATTTTTTTCCCGATGCGGCTATTAGTTTAGGGTTTATTAAGTGTCAAAATTGAAGAAGTGAAATTTCTTCCGCGAGTGAGCAAAACACATACAAATTTTCAGTCATCAGCCGTGAGTTTTTCTTAAAGAGTACCTCTCAACGTAAATTTGTTGGGGGTTGGTGAGCGTAAGCGAGCAGGTGGCGGAGCCCCCTAGTTTCATAAAAGGAAGCAAAACTTACAGCACAAAATAGTTTGAACTAAGACTTGAAGTAAATCGAATTTATTCGCAGTAAGATTTTAACATAAGTTTCCTTCACAAAACGGTTTTAGACTTGGTAAAACATGCATTTCTTTTCCATATTTCAAATAAAATTATTTGGTTTCATTGAAAGATGTACTCAAAAAAGCAAGTGGCAACTACAAATTGTTATATGTTATTTACAGGCACCTACAAGTACAAATCTTTTCCATTGATATACCAGTTTTGCTATATGAGTTACGGCAATTTCATAGTAAACCAACTTTTTTTAAAGGGAGCTTTTTTATATACCAACTTTTTTCGAACTTCGTTTACGTATGTTTTATTTCAAGTCTATTGTAAAAAAAAATTAACCATTATACTATGTACCATTATATTTGAAAGTATACAGGGTCATCGAAAAAGAATGTCATGATTTTTAAACCATATCACAAGGAATAAATAACGCGTTCTCATATGGTTCTTGGGCGAAGTATTAAGAAATGTCTAAAGTTTGAAACATACTTCAGTATGTTTCGATATGTGCGCCAATAGTCGCTCGACAGACGGCTAAACCATAATCTCCTACCACTTCTTCCGAAGCACGTCTAGAGTTACCATTGCAGTAGCAGATGTCAAATCTGTTTTCTGTACACGATGTTCTTGATGCATCCCCAGAAGAAGTCCAGCGGGGTGAAATCTGGCCTTCGATGATTTCACGGCGTGCAGCCACCCCCATCCTACCCATGAGTTGGGAATCTTCACATTTAAGGCCAGCTGTGTTGAACGAAGACATGCCGTGCTACAAAAAAAATCGCTAGCAATTCTATTTAGTGAGCAGAGTTCAAACTTACGTTCTTTCACTACATTTCCTCACAAGATGTAGATACGTTTACCAGCTTCTTCGTCATACGGTTTTGCAATCCGGGCATTCATTTTCGATTCATCCATCCGGGCATTCATTTCAAATCCGGCATTCATTTCCTGTCTAAAAACTTTCAAATGGATTTTGAGGAGATATCTTGTTAACATGATACTACTAAGGATTGCAATCCGGCACGATTTTCAATCCGGCCGAATCGACATTAATCCGGATAGATGCCACCGGATCCGGCCGGATCGGTACTTTGTTTAAAAAAAAGTCTATCTAACCAGCATGTATTTTTCCAAAATCGGCTGAGTGAAAGTATGTGAAAAAGTTATTATTCCAAATTGACGAACAAAACGTTTACTTTAGCATTATAAAATAAATTTCATTAATAATTATCCATAGGTAGGAAATCCATCACCAACAATTAGTTGTAGTAACTACTAGTTTTCTATTTATCTAAATTTAACTAGTCTATCTCTAATGTCGTTGAGCAAATGACTTAAAAATTGTACCTAACCTTGTCTCAAACAAACATAAAAATCTAATCTTTGGCAGGTTTTGGTTAACATAACAAAATAGGGAACTCTTATTTCTTCTTAGTTACTGAAATCGAAGTTATTTCGAAATGAAAATCTTTTTTGAGTTTGAAAGAACGATCAGAGGATACAAATTGTAATAATTGTGTCATCCCCAAACTACTTCAATATTACCAGCGGCCGAGAAGGCTCTCTCAGCTAGTTGGTTTAACACGTCATTTCGTAGTCGTACATAAGAGATAAATATTTCCCTTTGACTCCATTTCATATGAAGTCATTTCTTTCTTCAGTATTTTCTCAAAATCTGTTTCTTTTCTAAAGTTTTTTTTTTGCAATCGTCTTTATTTTCTTGCAGAATTTGCTTTTCTAATTCCTCTTTATTAAAAAAATATTATTAATAATTTAATTTATTATTTTCGCTAGAAATCTTTAAACTGATGATTGAAAAATATATAATCGATTAATTCACAATCGAATTGCTGTAAACGAATTTTCGACTTTAAAGTTGGGTTTGAATAATCCTGTATTTAATTTTTTAAAAATTCGGGTTTATCGGATCCGGACCAGATCTAATTGATATTGCTGGATCCGGTAGGAAGCCAAATGATGCCGGATAGGATCGGATCGTAATCCCTAGATACTACCGATTTTTTTTATGGTGATGAGATTATGATCTGGTCAGTTTCCTTCTAATGACGTGATACGACGTTCATCAAGATCATATTAAGTTTTGCTTATGACGAGATATCTTGTCAAGACCACTATCAGGACAGTTAAATACGATTCCGAAATTTTCACTTGATCTATGAGTGGTAAAGACTTAAAACACAAGAGCTTAATAGACATCTAAATTAGCATTCAGAAAAGAATTCGAGAGACAATATGAGAGGCATTGCCGAAACAATATTGAATGTCCACAACAAATCTACATCCCTTTCACAGGATGTAAATCAACGCTCAAAGGAATGTGTCATTCAATCGGATATTTCGTTCAAAACCATTCGCCATTGTGTTATTTTACTTAAAAAATTTTGTGATGAAACGATTCCTAAAAATTTTTAACCTTGTTATAAAAAGATGTGGATTCGAGCTGCATTCTATCACCACTTAAAACCCATCATGAAGCTCCTTATATCATTGGCTATTGTGATACTGGCTGAATACTGTTGCAAGTAAATTTATTGCTACAAAAACTGTATTCTTAATGTTATTTTATTGTGATTAAATATGCTTAATTGCTTCGAATTAATAGAAACAATTAATCAGATTTAATCATTCAAAGTACTTGTTGTTACAAGTAAATAAATTGTACAGTTAAAACTTATTTATTTGAAAAATTCTATACAAATTAGCAGAGGCCTCACGCAATACCTCCTAGAGATAAGAAAGCCAAACCACTGTTTTGTGACGTCAGAAAAATTAGGCGATGCAAAACATCACTGTTGAGCGTTTGTTTAACAGCGAGTTTCGAATTCATTCAACGAATTATTTAGTTATTGGAATTTGTCAGCTTAAAGTAGCATAATGAAATGAAATTGAAAGCAGGGGAAGAAATATATAGATATACAATTTATAATTGTGGGAAACAATAAAATATGACAAAGCAACGTTCAGAAGGTTAAAATATAAATAGTAATGTTTGCGATGCTTCATTGAATATCTGGAAAGTTACGGGAGGAAATAAATGCGACCCAGTGAAATTAAGAGTTTAAATTAATTATGGATACAAAATCAAATTGACAGTTTAAATTATATTTAATAGGCAATGATTAAAAAATTCTGAGACATCTGTGGGAAAAATAAATTTCGAAGAATACCCATCATCCTTGATAAATGCAGCCATATAAATATATTTTTAATTTAGATTAATTTTCGGTTATTCATAAGAAAGGTTAAAATTTTCCAGGGCTATTTTTGTTGGGTTCTAGGACCTGTTGATAAATTATTGTATCTACGTGTATAGCGACAATATGATACATTTTACACAAAGAAAAGCTAAATTATGATAGTAACATTTAGTAAATCCATTATTCAAATGAGTTTGCTAAAAAAAATAATTTCCTTGTTAATGGAATTTAAAAAATGACGAGTTTAGTATTAATGCTTTTTTTTAGGTAATTAAAGAACATAACTAAAGAAGTTGATCAGATAATTTTTTTTCAATTAGAAGCATTTGAAAACTATTTATATTTAACTTGGAGGATGGATGCATATATCAGGTATCTCCAATGTCAATTGCATAATATTTTTTGACCAATATATCCATATAGTTCCTTTTATATTGTGTCAACTATTTAAAAAATATTTTGCCTTAACTTTTGAAAAAGGAGGCTGGAGAAGTAAATCCTGTATGCAAGAATTAGTGAACACCCATGATATATTAGGGTAATTCCATGCTGAAAAGTAAAAACTTGAAAAAATAAAATAAGATATATTTTACTTAATTTTGGGCTTAAAAAAGACTAGAGTTCTTTGGTTTTGATTCATCGTGATTGTATTTGATTTATTGTAATGAAAATTTAGCCATTAGAATAAAATTTTGGAAAAATGAAATGTTACGTATGTTACTTAAAATTTTTTTAATTAAATTTAATTGATGAATGACAGTTTTAAAAAATTTGCATGACTACAATTATGAAAGGATTTAGAATTAATGTATATACTTTTCAAACTATATCATGTTGAACAAAACATAATTTTATTCAAATGTTCATGAACCTTTTTTATTATTCCTCTTTACTGTAACGCAAGTTATTACAGTAAATTTAATTCTGTGGACTTACTAATATCAGTAAATTAATAACATTTTTATCAAACTTTAGCTTTTTACTAGTTTGTTAAACAATTCAAGTAAATATTTTGTTTTCTATTATTTTTTGCTAATATATTTACACTTCAAGATCAGTATATTTGTCTAAATGTAAGTTACCGTGGAATTGCCCTATATACATATAACTTGACATGAAAATTCAATTCCAATAATGGATTAACTTTAAGCATATAGTGATTAGTACATTATTATCATACATGAAATCATTGAGCTAACAAATTAATATAGAATTATATCAACCAGTCATTTCCAATGTACCCTATTGATAACATATTGAATACTATGGTAAGAAATTTATTTTAGAATTTCTAAAGTTCACTCACTGAAAGCAAAAAAATAATAGGACACTAGAAAAATAAATTTAATTATCTTTATTAAACATAAAATTATCATAGCATAAATAAATAGCATAAAAATCAATACAATAAATTATTCATTTTAATGAATTTACATAGCATATCTGCCAACACCACATTGCAATAAAAAACATCCACAGTTACCTTTAAATTATTAAATTTTTTAATTTGTTAGAGTTTGAATTTTTCTATCTTTAGGAAATTTGTCATTTTGGGATTTTTAGGCCTTTTTTTATCTTTAGCAGACAAAACTAGCACAAATCATTTATTCTTTTGCATCAGTTCTTCAAAAATATGTTATTTGATTTTTTCAGAATTGACTTTTGTCGCAAGTTTCAACTGGCAGGAAAATTTCTGACGAGTTCAAAACATTTGACGTGATATTACATACAACATTTCTCTTATTTTGAAAGTCAACAATTTTCAAAGTATGTGGATAATAACTTAGATACAATTATGTAATTGTATATACTTTGGTAATTACATCATTAATTGGATACTTCAATCAACCTCGATCTAGATTTTTGATCAAAGCATAACATGAACTTAATTCAAGTTCTCTATCAACAGATAATTGAGCTTTACAAGATAAACAGTTGATGGTTTTTGAAAGAGAATGAACACAATAGCCAGCTACAAACACAATAGCAAGAATAGTGTCATTCAAGTCAGAAATATCAGAGTTACAAACATTAATTTTACCCAAAAATTGAATTTATTCCCCCAAATTTTCAACTTCAACTTTCACATCTGAAATACCAATATCAATTTCACCATTTTTTTTAGCTTAACCATAATGGAAGAAGAGATATAATTCTAATTTTTTTTCAGTTTTAAAGAATTCTGTCAAATTTATATTATACTGGGCACCTGCTAGCTGGCGATAACTGCCAAAACAGTCTTCTAATTAATCAGTTTGCAGTTAATATATACTAAAAATTTAACTATTCTGTACAATAAGTTGTTAGTTCTAATATTGCACGCGTTGTGTGATACAATGCTGTTTGTGTATCAGCATATTTTACAATAGCATTTGATTCAATTTCATGAAGCTGTTTTAGTGTTAAGAGAGAGGCAGATTTTAATCTTTCTGTGATTTGTTCCGCATTCGATAAATTATTGTCCAATTGGTAAAACATTGGATAAAACATACATTGTCCACAATTTTTTTGGTTTAGCCAATTATTTCTAATACATTTCAGTATGTGGACAGGTTCAATAATGGAAAACAATGGTTTTGAAGGTTCAGCAGGATGATTATAAAAAATACTCAATTTGGGTGGGGAAGCAAAAAAAGAAACAGCTTTGCGATTAATAGCATTATTGTCACTGATGATGTACCCAACTTTAAAACCAAGATGTTCAAGACCTATAACAATTTTAAACAAGAAATCATAAAGAATGTTCAAAATAATTGTCTTAACAGGTAAAATGTGTATAGCATCTTTATAACTAGATTTTATACTTTGCAGCATAAATACATAAGCAGAATTAGTTGCCTTCTCACAGTTATAGGATACCCCAATAATATCACCACCCTTATAATCAAGAAAGGCTTTCAAATGAATTTCATCAATAAGTAATGATACATATTTGTCAGCATCATTTAAGTGTAAAATCTTTTCCTAAGCATAAAATAAAAAATTATTATCAAGTCCTTCAGTTTAGGGATCAACATTAAATTTTGAACAGTCTCTTTACTGTCGAAGGATGGGGTATAATTACAAATCCACAAATTCTTAAAAATAGATACGCGTGTGGGGATATGGTAAAGATCCAACTGTTTAAAATTAAGAAATCAGAACTGTACCGATTTCGATTCTTGTGATTTTCAGCAAGTGATAGTTGTTCAGCAACAAACCCAATAATGAGCTTTGACTTTCACTTGCGACACACTTTAATAAGTCTTTCAGTACATTCTGCGTTAAACTAAACATATTTTTAACATTACCGTCTCCATTTGGAGCATTCAGGTTTGATGTTTCCAAAAGAATGGAATCTAAAGTATTGATGTTATTAATATGAAAGGGAAGTTTATAATTTACAATTTCAGAGATCATAATATTCTCTTTATAGGCTTTTATAAAACAATCTGAATCAACAACTACAGACAAGGATATCACTAGTGCTGACGTTGAGATAATAAGAAATGAAATGCCCTTTTCTTTTTTTAATACAGAATAGCAAGTTGGCACATTGATCATTTCAACACCTTCCAAATGCTGGGAATCGCTGCCTTTTGAAGCCGAGGCTTACAAAGGCTAACATAAATTTTCCTTCCATTTTTTTTCGTCGAACTCTTCTGCGACGTACCTGATGTCACTTGACAAAGTGAAGTTCAGAAACCTAAAATTATGTATTAATTTTAAAATAGAGTTCTTATTCAAATTTCTAACGCACAAACACACATAAATCGCACCCCGGCTAGAAAAGTGAAGTCAAAAAATTAAAATTTTGATGTTATGTTATTGAAAAATATGTATGAGGTTTACTATTAAATACAGGGTGTCCTAAAAGTTCCTGTTCTGACGATTCGTAAATTTACTATACAAAAACAACAGACTTCAAAACAATAATTTTTATGCTAATGGCAAAAAGCACTTTCAACCTAACGTAGAAAAAAACAATTTGAACTTACGTTTACAATAAATGTTCAAAATTTCCATCTTTTTCTTGGAGGCAAGACTGAAGTTTGCTCATATTTTTAGAAACACATTTCAAGATGCTGAGTAATGGCAATTTTCAGATTTCCTATTGTTTGGTGATTATCTTCATAAACTTTGTTCTTTAAATATCCCCACAGGAAAAAAATCAGGAATGTGCAGATTAGGGAACGAGATGGCCAAAGGTTTATTGAGACGAGGTGATCGCCAAAAAATCTTGAAGCATGCTCATGGTTGTTTCAAAACATTTTGAATGGCAAGTTGCAACGTCTTGTTGGAACCCAGTGTCTCATTCATTCACTTCTAATAATGCAACAAATTGGTGAATAAGTTGATACAGGGTATCTTTACTTAGTATTGCATCCTTTGGATATTTCTGTCGCCAAAAATCTTTACATCTTTCATGCGATTTATATTCTAAATAAGCCTCAAACAGGACAATTCTCTGAATGCATGATAAATTTATCTTGCAATGAAGAACAAAATGACATGGAACACTTTTATCGCACAACTTGAGTGCAAAGAAAATCAAACGATAAAAATTAAAGAGTCGATAAAACAATATGCAGACGATAAAATTCAATAATTAAAAAAAAACACTGGCAATAAATTTTTTTAAAGTTGGAGTACAGGATCTTTTAGGACACCCTGTAGAATATAATAGAAGTTACCACCATAAATACTTACCTAAAATTTAAAGAAAGCTTATACTATTTCAATGTTTTATAGTATCCTTTAAGTGATGTTTCTCAAATTCTGCAATTTTGAGCTGTGTCACTTTTCTTGCCAGGGTGCGATATGTCTATACAGAAATGCAGAGCTCCCCCAGACAGTTTCAGGAGGACGCAGAAGGATAATTATGAATTATTACTCGACAAAATTTTCTCTCAATGTATATGCTTTTATTTTTTATTTTTAAAGTAAAATTGCATTATTACTATTTTTGTTGATTGGCTACTGTCATAAACATGGAGTATTTTACAAAATTAATGCTTTACAAATTATCAAAACATGCATTTTACTCAATGAAAATTATTATTTTTCAACTCTTATCTCAATACTGTCTATGAATATTAAATTCATGTCACTCAACAGCAAACTTTCCAAGTTGATATTATGACATGGGAGAGGTTTAGGATATATAAACAAAATAATACTGTAATAGGCTTATTCATTATTTGTTCGAATTGTTTTTTTTAACATAATTAAAGTCAATTAAGATGTTTTGCTGTATTGTTATCACTATTATTGATTTATACATTTTAAACCGTAACTTTATATATACTCAATTATTTATCATTTACCATATCTTTATCATTTATAAGTCATGTATAAGTTTCAACCAAGTCTTTTTACTGCATATATCCAATCCGGGTTCTTGCTGGCTTTTAAAAAATTACGTTATATTTTTACTCAAAAACAAAAGTCACCACACAAAACTATCTTTATATTTTTTCAATTCATGAGGTTTTCTATATGCTTCGATCATTATAAAACTACAGAATACAATGCCAACTTAAAAAAATATCTTCACTTACTTTAAAATTGTTAGTTAAGACATAATCCTTCCTCGGAATTGCCGATATCCATTTTCTTCCGAGCTCTGGATCAGATGGGAAGCTGAAGTCTTGAAACTTGGGATTTTTCATCGTAGTTACCTCGTAGTTGAGGAACTGAACACTCAAAGATATATTAATACTGCTTTGAGTTCTTAAAAATATGCTTCAACAAAAATCTAACTTTATGAAAGTTAAAAACAATCCTTCGTCAATTTTCACCACACAGTGTACGTAGATATTTCAGGCTTCTTCGTAACCAGTGCGTTCCTATCATCGCCTAATTTTTGTGACGTCACTACTTTCTAGTGACGTAGTGGTTCGGCTTTCTTATCTCTAGGAGGTATTGCCTCACGCCTCTAGATAACACATTAAAAAACTTTTAAGTATTGTGCAGAAAGGCATAGAGGTTGACTTAAAGCTATTCGATAAAATTCTAGCTGACGAAAGCAAAATGTTCTACAGATCTTTTTCAAATGTTGTCGCAACTGGTGTCTATAGAATAAGACAAAATTAATTAAAATGTTCACTGACTGCTGCCACAACTTAGGACTAAAGAATAAAACACGTTGATTAAAAAACAAAGATCTTAAATCTCCTCAAACCAAGATGTCAATGGGATCGGGCAAACGATAATTATTTGGTATGAACGCACAATACAAAACATATAGATTTCTACAGCGCCACAAATACATGAAAGCAGTAGAACCTCGCACATATTAATATCTGTTTACGAAAGGATTTTTGATGTAATTCACAACAACGTATTTAAATTGTTGATTTTTAACTCTTAAAAAGTACAGCTTATTTTAGAACAAAAAATTTTAAAAATTGAGCACACCAGTATAGGCTTGTCAATGGCGTTTCTGTAACAGCCGTTCTATGACAGATATTGAAATTTCTTCATAAGCGTTGTCGAATATTTAAACTCAAAGTCAGAGTTATATCAGTGAATATATTTTTTAAAAAGCCACATAAAGAAAATGTGAATTAAATTACGAGTCTCGAGACATTCATGCATTCAATATGTCAAAGAAAGGATGCAAAAATTTGTTCTCCAGACTGGGTTGAAAATCTGAAAGGTTTTAAAAAATAATTTTAACCCAATGGGGTAGTGATTTTCAACCTTTTATCTTATGGCACACATAAATTAATTGCTAAATTTCACTAACACAAAAAAATATTTTGCTGATGGAACAAAAAATAGGTAACACACATTTTGATTAATTAAAAAAAATTACCTTTACTCAAAAGTGGTTCGAGACATTCATGCATTCAATATGTCGAAGAAAAGATGCAAAAATTTGTTCTCCAGATTGGGTTGAAAATCTGAAAGATTTAAAAAAATAATTTTAACCCTATGGGGTAGTGATTTTCAACTTTTTATCTCGTGGCACACATAAATTAATTGCTAAATTTCACTGACACAAAAAAAAAATATTTTGCTGACGGAACAAAAAATAGGTAACACACATTTTGATTAATTAAAAAAAATTACCTATGCTCTAAAGTGGTTTAAAAAATCTTTTTGAAACAATTTATTTATAATGCTTTTTAATATAAAAAAATGGTACTCATAATTTTTTATAGTACCGAAAATCGTTTATGAACACATTTGTCTCAGGTTCTGAGCAAAGCCGTTAAAATTAAATAAATATTACGCAATTTATGCCGTTTCACGATCTGTAAGGAACATCAATGCATTTCTTGAGCTACACCAGTTTGAAATAGTGACGCTGGGAGGTTCACGCCAGTCGTTCTGCAAACTGCAGTCTTCACTGAGTGACATCTAACCAGTTTAGACCTTCTTGACCAATGAAATGCTTCAGAAAATTCTTTCAAAAATCTTCATGTGAGTGGATGTGGTAAATTAGTCATTAACGGCCATATTCACAAGTCTCGAGTTAACCCGAGGATCATTTGATCCGCGTATCAGATTTAAATCGCGGATCATCATGAATCAAATTCTAGCTGGTTAAGTGATCCACGGATTGAAAGGATACACTACTACCGTCTACTACAGTGTTTCCCAACCTTTTTTGTGCCATGCCCCACCTAAGCCTTTCTAAAATTCTTATGCCCCCCTATGTAACATATACATAATTTTTAGCATAAAAAAATTGAATTGTTCACTTAAGAAACTTACATGATAGGTTTTAGGAAGAAATCAAATTCTTATGCCCACCTAAGCCACCGCAAAAAAAAAAAAAAAAAAAAAAAAAAAATCCATTTGACAAATTTTTTAGGAAAATTATGCTTCTAAAATGAAAATAAATAAAAATAAAATCAAATACTCACCAATTATATCTATACAATGTATATATTTTTTAAATCAACGAGACTTTTATAACAGTTTTTACGGACGCCTATTTCAAATTAACACCAACTGAATGCTGCGAAACACTACAGAAGTTGCAACGGGCCATTCAGATGCGAACAACTACATTGTTTAGCGAGGTTTTAAAGCGTCCGGGGTTCCACGCGGAGCCTGTCGTCTGCCGCAGGGAGGTTAACTGGACGACGCCAAAAACCCAGTTGATATTTTGGTCTCGTCAAACGAATTTATAATATTTATTGGACGTAATTATTTAAGAATTTGCTTTTTTCTTTCAATTTTGGTACCGAAATCTAGCATTGCATTTAAATGGCCCGGAACAAAAGGGTTAAACTCGTGTCGAGTCCATTTTCAAATTGCCCCCTTTTACAATCCAATTGCCCCCCTGTGGGGCGTGGGCCCCACGTTGGGAAACATTGGTCTACTATGAATAGAGGAAGTCAATAAGGGTTAGTCCATCTCTAACCTGGATGCAAGTTGTCATCCGGCATGGAAAAGAATGAAGAAGTCCGGGATGGTGTCCTGGGGGGGGGGGGATTTATGGCCAAAGTGTCTCCAACTATCGGGATTAATGATCAACAATCCGGGATGGTTGCAATCGCCTTTCCATAACATCCCTAATTTGGTCTGTGAGAGAGAGATCAGGTTATCTAGATGGCCAAGGAAGTGTTGGGAAAGCTTGAAGACATTTCATAACAACAAGTTCCGTGTGCGACAGGGCATTGTCGTAAAAGGAACGGTAAAGCTTTGGTTTCCTAAGAAAGCGTAGCCGTGATCTAGCGGCCGTGATGTATCGGTGGGTGACGTCACTAAAACGTTGTTTATACTAACACATGGTGTTGGTTTCCTAGAGAGCGGTGTTTGTGAGAGTAGCGAAATTTATCGGAGCCGCCATTTCCATGACTGTCGTCATAGCGGCCTCAAACAGTTGGATAACGTTTTTCCTCTTGTAGCGGCCAGATTTAATTTCCTGCTCCAAACGATTCGAAAAAAGAGGAGCGAAATAAATAAACATTTTTGACTGCCATTGATTAATTAGTTTTTCTAAAATCGGAATCGTTAAACACAGAATAAAAATTTCAACGGATTTGAAATCTGCGCAAAATTTGACACCAGATCGATACCTTAAATGTGATTTTCTTTAAATAAATAATTAATTATTTAATAAATAATTAAATAATCAAATGGTAAATAATTGAACAATAAAACTGTTTTTGATATCGATCTGGCGTAGAAATTTACGCTGATTTGAAATCTGTTGAAATTTTCACTCTACCTTCAGCGATCCCGAAGTTAGAAACTTTAAACTAGAGAATAAAAAACCACTTTGTTTTGTTTCTCGAATAAAATAAACCACGACAGCCGTTTGTGTTGCCCATTCTCCAACGTATTCTGTCCGTCTAAGTTGACACGCCTGGATTTTTGTTTAGACGGCCGTCTAGTTATGCCCGCGACATCATGACGTATCACGGCTGTTAGATAACGGCTCCACTTTCTTAGGAAACCAAAGCTTTACACAACCGGCCGTAGAATGTCGTCTACGTACCGCTGTGCTGTAAGTGTGCCAGAAATGACTATCAAAGGAGTCTGGCTATCAAAGGAGATGGCACTCCAAACTATAACGTCCTGTAGTGGGCATGTGTGGCGTACGATAGTAAGGGCAGGATTTCAACGCTGCGTGGACGTCTCCATACTCGTCTGCAGTTGTTGTCAGGACACAATTGGAAACGGGACTCGTCACTTTAGACCATACGTCCACAGTCAGCGCCGTTCCAAATTGATCGAGCCCGGTACCCCTTTAATTCTGCACTTTCTTATTACGTCGATTTTTTTGTTATAGAGTATAGTATATTTAATATACTATCTAGATGAAAAACTAAAAATTGATTTGACAAATACAGGATATTTCACTGCGCATGTTTACGGAACAATCCGGAATCACGTGTTTTCGTAGTTTCACACTTTTGCCGACGATTTGTTTCCATGATGTTTGTTTCCAGCGTAGAGTCAAATATTCTTTCTCATTTCCTCTTCTAAATTTGCTCTTGACCACTTACAATAAAAATGAAATGCATTTGGATGTTTGCTATAGTATAATTAATCAAAATATATTAGCTTCGCAGATAAAATGACACAGATAACTCATCATTAGATCATTAGGTATTTTACTTTGTCATTTATAACCTTTTCAGACAAACTTATTTCATTAGGTAATTACACTTTAAGTCAAGAGGTTGACAAAACTTCACAAAATCAAATTTTCTTTCCTTCAGAGCAGCAATTTGATCGATAGTGTTTTTTTTTTTTTTGCCAACCAGTAGGTTTCAGTTTGTAGGTGCATGGAAGTTAGTGATTGTCCATGTTATTCGTGTTGTCCATGGGCGGTTTATCCACTGGGTGCTCCTTTACAAAAGCCGTCAGTTCGGCCACCTGTAGTACCTGAAGGCCGAAGAGGGCGTTTGAAATAAAGGAATGCAGATCCTGAATATATTCGATTTGGAAATATAAATGAGTTTTTTCTCTTCTAATTCCACTCGTCCATATGACACATTTCTTTAATATTTAATTTTTCTGTTACCTTTTCCAGTTTGTATAAGATTATTATTTTTTGGTTCTTCCTGGAACGTAAACCTATCCATACACATTCAGTAAAACGATTCATATACAATTTAGAGTTCGTGGCAGTAATCCATCTTGTTTTTACTGCTATTCATCCCTGATCTGTTGGGCCAAAATGACAATTCATGAAATTTTCCTTTAGAAAAGAATGTTTTAAAACTATCGAAGAATTACGCGAAATTGTGTTTTTTATTACTGTTCTTTGCAGAGGTTGTATTTCTTAATGTATTCTCTCTAAGCTAAATTGTAAATAAAATTTCAAAAGCCATATTTTACAGGTGCTAATTCACAAGAATGTTCACCATGTCTTCCTCCTTGTTACCGAGATCCTATCAAATCTGCTATTGAGTGCCGAAAATGCGTTTGCCCGGTTACTCCAGGTAATAAGAAAAAATCTCTGTAAAGATGCATTACAGATATTTTGTAGTTGTAAAAACCTTTCACCAATTCCAAACGTTAGAGTAACTTATTGAAACTAAAGTAACTTATCACATTTTTTTAATCGCCGAGAAATTATTTATTGTTTACAATGTAAATTTGTTTTTGATGACAGCACAAACCACAAAAACTTAGATTCAAAATGGAATTACTGAGAATCGGAATTAATCACGCGACCTTAATATAGCCCTCAATATTTCGTTCATTCAGCGATCTGACAATTAGGGGTAATTTAGTTAATTTTAATTAACGTCGTACTAGAGCAACACAACGGCTATTAACTGATCAACCCCCTACTGGAAAGATCAGAGGACAACGACACGTAACTTTAAACCACGGTCAGATAACGAGGTATCACCTGAGCTGACACCTCACTTTTCAAACATCCACACCAACCCAACACGAGGACTTTCTGCCACGACAGATTTAAGGTGCACCAGAAGCCTCTACACCATACGCTCTCAAATATCCATGCACTCATTCGGATTCAAACCAGGAACCTTCCGATCTAGAGGTGAACACCTTAACCACCAGACCGGTTGGACGGCGACAATTAGGGGACCTATTGAACTCAGTCAATGCTAAGTTTTAGAGGGTGAATACTGTAGGGAAGTTATCGATTACACAAAAATTAACAAATAATTAAGGGGACCGGGAAAGCAAAATTCGACTAAAAAATCAATTTCTATTTTATTGCTCCTTTATATAGTTCAAAATCTCCTCTTTCCAATGATATATCACACTAGGTAATAGAATAAGAGGAAGTTTGAAAATTATGCACGTTTCCAATAAGCACTTTACATCTGACACGGCCTTTCAAATGTAAACAAACCGTTTGTGGACATTTCTAATCTTTGTTGCTCAACAATCTATATTATATTTTTTACTTTACTTTACTCAAATTATTTTCGATAATCTGGTAACAGTAGAGTTAACTGTAATCATTTAGTTTTTTTCTAACTATTTTTATTAATTTTACCATGCGATATAAGTTAGCTTTTCTGAGACATGACATTTGATCTGTTATGGACTAGCAATAAGGATAAATGTTGGTTTTTTGCACAATATGCAACAATCTGTCTGGGCAGAATATTTTTATTTACTGTCAAGTAACTTAAATCCAAATCACGGTCTTTGTCCAGTTGGGTATGAAAGCTGGTGGAAATTTCAACGTGCTGTAGCTAAAAGAGTGATGTGTATTACCATGATAAACACACACATATTGCCTTGCCTTATACTGCCTACATTTTGAAGATAATTAAATCAAATTTCAGAGACTTGGCGAATCCAGAATTGTTGAAAAAATGTGTTCACGGAAAGATTCAAAACCCAAATGAATCGGTGAACAATGTGATTTGGACTCGCGTTCCAAATATGTGTTTGTAACCATCCAAACTTTAAAACTGGGAGTGTTTGATGCTGTTTCCTGCTGCAACGGTGGAAATATTATAAAGTGCTATACATTATCTAGAGTTAAAATCAATCCAGGCTGCCATTTTATACAAATTTTTGAGAAAACTGGACTAAGACCGTGTTATCGATGGAGAGCGAAAACTCTCCGAATACAGTAAAAAGGCCCGCCATAGAAAGAAAAGCATAAAAAAAAATTGAAGATACATGTATTAAAAATGAAGGAGATCACCCTTTATATAAATCAGGATTTAATTAAGGTTAGACGTAAAATTATTTATAAAAATTCATTTGAAATGTTTAAATCCATTTTTCTCAAAACTTAGATTTTTAAGATTCATGCCCCATTTTCTCAGAATCTACTGAACATAATGACTTAATATTTTTATGACATATTTGTGTTATATCTCTAAAGATTTTAACACGGGCATTTTTTGATTTTTTGAAAATTGGATTTTTTAGAAATTTAAATGTGTTAAAAAATGCTATCTAAAAAGTGATATTCAGATAAAATTTCTATAAAATTAAAAATTTTAAATAAAAGAAAAGTGAGCTGTTAAAGTTTGTATAACATATCAGTCTAACCACCATAAAAATTTTGTGTTGATTACTATTATAGTTATTGAGAAAAAGGGTCTTGAATTTCGTGAATTTAACATGGAGGAGATAGGGCCTTCCCGGTCCCCTTAAGTAGTGTACAGAGCAGTGCGTCTAATCTCCACATGAATGGGCAATTGCCAATCTCGGAGTATCCAAGACGAGATTCCTCTTATCAACGTATGGACTTCGTTTCTGACCATCTGCGACAGTGGCACGACAGCGATTAAATAAACAGCAGGATCCACGAGAGTGGCAAATGTCAGATTTAGAAAAAATTACCCAGAATACTACTCCACGAGTACTCCACGAATACTACTCTCAAATAGCAAAATATATTCTAACAACGTCGAGGGAATGGAATTTCCTTGACTGCGTTATAAACCTTGAACACGATTATGTAAACAATTTCATCATGCTTGCATTCTTAAGCTGAGTTGGCAATTTGTTCATAAGATTATTGGCTTCACATGATTCAAGTTTAGGTGCTAGTCAGTTTGGTTTTGAGTCGCTAGCTGAGCATAACTGAAACGTCATCTGATAAATTTGCTTAAACAGGTGACTTTGTATGTATGATGCATAAAACTTGTTGATTTCAATACACTGTTGAAGACACGATGGATTTCTTGTAGAGCCTTGTGTACGTATTGCTGTGTGCAAAAGACCTTGTTTTGCTGTGACAGACGATGAAGGCTGCCAATTTTGTTTTTGCCCTCCACGTATGTTTTCACATTTTGCTTTCTCTTTTAAACACTTTTTAGATCTATGAGAAGCTTTTTCTGTCAAGATAGATGTAGATTTTTGTATAACTAATTGTATGTAAAATTAATGAATTTATGTAAAATTGAAACCTAAATTGGACTCTGTGAAGTCTATCATGAACTCAAAACCAGAGATGATATATGTGTCACTTAAATGATTTGCAGAATAGAATTCATTATTCTGTGTCTCGATGTGCAAATTCTGTGTTGTCTAATCAGTTTATTTTACAAGTATAACATATATATAACGCGTAATATAACATTTATATATAACTGCGTACAGAGCTGGTTAGGATCAAACGCTGAAAAGGAGAGTAGTGACACAGTTTTCATATTTACAGATTCGCGAAATATATTGTATACAACTATTCTACAATACATTTAATTATTGTTTAAGAAAATTAAATGTTGGAATTTTGATTAATTTTTCAGCGTATATTTAATATCAGCGATTACAATCTATAAGGAACTCACGCTTAAATAAGGAAGGAAAGTGTACGGACAAAGACATTTAGAGGTGAATATTCGAAGCTGTGCCACCAAAAACCCAGATGTATCACAAGGTTAACATTTTGTTTGTTAAGAAGACGAATAAAATAATAAACACACACCACATCGTAGAATACATTTTCATCAATCAGTGTTCAGTACTTGGTGCTGCCATCTATGAGGTAAATCATGACTATGCGCTCTATCATTTTTCAAGTACTCACAAGACAAAATTGTAAATTAATTAACTTTGAAATATTTTGCTACTGTATGGATGAGATGGCAGTTTTTCAAAAGAACATTTTGTTTTTCAGCTAATGCTATTAAAATTTTAAATGACGACTTTATGGACTTGTAATGTGTAAATGGATGGTAGAAAAATTTTAACTCTAGGGAAATCAAATTTTTTATGTATTGTTAGCTTTTGAGCATGAAATAAATTTATGTTCTTTGATTTTAAAGTTTCGTTATTTAACAGATAATCAACGTTTTAAAATCATTTCAGACACACCTTCTGAAACCATACAACATTGAAAACACTGGATTTGAGTAGAAGCAATCTCCTACTTCATATTATGTACAGAAAAAAATATGAATTGGGTGTTTGGAGAAACCATGAATATGTAATATTCCAAAAGTATCTGTCATGTTTGGCATCTCAGAACACTGTCAAAGGCATTTTCTTTGCAGAGGGTTGTGTTTGGAATCTTTTTGACTATGGCCAAGCATAATGCCGGTATTCCACGCTCTGAAGTTTATCTTTTGGGTCTTAATGATGCATCCAAGTTTCATCTTCCGTCACAATATTGAAATAAAGTCGTCTCCTTCGTCAAACGTTTCAGAAGCTGTTAATTGACATTTTTCTTTGACTAGATGAGACAACTGGATCACCGTTGGGAGAAATGTGCAGCTGTAAATGGTGACTAAGTGGAAAAATAAATGCACGATTTTATAGCATTTGAAATGTACTTTTATGCCCATATTTGTTTCTTTTGATTCCCTCTTTTCATTTGCGAGACACGTGCGACTGTGTATTACTTATCATTCAGTCCTCGTACATTAATTCAACACTCACAATTTTAATGATCAACGTAACTGTTAAGTGTAAAGTTGCAAATTAAAGTAAAAATTTGAAAAGCACAACACAATAAAGAAGGTACTAAGAACAGTGTTTCTTTTATAAAACATGATTTGGAGAGAAAGAGAATTTCAATTGATTTTTACAACTTGGATTAAAACTATAGCCATAAATCAGAACAACTGTCGATAACATGTTTGTTCCAAAGTCATAAACGAGAGATTGATGTTTTTACTGCAGAATGATTTCATCCATCACTACTGATACGTAGTTTCTATAAATCACAATACATGTATAAAATATTTCACTAACGTATGTGGCACAGAAATCCACGTTATTTGTTGAGTGAATATAAGCAACAAGAATGAATATAAGCAACATAAAATCGACCCGTACGGGAATCGTTCTCGAATTATACGACTTAATTTAAGCATGCCTAATTCGAGCTTTGGAGCAGCATAATATTGCTAAGACCACGGAAGAGCTTGTCACTCGTTTGTCTGATCGCAGAAAGCACAGAGATAACTGGAAGATAGAAATCAGTACAGGAAAGAAAATGAGAGAGAAAAAGTGTAGAGAAAAAAAAATGAAAAATAGCCTTTGAACAAGGGGACTGGAACAACACAACGGGCTATTGGCAACACTCCGGGATTAATCTCAAAGGGAAAGATCAGCGGACAATACCTCGTAATTTTGAACAATGGTCCGATGAGACGAGAAAACACCCGAACAAGCACTCCACTTATCGAAACTTCCACACCACGCCAGGGACATTTGAGGCCACAGCAGATTCAACAAAACCTTCCCACTCGTACACGATGGTATTTTCCTGGTTGGAAGAGTAACTGCTTAGCAACCCGAAGGTTGGGAGTTACAATACAACCAAATACCGTGTATACAAAGGGAGCTGGTACTCGTTAAATCTATGGCGACATCAAATGTCCTCACGTTGGAGCTGTGTGGAAGTTTGGAGAGTGAGATGCCAGCTCAGGTTTGACCTCGTCACTTGACCATGGTTCAAAATTATATGGTGTTGTCCTTGAATCTTTTACCGTCGAGTTTGATCCCGGACCGTCGTGAATAGTCCGTTGTGTTGCTCCAGTGCGAAGTTAATTAAAATACTTTACCAAAACCTTTGAACAAGTGAATGAGATGAAATTGAGGTAGACCAGAATTTAACAGTGCTAACATGACCGAGGTGTGATTTCTGCCATAAATTTGATTGGATATAAGAATTAACGCCATTAAAAGTAAATAAAATGATGCTGTATTTTTGGATAATTTTATATCGTTTAGAGATATGGAATCCATTTTTGTGAATATGGATGCTTACATTCACCACAAATGGATTGAAATAATTTATAACGTATAAGCGACACTGTCATAAATAGCTACAAGGTGTCCTAAAAGTTCCCGTACTCCAACTTAAAAAAAAATTATTGCCCGTGTTTTTTTAATTATTGAATTTTATCGTCTGCTTACAGTTTTATCGACTCTAATATTTATCGTTTGGTTTTCTTCGCACTCAAGTTGTGCGTACTTGATAGATGGGTACTTGATAGTTGTTGGCACTACTACTTTTAACTGTCGTAACCTTCATGTACTTGGCGAGCATGAAGAAAGTAGCAAACTTCTCAGTTAGTGCCTGATTTGACGCGATAGTTAGGTAATTAGTTAATTAGAATCGCAATGGAGCAACACAACGGGCAAATGGCGTCAGTCCGGGATCAATCCCGAAGGGAAATCAAGGACAACACTACGTAATTTTGAACCCCCTGTGAGATGATGAGGTAAACACTTTAGCACGTACCTCACTCTCCATACTTCCACTCTAACATTTGAGGCCACGACAGATTTAACATGCCTATTTTCTAGTCTAGTTTTTATTTAAGTATCCTCCGGTTGGTAAACCGTTGCTCTTCAACTGAATTAGTGCGACCCTTTGACACGATATGTCGATATCGCAAGTGTTTTGTTACAGGAACCAGTACTATACTTAGAATAGTACACTCTTTATGTACTTATGACAGTACAACTCTTCGTGTAAGAATAGTACACTCTTTGTGTACTTACGACAGTATAACTCTTCGTGTACTTACGATAATACAACTCTTCGTGTAAGAATAGTACACTCTTTGTGTACTTACGACAGTACAACTCTTCGTGTAAGAATAGTACACTCTTTGTGTACTTACGACAGTACAACTCTTCGTGTAAGAATAGTACACTCTTTGTGTACTTACGACAGTACAACTCTTCGTGTAAGAATAGTACACTCTTTGTGTACTTGCGATAATACAACTCTTCGTGTACTTAGAGTTGTACAACAATTAATGAAATAAATATAGTTTGTATACTTCTGTGATCCCAACAGAAGGTAAAATTTGTTTGTAGGCATTTAAAAAACACTTTTTTTTAATAATAGTGGTCATTTTGTTGACTTTTGGAATTCGTTTAGAGGCATTCTATGTGTATTGGAGTTTGAAATAAATAAAAGCAAATGTCGATAGTGTACAAATGTTTATTCTATGCATGTGCTTTTACAAATGTATGAAAAACATATCCTTCCTTGAAAAGCCACATATTCATCTAATGCACCCGATAATTTGCAGCACGGTCAGCTTCGAATTTCTCCCAGGAATCCAAGTTTACATCTTCTGTATCAGTTTTATTTTGCAATGAATTTTGTCACTTCACAAGTGCCAAGCTACAAATAAACCAATGTGGAGAACATTTCCAATAATAAATTTTAACCTTTGTTCGTATATACACTGGATAAAGAAGTTGCGTCTTTAGTTTGAAATACCATGGTTTACAGAAAATGAATGTCAAATATTTGCATATCAGATACTTCAGTCTAAACAAACCAGGAATGCCTATGTTCTGTAAGCATTTATAAAAGTTACTGAGAATATTCTCATTATAGTATGCAATATATACGACTTGTGGTGTTTTTTTTATTCAATTAAACTCAAACATTTCAACTTAGATATTCAACATTTCGCAGTCCAGTTTAGCTGGAAAATACTATTAATATTATTAGGAATATATTATAAAATGAAGAGACACATACCAAAGATTTCAGTAATTTTAAAAGGAGTTAGTGATGTTAAATAATTTCTAAAATTCGTTAGGATTTTCGGTAACCTCTCAGTAATATTAAAACGTATCTCATTGTTTCATTTCCCTTTTCCTTAAAAATTTAATTGAATGCAGTTAAATATTTTCGTTCTAGAAATGTTGAACTCTTAAAATCAGAGACGGTACCAATATAATTAACAACTTAGAATTAACAAGGCACGTTTTCTCATTGAATACTTTAACTGTTGAGAAACAGGGGAAAGAGTTTAGAAATAATTTCCCCTGTCAAATTTATTGTTTAACAATTACTTCACTTTTTGATGTAACATTACTGAAAATAAAATAACAATAAACGAACCCTTAAATATGACTCCTCAAAATTTAAATTTTTAAATGGGACTATTTATGATATGAAGATTAGATAAAGATAATTGCGTGTTAAAATTATAACTATTAACCAAATTAAAGCCATTCAAAATAAAATACTGACATTAAATTTCTAAATTAAGCGAATTTGCAAATGAGTACAACTTTTAAATTTATTACCAAACTGAGCGAGTGAATTGAAAATATAGTTAACAAAAGTTAAACAAAAGTAAAAATACGTAAAAAAATAAAATAAATAATACAAATTTGAGAAAATTCCCATGTTGAAATTCCCATGACAGTAATGTACTAAGTATTACTTGCATACTGTAAAAATAAAAACAATGAATTCTGTCCTTTAAACTTCTGTGCATGTAGAGCCGAAACTAAATATGTAACAGAAAAATGTTTCCATAACTTCTTTACTCTTTCAAGTTCCTATTTGCACACTTGAATCACTATCCTTCCTTCATGACATCAGCTTCAGATCAACAAATACTCTGATTCGAGGCAAAATTCGTATTTAGTCCTTGAACTAAACATAGGTCCATTTTATATACCTTCAATGTCGGCCATGAAATAATAAATAAGTGAACGAAAAATGACGCTCTGATGAAAACAAAACATGAAAAATGTCTCTCCAGTTTTTAAGTTCTCGCATTGTCCTGGGGCCCAGCCTCAGGCAATGCAAAATGCTTGGAATGTAAGGAAATGACCTTCTTTGATATGATGAGCATCCCTTCAAGAAAACTGCTGTGGAGATTTCTTGTGGAGATGATAACCCTTGTACTTTCCTATCGTTTACAAGAAAGTCTGAAAATATATGAAATACGATTAGAAAACATAAATAAACAATTCAAGATCACAAGTAAGCATGTAAAATTTTACACATTTACGAGGTCTGTATCAAAAGAGTATAAAATCATTGCTAATATAACGAGAACTGATAACTTGGCAGCCACAAAGAGGAAGTGTAAAGTAATTTTACACAATTACGAGGTTTGTCCGAAAAATATCCAAGCATTACTAATACAACGAGAACTGTTAACTTGGCAACCATTGATAGGAAGTATAACGTAATTTTACACAATTACGAGGTTTGTCCAAAAAGTATCCAATCATTGCTAACATAACGAGAACTGTTAACTTGGCAACCATAAAGAGGAGAAGTAAAACTTAATTTTACACAATTACGAGGTTTGTCCAAAAAATATCCAATCATTGCTAATATAACGAGAACTGTCAAATTGACAACCATAGAGAGGAAGTTTAACGCAATTTTACACAATTACGAGGGGGTATATCCAAAAAGTATCCAAGCACTGTTAATATAACTAGAACTTAAAAAAATTGCAATTGTTAAATTATCTTTAGACAAAGCTATTTGAAGCTATCAGAGCAAGAGTGACTTAACCCACCAAAAACCCCGATAACTTCATTATTACCTTTATTAAGATCTTTAATTTTTTTTAAATGTGTAGGGTCAAGTCTTATAAAATCACAAAATACCTTTTTGCTGAACACTTAACAACAAGTATTTAGAATCCCAAATCATATTGTGGATAAATAAAAAATAGTATATAAAAAATGTTAAAAAAAATATCGCATTTATCTCCATTGGTTAGGTTGGTGGGTTAGGCCACTCTAGCTCTGATAGACTCATTTGTGTCCAGATGCCTTGAGTAATAGTTTGAGCAACATAACATGGTAAACTATCTGAATTTTAAAACGTTCAATCAAAATCACGTTTAAGAGAAAAACAAATTATGTCTATCTTTTTGTTTTGCTACATTTATTATCTTCATTTTACAATTATTTCTCAACAGCCTCTTAACAATAACAAACACAGCAACAAAAAAGAATAACACGAAAAACAATAATACCAGAACTACAACAAACCAATAACAAAAATAATACAATAAAGCAGTACTTATAACAATAACAATAGTAACAATAATTATGATGATGATAATAATAATAGCATAGTTATCTCTCCGTATTAAATTTTTTAGACATAAAAATAATTGATCACTGGATTTATTTTTAGAATTGTACCTAATCTTTCGCAAATTTTTCGTAAAGGGGAAATTTTAGATAAGATCACAGATGATAGATGAGTAGATGAATATAGATCGCACTAGCAATACAACAGGCTACTGGAAACGGTCGGAATCAATATCGAAGGGAAGTTAACCCTTAACTGCTGTGTCACAAACCGTCTCGTAACTAGTCTGGAGGGGTCTCTCAGACCTCGCTCACTAAAGTGCGTATAAAGTTGATTACTATAATATATTAATGAAAGATTCTTTAGATAATTATTATTATTTGTACTCTATTTTAAATTTAGGTAATTCAATTCTTAACATGAAATACATTTTATATTACTATATAAGTTAAGTAGATTCCATGTCTCTTCAGGCTCAGCTTTCGGACCTAATTTTGCAGGACGTTTTAATCCTGAAAACTGTAAAACTATGTTGTGTTTTGGTGTTCTAACGGCACGATTAGGTTTCCCTCCAGGGCATCCCATTTGAAATTATTTTTTCCGTAGAAATATTATTCTTGTGAAGACGCACTTGAAATTTCTTCCTCTTCATCAGCCCAAATTTCCGAATCCGTTTCGTGTTTGCTTTCAATAATACTATCCGAAATTTCACTGTCCCAGTACTCTATTTCCGACCAATTATCAACAATATCCTGAATTTCTTTTTGTGTAAGATACACAGGTCGTTTTTTAGTAAAGTTTGTTGCCATTTTAGGCTCTCTGCCGAAATTCCCTACTCATCTTAAGACGATTTCATTCAACAACAACGGTAACGTAAATGCTGTGAAGGGGTTTAAGAGACCACGCGGGAAATGCAAATAGTGTAAAACACGAAATAGTTGGGGCAGCCACACCAGTCTTGGAATGTGGCTTCTGTTGGAAGTAGTAGGAAAGTACTGAATAGGACATGGACCAATATTCACTTTAAAGGGTGGAAACCACCTGTCAAAAATGACTCGGGGTCTGTGAGACCCAAGGCAGCAGTTAAAGGTTAAAGTTTTATGTAGCATTTCAGAAAAAAGAACATAATACAATCGTCAAGCATTGAGCCAAAAACAGGCTTTTAAAAATTTCCGTCGAATAATTAAATATTTGTAATTTTTTTTGATTCATTATTATTCATGTAGAAATTTAGGTACCGAATAGATGCAAAGTTCGATTTATGAGACGTATCTTTCTGTAATGCTTAGAATATGTGAAATATTCAATACATAGAACATTAAATTTGAAGGTAAGCTGAAGTGTAAATTGTTTTGAAACAAAAACAAAAAAAAGTTAAGTTAAAGTTAAGAGTTAACAATACTACTATCGATCATTACATAAAGAATTCTTCAAAGAAATAAGAAAAAAATGAGACTTACACTTACTGTTATTGGTCATTGTTTGATCTTAATGACTGTCTGCTTGTTGGGTTCTGGACTTAGTTTGCAACCGGATACTGTGTAAATGGACACTTCTGCAAAGCAAACAAACGTGTTAATAAAATAAATTCGTTACTTACATTCTAAATTTTACTGTCACACCGATATGCATATTAAAACTGTTCGATTCCAGTGCTTTTAATGCGTTTCCTTGAATGCCAATTATTTACTTCATATTAATAACGTGTCAGACATTTAGGCCCGGTGCACACATCCGGCTTTTCAACGTGGGGCGCCGCTGCGGCAACGCAAGTGCGTTCTGAGATACATTTGATCCAATGGAGCAATGCTCACATGCCTCCAGCGCCGCTGAGGCGACGCACGTCCAACTTGCGTGCAATTTGTACCGCAGTTCCCCACGGCACCACACGGTCGCCATACTCGTCTCCGTTCTGAAGTACCTTGTTTTCATAAACAAATGGAATATAAATAATAATTAATAACTGGTCAGACAGTCGAGCTGGTCTCCTGGCACTTAAAAACCCCAAGACGCCTAGTCCACTGGCACGAAAAATACAACACTTATTATACAACAATAAGGAAATTTGCCTAGGATGGATTAAAGCCCATGCGGGTCACGATGGAAACGAAGAAGCAGATAGATTAGCAAAAGAGGCAACAACAATGGAGGGATGAAGGGGTGAAATGGCCCAAGAGCCATTACAGAAAGGAAACCACTATCTGGCTACTTGATGCATGGCAGAATGAATGGGACGAAGGAGAAACAGGCAGGACGGTGCACGATGTGTTACCAAAAGTGTCACTAAAATCATCAAGTTGGACCAGGGAAGAGATACTTTTCTTCACAGGGCACGGCCCATTCCCATCCTACCTAACGAGGTTTAAGAAAATCAAGTCCGAAAACTGCTCATGTGTGAAATTGGCACACCTCTGCATTACATCACAGTTTGCCCCCTTACAGCCTCATGGCATATGAGAACACCTGCCGACCACCTAAAAATTGCATGGCTCAGGAACATTGCATGCAACAAGGGCTCGAGGGTTAAAATTATTAACATGGTGAGATTCATTGAAAATCATCAGGACTTGATTATCCTAAGAGACTAAGAAAAACCAACTTTCTTCTCATCTTGCCATGATGTATATATATATTTATCATGTAACCAAATACTTTAATGATTTAATGTAATTACTGTATAGATGTAATGATGTATACAGGGTGGTCATAAAAAAACTTGGCCGATATATGAACCTCTAGCTGCCGTTCTCCGTTCAACCGATCGAGATGAGATTTCAGATACAGTTATTCAGAGGTATGAGCTCGGGATTCTGTGAACGACACCAAGGTGGCACTCACAGTTACGGTTATAGGTAGAGAAACTCGAAATTTTCGAATGGCAACACCCACTTTTTCCTGTCTCAAAATGCTCAGCGCATGCGAAAACCCTAAAAAGCGTTGGAACGGTACGTGTATCACAAAAAACGGAAGCGTTATGCACTCACAAAAAACAGCTCTGCGAACGTGCAACAAAACCACGATTGGGGCCCACGAAAGAAATTTTCATATGTTGGAGGCAAGATACCAACCACAGAACGCCTTTCGCCAAATATTCAGCCAGATCTTCAGTCTGGAGATCGCACATGCCAACGAAATGACTCTGTTAGCGAAAGTTAATGGAAAATTGGTAAAATTCTATTATTAAAATGGGATGAATGCCGTGGAATGCGCCTAGCGTGTTTACCGTCGAAACCATCGCCAAATACGAGGCCCATGTATCTGGCGCAAGGCGTTCTGTGGTTGGTGTCTTGCCTCTGTTATATGCAAATTTTCTCCGTGCGCCCAGAACGTGGTTTTGTTGGCCGTTCGGAGAACTGTTTTATGTGCGTGCATAACGCGTCCGCGTTTTGTGATACACGTACCGTTTCAACGCTCTTTAGGGTTTTCGCATGCGCTGAGCATTTTGAGACGAGAAAAAGTGGGCGTTGCCATTCGAAAATTTCGAGTTTCTCTACCTATAACTGTAACCGTGAGTGCCACTTTGGTGTCGTTCACAGAATCCCGAGCTCATACCTCTGAATAACTATATCTCAAATCTCATGTCGATCGGTTGAACGGTACGGCCGCTAGAGGTCCATATATCGGCCAAGTTTTTTTATGACCACCCTGTATATGTAATGTGCTCTAACATTCTGGGTAGACATGTCACCTTGGTGGCATGCTCTACTCATCCAACCACACTTATTTAAACTGGTACATTGTCTCACGACACTAGGCACGGGAGTGTGTGTTGGTGTTAGTTAGTTAGTAACCAGTAACGTCTATTTTGTTTCAAAATATGTTTTTTTACACCAAGTAAGCGAAATAAACACGTTTTCTTCGATAGAATATTTATCGCAAATGGCGCGAAATGAGTTCGTGCGTCATGTCACGGTTATGTGTGTATAGTTGGGCTTCGGTGCCGCAGTGGCGCCGCACGTTGAAAAACCGGATGTGTGTACCGGGCCTAAGAAAGACTGATGGCCCAACTACGGTAGAAATATTAGGAAACTAGTCATTACGTGGAAAGCACGGTGTTCCCCGTGACAGTTCTTTCAGTTGGGTCAGGTGTAAACACTGCTCGCTGAGGTTGGCCAAACCCCGGTGATTGCTACGTATTTCCATTTGGTTTGCTTAGCAAACGAACTCCACGGGGAACGCCGTGATGGCCTCGAAGTGGCTATTATCAGCAATGTAAATAAAAACACGCTAGAATCGGAAAACTTGGTATAGTTCCAAAGGCATTATACGCAAAACGCTTGTGACTTAAGCAGTCGAAAATCGCAAAATCCTCGCATTTGTTCAATGACCTTCCGTAGAGAAGAAAGAAAGGTGAAAAAACAAACAAAATTAATTTTTAAATGCTCTAGATTAAATTTTAAAATTCGTGTGCTACCAAAAAAATTACAAAAAATTCGGATTACCTGCGTGCTAAATTTTATTATTGTAAGTGAAATACTTTCGTCAACACACTACGTACAGAGAGACAGAGAAACACTTCCTTTGATAACAGTAGAGATTTGACAAGGCCAGGTTAACAACCGGTAATGATATCTAAATTATGGTGAGTAGCTGAATTAACATTGTACTGGAGCAACTGTTGGTGAAGGTCCTGGATCAATCTCGAAGGGAAAGATCCGAGGATGGTACCTCGTAAGTTTTAACTAAGGACGAGGTCATCTGAGCTAGCACCTCATTCATCAAATTTCCACACCACGATAGTATGGGATATTTGAGGCCACCCAACATTTAACGCACCTCCAGGTACACACTACGGTCTTCTGCTAGATGGAATTTTAAACTCGTAAACCTCTGGTTGCTAGGGGTAGTGGTAGCCTGGTTCCAAGACTGGAACTAACAACAAAATGGTTGTGAGTACGAAACTCAATCAAACTAAAATCCGTCGTGCACCGTAGGGGCTGCTGAAAGTTATATTTGTCACGGCCTCGAATTCCTCACGTTGGTCAGAAGGTTGCCAGCTCAAGTCTTGTTCTCGAATCTTTCTCTTCGGGTTGATCTTGAACAGGTGGCAATAGCCCGTTGTACTGCTCAAATACTACGTTAATTCATCTACACATCCCCTCTCCGGTTGCAAATCTCTGATTTTTCCAACTAGGCTGCCCTGGTCCTAGCGTATAACTACTAGCGTTTCCATGGCGATTCACTATCTATCGTGCTGGTGATAAACAAGAAAAAGCTTGTTGTCATACAGCTTGCCATGGTCCCAATGAGGAAAGAGGAATTATCTTGGGTGGAATAACTGATTTATACAGCTAACAGAACTTCCTTTACTTTTTACTGTAAAATTTAAAAAAAGAAGGTAAAAAAGTAAAAAGTATTGTAAATTAATTTAAGTAGTGGTGGCTACGTTCACCCCACTACAATAACGAATTTGCTTATATCAGTTGATTAACCTCCATTTATAGAAATAGTTATGTAATACATTATAAAATAATTTCCTTGAGTCTATCTGTGGATTTTAAGACTGTTAGAATACTTACGTTCTGGCAGGTCGTAGATTTTGGGCGGGAGTTCATCAAAATATATATGGTGGATAGCTTCACTGGCCGATATCCTCATTCGCGGTTGTAACTGAAAAATAAAAAAGTTATCACCAGGTGACATTACAGTTATAAGTTTAGGATTTTGTTTATCCCATTTATAAATACTCCGGGATATATATTTTTGTTAAAAACACCATATCGAAAGAAAAGTTAATTGATACAATTGTCTATGTACTTCTAAGATGTGTAACTAAAAATATTACAATAATTAGAGTGAATTTGGTAAAAGTTGTGTCAAGCTGAAAGTTTTATGGGGGGGGGGGGAGGCAGCAAATGACATTAGGAACTATTCAATGAACGAAATATCGAGTGAAATAATCGGATTCTATGAATATTAAGAATAGAGATAGGGCTATGAGAGATGTTTTTTCCCCTAAAACTAAAACTGCTCATTAAATACTTGGATACTTATTATGTCTCAAATAGTACTGAGCAGTAAACGTCGAAATAATTTTATTTCGTATGCATTTGAATTTAGACCTTGATGTCAGATTAAGTGAACTAATTTTAACCTACCAACCGATTTAACTTTTCAATTTTAACTTGGCAGTTGCACAAAATGTTCAATTTGGCTCTGACGGCTTTGACAAAATAGTACAACACAGGTCCCCAACTCAGCACAACAATGATCTATACGAAGTTATTCTTGAGATGTTTTTCTCGTACCTCCCCTTATAAGTGTAATTCGCCCCCTTCGAAGACAGTTTGAAATGGATTCTTCATTGTATAAATTATCAAATTCTATACATAAATTATTTTTACCTTTAAATATTCGATACAAAAATTATTTTTACCTTTAAATATTCGATACAAATTTTGATTTGGTCGGTGGCACATTTTTCATGAATTAAAACAACCTATGCGACTAAAGTGGATTCGTCCACTGTCTAAAAGTGAAACTACGCATACCCTGTCTTTGTAAACAGTTGCAATCATAATTTTGTCAATTCACACTTGTCCACAGCATCAATATTAATTACGTACCAAAATTAGTGTTCGTTCACCCTTAGCTCAGAAGTATTGGAAACGAAAACTTAAGCATAAATTCAGTTCAGGAGGACAGAAATGAGACTGTCCACTTCAGCGCGCTGTCATGAACTGTCATTGATCCACCATCCCCATCATTTAGAATTGTCACTTAATACTATCTGAGCGCTATCAAATTATACTTGTTCAAACGTTACTGTTGAAATAGGTCATACAATCATGTCGGTCAGCTGTTAGGGTACCATAGGACATAGCTCTACGTTAAAAGACATCGTCAAGTAGGAAACATGTAGTTGTTTTAAAATGATAGACTACTATTGAACACCAATAGCGAATCTAGCATTTGATGGAAGGTAGGGATGCAGAAAAAAAGGTTTATGTTTCTATTTTATGCACTGGCATGCGAAACTTAATCCTCCTGATGGTTTATCTTTCTGTCGGAAGCTGCCTTATAATGAACAGGCTCGAGTGCAAAAACTGTTTGAAATTGTCACCAGTTTCGGTCAATGGACGAGATGACTCGTTTTTAGCGAAAATGACTGGATTCTAGACGAGATGTCAGTGAAATGACTAGATTCAGGACGAGATATCTCGTCCTTAGCGAAAATAACTGGATTATGGACGAGATAACTCATCCTTAGCAAAAACGACTGGATTATGGACGAAATATCTCGTCAGCGAAAATAACGGGATTCTGGACGCAATAACTCGTCCTTGGCGAAAATGACTGAATTCTGGATGAGATAACTCGTTCTTAGCGAAAATAACTGGATTCAAGACGAGATGTCAGTGAAATGATTAGATTTTGGACGAGATATCTCGTCCTTAGCGGAAAAAAAACTGGATTCTGGACGAGATAACTCGTTCTTAGCGAAAATGACTGGATTCTGGACGAGATGTCCTTAGCGAAAAAAAACTGGAACCTAGACGAGATGACTCGTTTTTAGTGAAAATGACTGGATTCTAGACGAGATGTCAGTGAAATGACTAGATTCAGGACGAGATATCTCGTCCTTATCGAAAAAAAACTGGATTCTGGACGAGATAACTCGTTCTTAGCGAAAATGACTGGATTCTGGACGAGATGTCCTTAGCGAAAAAAAACTGGAACCTAGACGAGATGACTCGTTTTTAGTGAAAATGACTGGATTCTAGACGAGATGTCAGTGAAATGACTAGATTCAGGACGAGATATCTCGTCCTTAGCGAAAAAAAACTGGATTCTGGACGAGATAACTCGTTCTTAGCGAAAATGACTGGATTCTGGACGAGATGTCCTTAGCGAAAAAAAACTGGAACCTAGACGAGATGACTCGTTTTTAGTGAAAATAACTGGATTCAAGACGAGATGTCAGTGAAATGACTAGATTCAAGACGAGATATCTCGTCCTTAGCGAAAAAAAAACTGGATTCTGGACGAGATAACTCATCCTTAGCAAAAACGACTGGATTATGGACGAAATATCTCGTCAGCGAAAATAACGGGATTCTGGACGAGATAACTCGTTCTTAGCGAAAATAACTGGATTCAAGACGAGATGTCAGTGAAATGATTAGATTTTGGACGAGATATCTCGTCCTTAGCGAAAAATCTGGATTATGGACGAGATAACTCGTTCTTAGCGAAAATGACTGGATTCTGGACGAGATGTCCTTAGCGAAAAAAAACTGGATTCTGGACGAGATGACTCGTTTTTAGCGAAAATGACTGGATTCTGGATGAGATGTCATTAAAATGACTAGATCTCGTCCTTTCCGTAAATGACTGGATTACAGACGAGATATCTTGTTGAAACACTTGGAGGATTAAATTTTCATGCCAATGTATAACACTTGTTAAACAAACGGACCTATTTCTGCAAATCCCAAATGCTTTACCTGTAAAAAACTGTTTGCTAAATTTTCTGCTTGAGGCAATTCCGTTATCCTTGGAAAGGCAGCGGACAGAGACTTGGGTGGGTAGTGACCGAACTTTTCTGAAACAGCAAGTACAGATGAGATTGAAGGACACAGCACACAAATTTAATTAAAGCACTGAGAACTTAAATAATTTATCTTACGAGGTTTGTAGTTGGGAAACTGTGTGACTCCATCCCACGTGTTGTCTGTTGGTGTTCCTATCACCTGGGAAAAAAGTTTTAATGAATATATGCGCATTAATATTTAATGAGATTAAACTATTTTGATTTATTTCCAAAAGTTAAAATGTATGCTTGCTTAAAGCTGAAAATTCTATTGTTTCAAGATCAATTGTAAAATAATTTTTCATAGATATTAAAGTCGAAAAGCAACATTACCATAAAAGTGGAATGGTTTAGTTCACGTGAGGGTAATTACCGGAAACTAAAAATGAAATACTCGAAGCCAAAATAAAAGATTTCAGATAATGTTCCATGAATAATTTTTTTTAAATGCTAGTGAATTAAAAAATAGGAATGGAAACAAAATGAAAACGCAAATGTTTACCAACGAAAATCTGAATAAATTCAATACTGTCTAAATAAAATCAAAATACTACTTTTAAAACGGAAAAATAAAAATAATAGACGTATAAATTTTTATGTATTCAGTACACAGCAAATTGAAGAATGTATTTAAAATTTCTTAGTTACATTTTTAATAACTAAGATGTTTCTTTGCTGATTTTTGAAGAATACAGAATAATAAAAATAAGAAGACAATGAGAAGTAGGGAGAATTTATTATCTCGTTTTGAACATAGATGGCGACACATCATATTCGTTTTGGGAAATGCATTGAATGGAGTCCAACGCTGTATTCTAAACGTTAAAATTGCTCAATTCGTATTCGAAATTGAGGGAACTGATATTATGCACTAAAATACAAACAAAATATAATTATGAAAACATAAAAAATTCTTTAAATAAAACAACTGGTCACTGAAATTATTTTGATTTTTTTAAACTGTGTATTTGAAAAATCATATGCAATTTTAGAATATTTTAAACAAAAGTGTTTTACTAATTTAAACAACATTCAATGAGAGAATCATAAATTCTGTTCAAAAATATTTTAATTGTTGATCTATATTTACTCAAAAGATAAAATTTACTCGAGAATAGCAATGCCAAACGCAAGTAAAATATTCAGTATCAAACTAATTTTAGTTCTCTAAAAGACATGTTTGCAATTTACTAAGCAACACTTCATTCTGCATATACACACTATTTTAATGCACAAAACTATAAACAGCATTTTCTATATGCATATACAATTGATATAGGAAAACCATTAAACGAATAATTACCCTCCATATTTTGTCTAGTTGGTCCATCGTGTCTTTCATGCCTTGGAATGCTGCTTTTCCTGTAACCATTTCTACGAAAATACACCCAACACCCCTGTAATAAAAATATATAAACATTAATAAATGAAAGAATATACTCTTCACACCATGCACGTTTAAGAAATGAGATTTTGATTGAATTTGTCATCCTCCCCAAATATTAGAAATAATTTCACTAGATTTATCATTGGCTGTGTTTTTTTTAAGGTACAAGGTCATTTTTGGCCAAGTTATTTTTAACTATTACATAAATATTTGGGATGTCTTAGGGCGCCTTCACATGAAGGAGATCGATCTCTCCGACCGGTGGCTTGATATTGTCATCAGAAAATATTTACAGATTCATTTCCTGCGTATAAACTATTCGAGCAAAGAGAAGCAAAACAAATTTTTTGACTGGAATTGTTTAGTTTTTTTGTTGTTGTTCAGCATCGTTAAAGACAGATTGAAAATTTCAACGGATTTGAAATCTGCGGAAAATTTTACATCAGATCGATACCTTAAATGCGATTTTCTTTAAATAAATAAATTTCAATTCCAACTTTTATATTTTCGCAATACGAATTTAGTCGCATTTGACGTAAATACAAAAGTTACAATAGAAATATGATTTATTTAAAGAAAATCACATTTAAGGTATCGATCTGGTGTAAAATTTTTCGCAGATTTCAAACCCGTTGAAATTTTTACTCTATCTTTAACGATCGCGAAGATATAAACTTGTACTAGAGAGTATAAAAGCTCTTTTGTTTTGTTTTTCGAATAAAATAAACCACGACTAAAAAAAGTCGCCGGCGACTGAACTTGCTCGGTGACTATTTTTTAGTCTCTTATAACGATCTCCTGCCAGTCTTCTCATGTGAAGTGCGCCTATGGTTTAGTATGTAAGTTCCGTCGCCTTCAGACCGGTCTGAGCGATCGATCTCCTTCGTGTGAAGGCGCCCTTAGGATTAGAATTCATGTTGGCAATTACGTTAGCGGTCTAATTGGAGTGAATCAATTATGAAATATAATAATAAATATATATGCTAATCCTAATAACTGATATTAAAATCAGAGGCGAGGTGAGGATATTACAGTTTAGGAATTGAGGCATTTCACTTTTTAATCATTTAGAATATTACCATTTAGGAGGCTAATTTTAGTATAATTTCATGAATGTGAATGGACACTTCCCTACAATACACTCTATTTTCGTTATTTACTTCTCGATGAGTTCTCGGGCCCAGACTCGTTAATCCATTCTCATTGCATTTTTTTCTCTAAAGCCTGTAAACCAATATTTAAATTTGCAGATTGTGCTAAATTTTTCCCAAATCGGATAGATTGTTTCTCACATACTTCTCTTGTAACCTCTATACAGCTCACACGTAGTCCCCCTAAGTTCTTTACTTGTAATTCCTGTTCATATACACGATGATTCATAAGTAAGTATACAATTTCAACCCACTATATAACAGTGACAATGTAAGATATTTTATGTTACCTGTAATAGAAATGTAGGTGAATGTTTCAAGTTTTTTTCGAGACAGTCATAGATGTTCTATGTGTGCACCCTTAGTAACCCTAAACAGATCGAACCGATAACCCGCCGAGACGTGAGTTAGGGTATCTGAAGCAAGTGCAGTGATAGTGGATGTGATACGCTTGGTTTCAACTCCGCTAAATCAACAGTAAGTGGAGGATTAAATACGTTATACTTTACATAGCCCCAAAGAATAAAGCCACATGTGTTAAGTAAGGTCATCTGGGTGGCCATTGTGTACGTGGCATGTTGTAGTCGGAGCTTCGTCCAATCCAATGGTGAAGAAAATGTTAATACAGGTAATTTCGCATGTCGCCTGACCAGTGTGGTGGTGCACCATCCAATTGGAGAATAACGTTTTTCGACTTTATGATCCAATTGGATGAATAAAGTTACTGAAGACATCTGCCGAAACACTCGGTCGTCCTGGCTTTGGAACTTTTTTTAACCAATTGTAAATGAATTTTCTGGTTGGAGGTTCTTTTCCAAATCGTGATTGAAAATGGCGCTGCACAACGGTGACAGATTCCGTTTTGCTCAATTCAAGAACACTAAACGCCTTTCCCACTTCAGACGCAGCCATTTCCACGGACTAGTCACGTGACATACTCACTATCGACTACGTCACGCTATGGAAGGGGACGCAAACTTTATGAGTATACCTAGCTAACAGTTCGCATTTGGGGACCGTATCTTAAACTGTTCCTGTTTTACAGCATCTGGAAACTGTATAGGTACTTATAAATCACCCTAACTTCAAGGCCAATGTGTGTTGTCTGCTTGGTGTCTGCAAATGGTTATCCGAATCTAACTAATTTTAAGGTTTACCAGCCATGCGTTTCGAGATCTCATCCAAGATTTGGTCAATTTTGCTAAGGGTCTCGTAAAGACAAACTGTACTATTACTCCAAGGAGGAAATAAGATCAAAAGAAAAACAAAATTGTCCCTGAAATAGGGACAGTTTGCTCCAGAGGATGCCCTTTACAGGGCAGTTGAAGAAAAACCACTAGAAAGAATAAGAATGACTGTGATGTCAAATGATTTTTAAAGTTGCTTTTAGAGCTCTCTCATTGATTGCTAGGAATCTTTGAATGACTAGAACTGTCCATAGCAAAATAACTGACCGATAATCAGGTTTAAGAGTGAATGCGAGTGTTTTGTACTTGCTCCCTTTTCTACAGAATGTCGCAATGTTCATTCTATCTGAAGTAAAACTACTAACAAAGTAATACAAACGCACACTCCCGTTCCTAGTGTCGTGAGACACTGTACCGGTTTAAATAAGTGTGGTTGGATGAGTAGAGCATGCCACCGAGGTGACATGTCTACCCAGAATGTTAATATATACATCAGTTCAGCGGACACTGTTGGATATGGGACTGTGCAGCAGACGTCCCACTCGTGTGCCTCTGTTGACCAAACGTCATCGTCAACTACGCCTACAGTGGGCCCGGGAACATCGATACTGGACCATGGATGAGTGGAAGAGAGTTGCCTGGTCAGATGAATCCCGATTTCTTATTCATCACGTCGATGGTCGTGTCAGGGTACTCCGTCTGCCAGGCGAACAGTTGCTCCCCTCTTGTACAGCAGGTCATACATAGGCTGATGGTGGCGGTATTATACTTTGGGGGACGTTCTCATGGGCGACTCTGGGACCCGTAGTTGTGGTAGAACAGACCATGAAAGCTGCGAACTATCTGAACATCATTGCGGATCAGTTGCACCCTCATATAATATCAGTTGCACCTTCTTACTGGGATTATCACCAAGTACATAAAATTGAAAATACATTTCGTGTTCCTATCGGTGGAATTCGATCGGGATCCAGTATTTGATTGATAACATGTGCCTCTTGAAACATAAATATTTAGTCTAAAGCCGCGTTTACATTTGCGAGGCCGAACCGTTCGCGAGTCTCTAGTTCTCATGATTTGGATGGGTTTTTGGTTGCTAAACGAGCAGCTCGTGAATCATTCGTGGCGATCCGCTCCCTATCGGTTTTTCGTCGAACACAAAGGCGTTTTCGGTTCAGATTGGGACTGCGTTGTGAGTAGTTCGTTGTTTTTCTTTCCACTCGCGAACCTCCAGGCTCCATAGTCCTCACCGGTGGCTGGCAAATGACTGTCTGGTGGTTCGCGGTTGGTACCTTCCCTTCAAATGGATAGCTGGAAGCTCGCTGTGAAAATAATTTCGACGAACGGTTCACGTGCGGCTCACAACTGTATACGCCTCTTAAGATAGGTGAAAGTAGTTGAATTTACGTAGCACAGGACTATTGGTGACTGTCCTGATCAATCCTGATGGGAGAGATTCGATCGGCAGGTCAAGAATTTCCCGATTACCAGGGGGCTCTTTCCGTTTACTGGACTTCAGGCGTTCGTACCACGGTTCTGCACTTCATCAGAGATGCTTTTTCTGTCGAGCTAAGTATAGGTGGAAGCAATATTTCTGCAAAGAACGTGTTTCGAGCATGTATTCCAAACGTGACGTTTCTTGACCTGCGGTTCGGATCTGATGCAAGCCGTCAGTGAAAATCCCAAAAAACGATTTTCAAATGGAAATATCTTCGGCTTGGAAATGGAACACATCAAATCAGAAAAAATAAACGAATTGGGGGAAATACTTCTCTCTAAGATTCATTCATTAACGGCCATATTCACAAGTCTCGAGTTAACTCGAGGATCAGTTGATCCGCGAGTAAGAGTTAACTCGAGGATTAGCAAGAACGGTATTCTCAAACAGCGTGTTAAGTGATCCGGGGATTAAAATGAGACGCTCGCTGTGATTGGCTACCTCACGATCACGTGGTATTGTTTACATTGGTTACGACGCATCGAATCTGCATTCATACAGATCAAGGACGTACTTCGCCGTAGAATTGATTCCAAATTGTGAATAAATATGACTCGTACAGCATTTTAATATGGGTTTGGGAAAAGAAATGCAAAGGTATTTAATTTCAAATTGGATTTTTATGGAAACCTAAATTTTGCAAGAAAGAATTGTACACAATGTCTTGACAGATGTATGTAATCCGATTATCTTTGTACTTGTCAGTATGGGTGTGTGTTGGTGGTGTGAAAAGTGACTTGCATTGTCAATTTTTTTTCATTCGTAATAAATCAACAGAATAATTTTTATTCTACGACGAATTTGTATCTGAAAAGGTCGTTTTCTACCGTTCGAATCTCTGGCTTATAGGACAAAGGTGGCGCCATCTATCTTTTCGCTAAGCTGCTTGGTTAAGATTACGCAGCTATTTTTATTTTCATTTTTCTATTGAATTTCAATAAAAATATGTTTAAATTTTTCCATTTAAGCAATTTTATGATGAGGAGATTAGCTGCTATGTAGTAGGTGCTCCGTTTTGACAGATCCAGTTCAGTCGTCGCAAGAATTCTGCAATTGAGAATAGAATGAAATGTGTCATCCATTTTGATTTTCCAAAAAGATGGTACTGCGCATGCGTTAAATGTAACTCGCGAGTTAACTCGCCGATTTCGGAGGATCAAAATGTAACGCCGAAACGGCAGTTTAAACCACGGATCAGGACTTGTGAATACGGTTTTTTCGATAACTCGCGGATTATCGTTGATCCTCGAGTTAACTCGGACTTGTGAATACGGCCCTAAGAGCATTACTCAAGTAGAAATCTAACCTACATGCAAAAAAAATAATTTAGTGGACTTGACCAATCTAAATCATCACTCTCTGGTTTAGAAAAGTTAAAAATGTAATATCGAAAAGTTTGACTTCGTGGGTATCACTTATAAGCCGACTATATAGATCGGCTATAGATTGACTGGCTATATAGTCAACGCCAGTTGGATTTAGCGCAAAACATCGCTAAATCGATAAGCCCAAAATTTGGGTATAAAGCAGTGAAGCATCCGTTGTCCTTCTGGCTTGTTAACCTCAATCCTCCTTCTCATATTTGGACCTAAAGTAAGTTAATTTCCCAACGCGTTCGATAGTGTTGTTCTGCCCAATGTAACAAATTGTATTATCTGGTTAAGAAGACTCTTCTATTTTATTTATGATCACTCGTAGACGTATAGTTTGAAAAACTCACCACATGTCTAAGGAGGTGGAGTAGTTTGTTGAACCAAGAAGGACATCTGGAGGTCTGTACCACAGTGTTACGACTTCGTGGGAAAACGTCCGACTGGGAACAGATTTTGCTCTTGCTAAACCTAAAAGAGATTTCAGATTGACAGAAATGTATTGTTGTTTTAACTTAAAAAGTGTGTTCACTGAATATCAAAATGAAAAATTTATGTTGATAAAAGTCAAAACAATGTATCCTAATGAAGGCGCAATTTTGTAAACTTCTAGACCGTACTTGATAGAGCATCTTATTTGAAATAATTTACCGAGTACCACAAATTAATTTGCTTTTATCATTCTAAGTTTGTGAATAGCAGGTTTAAAATTTTTAGACTTACTTTTTTCTTAACAGTTAGGACAATATCTTTTATTTTGACTGAGAAAAGTTCCGGTTTTTCCGACAAGTACATTAAAATATTAAACACTAATTTTACTAAATAATGTATTTTATAATAAATAAGAAATAGCGGGGAAATGCATCAAATACGTATTTTTATGAAGTGGAATGGAAGATGAAATAATAATTAATTGAACGTGTATCTGTGTCAATATTTATATCGTTTGTTCTCACTATAGTTATGTGTTTTCTGCTCTCTAATACTTTGAATGCTACAAATTACGCATCTTAGATATAAGTTAGTTTGGTTATTCCCCCCCCCCATCGGGAACTTGCCTCATCAAAATACATCATAAAGCCGAAAAATTTTACCTCTCCATTTCATTCAAAAACTTAATCCGGTTATTAAATATTGTTTAAAAGTTAAATTAAGTTAAATTGATGATCAAATAGACAGTTTTTATTAAATTGTAAAGTAAATCAAATTCGTTAAAAAACTGATTAAAGATTATTTTATATTTAAATTAAGTAGAATTGACTATAAAATGGTAAATTTACTCTTTTCATCCATAAAATTAATTCGATTATCGAAAGATTATTTTATAGCCAAATTAAATTGAATTAATAATAAAATTGAAATACTATTACTATTTTTCATCCAGAAAATCAGTCCTGATTTCTTAATAATTTATTTTAGATTGTTTTACATTAAAATTACGTTGAACTGGTGATAAAATTTAAAATTTACCCGTCTTTCCATCCATAATATTATACCTATTCATTAAAAATCCATCGATATATTAATTTTGGTTGTCAGCCAAAGAATTATAGATACCAAGCCTTCTCTGAAATTGCATTTACTTTCATATCGAATAAAATCTTTAAATAATATCGATCAATGCCAATACCTATTCATTATAAAAATGAAACGAATATGAAAATGATTCGTAACAATATAACGCATATTTAAAAAAAAGTCTAAACTTACCAAAGTCTGCTAGTTTAAGCTCCCCTACCTCACTGATTAACAGGTTTTGGGGTTTTAAATCCCTGTAAGGAAAAAAATACATGAAATGCCTGTTTGAAAGGATTCGTTATGGGGAATTAAAATGAGTTATTGTGAAATTGAATACCTATGCAGAACTCTCCTCTGATGGCAGAAAGCTAAGCCACGTAATAATTGAAACATGAAAAGCTGAAAGTGAAAGAGGAAAAAGAATGAGAGAGAAAAGAAATGAAGTTATAATAATCTTACAAACTTTTTAAACTTTGCCCCAAGGTTATTAGAAGCCTGTTTGAAAACTTCGAATTTTGAATAAAGTATAGTTTTGAATAAAGTAATAGTTTTACCCAATGTATATGTTACGGCTAAAGTGCAGTAATCAGTTATTCTGCAGATTGTCTAGGTAATGATCAGATTAACTTGGGTGATCCGTTAAAGTGCTGAAAATTGTTTCCATTTCTCAAATTACCTAGATAATCTGCACATTACCTACTAGGCACTCGTTAAAGTGAAAATAAGATCTTTGCTGGAACAACAGGAACGTACAGTCAACACATCATACCTTTGAATTATTCGATAATTTCGATATGATTCTTTTTTTTCTTGGAAACTTTTATTCGCTTTACATCTTCAATTATGGAATCATACTTTCGTTTTGTCATTAAAACACTATTATATTTTAAATCTTCGCTAAAGAGGTTTGGTGAGAATATTTTCTTCATTTTGCTCACCAATTCGGTGTTTGCTTGCATACTAGGAGTTACATTTATCTGCTTTAAAAAAATCACGACACAAAGTCACGCGCTAACAGGCAGAAACGAATTTGAAAACAGAATTAGCTATGCTACGCACTGGCAGCCGACGTAAATTATGAGAAATAAAAACAACTGGCGACGACAAGACGCTGTCGAAACCAAACTAAAACTATAAGTGGATTGAGAGGGGAAGGTGTAGGGAAAGGAAATGAGGGAAACAAACTTTTCAACTTTAACGATACGGAAGCCGTTAATGTGCACATTACCCAGGTTAAATGCGGAAAACTCTTGATTCCGCACGTTAACGGAGAAAATCAGTTAATCTGCAGATCAGCCACGTAATGTGCACATTAACGGCTTTCGATATATATATTTTAGAAAATAAAAGAAATGTGTTGAAAAGAAAGAAAAAAGAAATATGCTATATTAAATTACAATTGATAAATTCAAAAAGGCAGTTATTTCAATGAAGTATATAATGTGGTCAGCCATTAATTTATTAAATAAGTGACCAAGGAAACTATGCGGTTTTGGCGGGACATCAATTTTTGTCGCCAAGCCAATGCCAAATAGTACGGCTACGACGAGAAGGCGTTCGACCATGGTTCAGTCGACTTTTGAAAAGGTGTGAAAGCGAATTTGAAGGAGGTTGTCATGCATCAAAGTTTGGATGGCGTTCGCAATGTATCTTTTTCCTTTGCCAACTGCCCTCAGGAGCATATCTTCAGATGTGTGCGGGCATCATAACCCCGAGGAGCCCGATCGATCTTTCCTCCATTTCATTTTCACCCTCGCCTACCCTGCTTTTTGCCTTTTCTTTCTCCCTCATTGTGTTGTCTATCTTGAGTTTGGTGCATTTGGCCAAATATGGCCCTTGTGCCATTAAACCCCAGCATTGCTGACCGTGCATGTAACTAACCACTATTATTTCTAGTAATTGAAAAATGATAAAATACAAAAGGTTATAAAATCCCCCAAAACATTACTTCTATAAGTTCATTCATTGTAATCATGTTTTTAAGTATATTTAAAACATCAAATGACCAGTACAACGCAAGCATCAAAGAAAAATAATCATTGCAACACAGCATTGTTCTGACAGCAAAAATGTGCTTACTTTTACATTTTTCGGATGCAAGCCGCCAGGATGTCGTTCTAAGTACTGACTGAGGTCTGTATGCTGAAAATAACATTAAAAAATTAGTATGTAAATGAGTTTCACGTTTTTATTTTAAGCACCTTTTACCTAAAACAGCTTTTATTGAATTATAATTGAGATTTATACTCACATAAACTTTCCTACTCGTTGAATCAATGAACTAATATTTAATTAATGCTTGTGTAGCGATATATAAGTAATATAGATGCCAGTGCAACCCAACTAAACCATGCAGTACTAATCACTTTCAACAGCCACATGAGGCTTTGTGATACCAGATACTGCTCATTTACTACCACGACTTCACTCCATTCATTGCTGCTCAGCCTTCACTTCACAAGGACAATAACACTTGGTTGCTAATGGCAACACAGGGTGGGCAATTATAACTGTGATCTTAACACAGCTCTCACAGTCTCACGCAAATGGCAATCATTCTACTAGTGGCGCCATCTATCCATTTTCGGCTACTGCTAAATTCTGAAGGGGAAGTATTGTAGCGAACTTAGCTACCACTACAAAAATTAACTTACGATGCAGAAGTATATCTAATAGTGTAACCCAACTCTACCATGATGTACTTTTGGTAGACAAAGTTGCACTGTTTCATTCCAGCTTGCTAAACTTGATATACTTAGCACGTTGATAAATAATTATATTTCACTTTTTGCTTTGATTTTCCACCTGATGTAAAATTCATTCTATAAGAGTTTAAATCTCTAAGCGTCTTGAGGTTTCCGAGGAATATAGCATTGGTCTTACACTACAATACACAAAATGACTAACTAACCACTGTTGGTTGAAGGGTATTCAAAAATTATTCTTGTAAAGAAGGTAAAATCTGGTAATAGGTGATGCAGGGATGACAATTAGTAGAGAGAAATGAAGTCATCCTGTATTTCTCAAAAATATCGATGTAATGATGGTTGAAAGTAATAATATTTATTCAATGCTATTTTTTGATAGAAAACAGAGACGTGCTAGCTTATAATTTAAGTTCTATGATGGAATCACAGAATAACTTTTTTAGTAGAGAGAGAGAAATGAAGTCATTTTGCTATTTCTCAACAATATCGATATGATGATGGTTGAAAGCAATAATATTTATTCAATGCTATTTTTTGACAGAAAACAGAGACGTGCTAGCTTATAATTTAAGTTCTATGATGGAATCACAGAACGACTTTTTTAGTAGAGAGAGAGAAATGAAGTCATTCTGCTATTTCTCAACAATATCGATATGATGATGGTTGAAAGCAATAATATTTATTCAATGCTATTTTATGACGGAAAACAGAGACGTGCTAGCTTATAATTTAAGTTCTATGATGGAATCACAGAATAACTTTTTTAGTAGAGAGAGAGAAATGAAGTCATTCTGCTATTTCTCAACAATATCGATATGATGATGGTTGAAAGTAATAATATTTATTCAATGCTATTTTTTCGACAGAAAACAGAGACGTGCTAGCTTATAATTTAAGTTCTATGATGGAATCACAGAATGACTTTTTTAGTAGAGAGAGAGAAATGAAGTCATTCTGCTATTTCTCAACAATATCGATATGATGATGGTTGAAAGTAATAATATTTATTCAATGCTATTTTTTGACAGAAAACAGAGGCTTATGTTAGCTTATAATTTATGTTCCTTGATGGAATCACAGAATGACTTTTTTAGTAGAGAGAGAGAAATGAAGTAATTCTGCTATTTCTCAACAATATCGATATGATGATGGTTGAAAGTAATAATATTTATTCAATGCTATTTTTTCGACAGAAAACTGAGGCTTATGTTAGCTTATAATTTATGTTCCTTGATGGAATCACAGAATAACTTTTTCAATTAACTATTACAAACATTTGGTTATCTTTTTCATTACAAAGAGTTACTGATTTAGGGAAACAATAAATTTAGTTTTTCAATTCTGTTGAGCTATGTTTTTAAAAAATGATCAAACCTCCCTGTGGTTCTGAAGGTTGTGTTGCTCCAGCGTGACGTTAATTAAAAATCTTCCCTACTACCTGAATGACACGGAGATTTTTAAACTTAATTTAACCCTCCTTGTGGTTGTATTAACGATGATAATGAGCCGCGGTAGCTCAGTCAATAGAGCGTCGGGCTCGCATCAGAAGGGTTGTGGGTTCTGTCCTCGGCGGAGCCTGCAATTCTGATGACTGCGAGATCGGCGCTTCGACCTGGCTAAAGACCGCCGTGTTCACTAATAGTGACTGGGGCACGTTAAATAGGTCGTGGTCACAAATTCCCCCATGTTCCCATACCAAATCAATACCTCTGGGGGTACCTGATCAGGGGGGTTATCGGCCTCTGATTGGGATCTAAATTACGATATATGTGAGTGAATGGATGTATGAAAGGGGTCATCCTGTAAAACGGATGTGCCATGTATTTCGAGCAAAGTCGGACTTCCTCCCAATGGGGCTCAATAACATGGAAGGCGCACCCCTTTGCTTCTTGCCTTCTTCGACGGGCCTGGCACTCCTCTGGTCTGCTAGTGTAGGCATGAGAAACAACAACAACAACGATGATAATATTTCAACAGAAGAAGTATTTCGTCATTAGCAAAAACTGACTAGATCGTGTCATCATAAAAACAATAGTCAATCTCTTGATGACTAGATATAGCCTCATTAGCATAATTGGTCAGATCTTGATGGACGAGTTACCTAATCCAAACCTCTCGGAGGGTTAAATGCGATACATCATTTCCCAGACTGATTAGGTTACATAGATGAGTTAAGTTACAGTTTGGGGCTCATCAAAGTTTATTAGAATTGAATCGTCGTGGGATGTGAAGAACGTTAAAAACTTTGAAAGTGTTACTGAGTTACCTCGCACGTAACATGTTATAAATGTGTGACAAGGTGGAAATATTTTACTTACAACGTATTCAAAGACAAAGGTGAGTGTTTCTCTGGTATGGATGATGTCGTGAAGAGTGACGATGTTCGCATGCTTCAAGCCACGGAGAAGAGAAGCTGAAATTAAAGAATAATCTTAAATTTTCACGAATGAGCGGAAATATACAATAAAAGTAATGAAAAAACCAGAAAGAAAATAGTATTTTTATTAAAAAGTGTTTGAATACAAAAAAAAAAGGAAAACTTTGTTGCTCACACGACAAAAAATATTTCATACACTGTTTGTCAAAGTTGATATACCGTGTAGGAATGAGGATATTCATATTAAACTTATGATGAATTCAAATGATTATATGGAATGGATTGTATGGAATTGTATTATGGATTGTATGTGAATTTGTATTATGGAATTGTATTATGGATTGTATGGAATTGTATTATGGATTGTATGTGGAATTCAAATGATTATAATTGTAAATACCTGTGCCCCCTGTTGTGTTAGGAGTATAAATAAAACATTGTTTAGAGCAATACAAGTAGTAGCGATACATTGTGGGCAGCGAGTTGCAAAAGTTTCTCCAGTACTATGGGCCGGACGCCAGAGGATTTGCATAACATCCGACTACTTGTTTGGGGGTGTTTTTCGCAGAACCCTTCTGGGCATACTTTAACAAGGTTTTGATACACAGCTATAGATATTTGTGTCCATTCCTGCTGCAAGAATGTCGCCAGCTCATCTGTGGATTTCGGACGTGGTTCCCTGGTTCCCCCCCCGCTGTAACTCGTCCCACAAATGTTCTATGGGGTTTAGGTCGGGTCTCTGAGCAGGCCAGGGAAGACGTTTTACATCCCTGTAGATACCATTTCTTGAAAGAGGCTGCAACATGACATGGAGCGTTGTCCTGGATGTAACATTCGTCCATTCCATGAAATTGCCAGAGCGTAGGAAGAACCTGATTGTCCAAGATGTTCTTATAGGCGTCGGAGTTCAATTGACCAGGAACAACATGCAAAGGTCCCAGGCCATACCACGAAAAATACCCCCAAACAAGTAGTCGGATTTTATGCAAATCCGCTGGCGCCCGGTCCATTATTGTAGGGTAGTGTATTTCTGTAAGATTACGCTCAACTACATATTGCCAGAAGGCCAAAGCTTTCTTCTCAGTATGTTTGATACTGATTCTTCCGAGTCTTCCAAATTCGCCCGATGAATCATTTATTGAACATGTCGGAGAATATGGTCACTCAGCATCTAGGCTCTCAAAGACCTCCAGCAGCTAATACCAATGTTGTGGACTCACAAAAAAGTAGGTTGTCCTGCAATTACCTAGGAACTCATCCAAAGCCTCTTTGATTCTATATCGACGTATAACAGCTCTTGTTACAGCTCGTAGAGGCTTCACACCATTAAGATGTTTTTCAGATTATAATTGTTTTATTGTTCTAAAAATTATAAATAAAACATAATGTGTAGTAATAAGTGTTTTAAATTTCATTCTAAACACCTAATTATTTTATTGTACTGTAGTTTTTTAATCAGTAAAATAATACTTCAATCGAGAATATATGACAACGAGTCAGCAATATGTTTAACTACCCAACAATAGTAGGAAAATTCAATTGCAAAGACAATTTGCTTCGAAATGAATTTATAAAAGGATTTATTTCAACACTTATGATTATAAATTAAAATGTCTTTCGATTAATGAATTGAAAATTCACGAGGCAATTTAATATTGAAACAAAATTTAAAACAAAGTTTTAAAAGTTTGCGCTCTTATCATATAAAAAGTGTGAATACGAGCTAATTTAATTAAAATTTTTACATTTATTTATTAAGATTTACTGAACATTTGCTCAGGAACCTAAAATTGTTTTTTGTAAAACTTACATTGCATTATATCTAGTTAAAACAGGTATTGCGTTAAAAATTCTCATAAAAATATTTGTGAAAGATGAATTTATTAAAAGATTTAAATTTGTTATAAAAGTATAGCATTCCATATTTCATTATTTGTTTACAAGATAAAATATTTCATTTTCATTTTCTATGGTTTAGATAAAAGATTAAACTATTTAGATCATATTGTTAAAGTTAGCTATTTTCTTTAAAAATTTTCCAATGTTATAAATTCATCGATTGTGAAAACAGCCTCTTTTGCTGATAAAACGATAAGGAGAATAATAAATGAGACAAAAATGTGTTTATTATTTTACTATATTACAATGATGCCCATGCCTTAGGCTAAAAAGTCTAATACAATACAATGTCCCAAATCCTGACGTTTTGCTAACCGGCGGTTTTTTGTTTTTGTTTTTCCTCACACTTTTACATCTTTCCGACAATTTTTAAAGACCAAGGTGTTAAACCTGGACCTAATTGATGAAACAACTTAAAATAACGGACATGTTCAGAGTAAATACCACACAAAAAAATTTGAAGTTTTGCAAGTAAAATTTGCTGCATTGTACAGTATTAAAAAGTTTTTTCTTTTTAAAAAATTATTCCTCTTTATATATCTGCTATTTTACTATTGCAAGCGCAAAATTCGTGCGCGGGAGGGTGAGGAGTTAAACAAAGGTTTTTTTTGACAAAAAATGCAAATAATCCGAAGTGGCCGAGGTTCCGGATTTGGGACTTTGTACTGCACCTCACAACCCCAAATCTATGTTTATAGTAATAGAACTCGACCTTTTAAAGTTAGTACTTATACCACGGCCATAGCTACAATTTTAACAAGAAACTGGGTATTCTCCCCCTGTTTAATATTCTCGGTTTATTGGTTCATTGCTTCCGAGTTAAAATACATTGCTCACTTGATCACTTTTAACGACTTTCATCAGTATTTTACTACAACAAAGAAATCTGAAAATTGTCAGTTCGAGATAAAACCCTTTTTCCCGAAGAAAAACTCCCACCCTGCAAAATACCCCATTTAAGGATTAATTTATGCAAATTAGTCTGCCTCGTAATAGAAACCCCGCAGAAGTCTCTCGCTCAGGGAAAACCCAGTATCGTGATTTGGTAATTAGTTTCCCAACCATTCCCAAATCATTTAGACGAAATCGACCCCGAGGTTTTTTGGTAAATGGACATCGATAAACGAAGTCAATTTTGAAACTTCAGTCACGAAACTGCTGGCCCATCTTGGTGGCTTTTTAAATAAACGAGCTTGTCAGAGGGACTCTCCACTCGCAGGGGCTTCTGGAGGAGGTGTCAGGGAAGTAATAAAGTGGGTGAAGGAGTTTTCGATTACCTTCTCGTATGGCTGTGAAAGGGGCACCTTCTTCTGGTTGGAGACGGATTTCTTTCAGAGCTACGACCTTGTTGTTCAACCTGGAAGATAAATAGTTCAAAGCATGTAGTGAAGTTTTAAAGTGAAGGATGTTCTGGGAGGGGGTATCACATCACTGGTTGATTTGGTTTTCATGGATATGTTGGCAATTTTAAGGGGTTGGCAATGTATTAATTCGGTTTTTAATGACTTACATTCTCAATGCCAGTTTTTAGGGCAAATGTTTTTTACAAGCAGGAACTTATTAGGCATGGTAGTTCTACAGTGACCCTAGGTTTGTATATACTGCATACAGGAGCACTACGTATGACAGAATTTGTAATTCGATAGGCAGTCACGATATACTTTTCATGGAAATATACATTTAAATCAGAAAAAATTCAAACTCTGGAAAATTCATATTTAACATTAGACATCAAAGTAAAATATCTGTTTGCAAATTAGAGATATTTGTCAACATTACTTGCCTTATTGGCGGCATTTGCCGCTAACTTGGTCGTTCCCACTGTTCTTAAATACTAGCTCAAATTATATAAATTGCATTACAGCTCTATAGATATCAGTCTTATGTAAAACACGCCTTAAAGATAGAAAAGTCAGAACTCTGCGAGAAAATCTTGATTACTTTTACCTATGTTGGATTCATTGTAATTCATTCAACTGAATCATACATTTGGAGCAGTTTGTCCTTTTTTGGAACTTACTAGGCGTGATAGTTCTGCAGGGACCTCGAGGTATTTTATGTACTGCATACCAGAGCATCACGTATGACAGAATTTCGAATACGGTATGCAGTCACGATATACTTTTTATGGAAGTATATGTTTAAATCAGAAAGAATTTAAGCTCTGGAAAATTCATATTTAACATTAGAACTCAAAGTAAAATATCTGTATGCATACTTGCCATACTGGTCATGACCCCTTTACTCTTAAATACCAGCTGAAATTATATTAACCGCGTTACAGCTTTGTAGGTATCAGTCTTATGTAAAACACGCTTTAAACATAGAAAAGTCGGAACGAAGGAAATCTTGATTACTTTTACCTATCCTGGATTCATTGTAATTCATTCAAAATCGCATCATACATTTGGATCAGTTCGTCCGTTTTCGGATCTTGCGCCATAAAACTCCGACAGCTAACCAACCATACTTTGTAGATTTAAGTGTGGTAAAGCAACAAACAAAGGTCGCTATTAATTTTGTGCTATAGCTTTGAAGAAATAATATTCGTAGTTATTTTCCGAGTGTTTCTTATACATCGTTAAATGGAGCTGTATTACATCGTGTTATGGTTTGGTAGTAAATGGTTAATTAGAAGAAAATATTTGAGATTTAGAATTCCTCTCTGTGTGCATTTATCTCTTCAGTGTCAGTAAAACTTTTCTTGTGTGTATGTCCATTGATAGATGTGTTGAGTTTTTATCAACCAAAATGTGCCATGAAACCCAACAAACCAACCTTTGAGGTTAAGGTGTTTTATAAGATAAATAATTATAGATGAAGAAATCATCGAAACACATTTTCAATCTGAATATTTTCCCTTTTATATTATAAAATTATGATTAATTTCATATCACGAGTTTAAATTTAATTATTTTTATAGTATAAAAAGGTTTATAAACGAAAAATGGAATTGAAGATTTGAATAAAATATCACAAGTTAAGTACATTTAAGTAGATGAATGGTGTTTAAACGGAATTTGTGAAAAAATTGAATCATTGTTCAAAAAAGTATTTCTTTTTTTAATGACAGTTGCATAGAGTATTGGTTTGATTATATGAATGAATCATCTACAGATTGAAAAAGAAATATTTCTATTGAATGCATTATTAGAATTATAAATAAATCAAAGGATTTTCTTCTCTTATTACAAATACCAAGAAATGACATAAATCAATAATAGACGAGTTCTTTATGAAAAGTATTTTTTACAGGAAGACGAATTTCAGAGGCGTCCATTGTATTAGAAATGTATAAAGGTAAGCATAATTGACAGCGAAAATTTCTAAAGGAAAGTTAAGCTATGTAGCTGAAACTTCGTTTTCCATTTGAATGGGAACTTACGTAAAAATATTCTTTAGACGTATGAAATGATATCTCCTAACAGAGAAATTCTAATTGAAATAAGCTATGAAGAAAGGGAAGGTCACAAGTTGCTTAGTGTAAGTTCCTCATTAGTACTCAACGGAAAAGTACAAGCGTAACTGTTTTGAAATGAAAAAGTGCATAGATACTTATTTTTTTTATAATCCAAGGTTGTAATTCAAGTATAAAAAGCTAGCATAACGTCGCTATGGTAGAATAGTTTTAACACGGCTGAATTACCTCCAGTAATAATGCTAAACAGCACTATTTTGCTGTTTGAAAATAAATTTTCAAAAGCAACAACGCTATTTGCAATATTTCTCCACTTAAAAATCTACTCTAAAAACTTGCTCCATGCTCCATGGCGAAATGCACAAAATGCTCCATGGCGTTAAAATGCAAGATGCCTACAACTGCTATCTAATATTTTAAATGCCAAATTCAAGAGCTTCCATTATGGTTTGCAAGCTAGCCAGATTGCTTTACAAGACTTTCTCAAAAAAATCAGTCACATAAATAATCTGGACGGAAATGCCCCTCTCAAGTTGTAACACATTGTAATAAAAAAGAAGAAATAAAAAGCAGTAAAGCTATGAAGAGATGAATTTTATTCTAACTCTCCCATCGCGTAATATAACTGTCTTTCCAAGAATGACTTTGTTATTTAAAATAAAAAGTAAAGTTGAAAAATAAAGCCATTTCCATACCCGGATTTAATATCTTTGGTATTACCAATGCATTCTAAGCAACTTTTACTTATCATTTGAAAGAGTACTTAACATATAAATGGAAAATTAATGGAAATTTCAGTTACCCATTAAAAAGTTTTTATTATTCATTACATATTTGATAAAAGTTGATATGCAACTAATTTGAATATTGATTTGAACTGTGCAATTTTTAAATCGCAATGACGAAGGTATGATAGGTTTCATTACAATAAAACTTTACATTACGGATAACGAGTTTTTTTGTTCTTCACGTAAGCGCAAGCTTTAAATTTGAATGATGTAAGTCCCATTTTTTTAATAAAAAATAGAATTAAATATTTGAATAACTGTCGTTTCTTTATTGATTACCGTAGTACTAGAAAAATGAAATGCAAAACTACTTTACTTAAAATTAATGCTATTCCCATTATTTCAGTATCATTCACGAATTTGTCGAAAAACATGTCATCAAAATTATAAGCAGTTGGGGATAGTTTAATGAATGTTATATTTACATAGATGATCATTGATTTAACGTTTTATAACATAAACACGCTCTCACAAAAAATTATACATTGTTTCTAAAAATTTGTCGTATTGATTAACACAATATTTTGATAACATTGTGTGCACTTAATACTTTTACGATATTTTTACTAAAACTTAACCATTTTGTTGTTATATTACACTTGTGTAAAGTAAATTAAATGGTTTTGTAATGTATATTGCGTAAATGCTATTGCATACCAGAACATATACGTTCATAGCAAAACATGTTCCTGAAATCAGAATTTTTCTGAAAATAGAATCTGAAAATTAGATGAGAAATCCTAGAAGCTCATTACCAAATGTTACACGAATATTTAAGCCACTGGCATGAAAAAGCAAATGACATAAAAAAAATTCGGGGTTATCTTAATTTGCAGTTTATCGCCCTTACGAGTTTAATTTAATAACCATTGACCAATCAAATTTTAAATCCGGAATTCATTCTTTGGAATATCTTTTGACGACGTGCTGACATCGTATTCGAAAACAATCCAAATGACATCACGCCCGGAATAACGTAGAGGAAGGAAGTTCAAACTCAAAAACACTTAGGACCGGTGCACACGACGGTTTTTCAACGTGCGGCACCGAAGACCACACATAATAACCGTGAAATGACGCAAGTACTCATTTCGCGCCATTTGCGATACATATTCTATCGACGAAAACGTGTTTTTTACCGCTTACTTGGTGTAAAACAGTATATATATTTTGAAACAAAGTAGACGTTACTAGATACAACCATTTATTTATTATTAGTTATATTCCGTTTATTTATGAAAACAAGGTACTTCAGACCGGAGAAGCGTGTGCGGCGCAGTGGGGAATTGAGGTACAAATTTTACGCAAGTTGGACGTGCGGCACTACTCCATTGGATCTAATGTATCTCAGACCACACTTGAGTTGCGGCAGCGGCGACGCACGTTGAAAAACCGGATGTGTGCACCTGGCCTAATACCACCTACATTTAGCTTGTCAGCAGAAGCCACTCATATAATAAGGGTAGTGAAGCGTATAAATAAAATTATATATTTATTCCGAATGCACAAATGAACACTTGTTGGACCCTACCTATTATAGGTTGGGGCCAGCAAGGGGATGAAATTTATTCATTTTCGGTACGTAATGAATAAACCTATTTTTTGAAAGAAAGTTGGTATGGGTCTAGAAGGTCAAAACTGATTAGAAGCTAGTCAGGAAAGGGGTTATAGAAATAATATATGCATGAGCCATTCAAAGAGTCACGGGATTTAGGAGTAGTATAGTATTGCTTTTACCTAACAACACTCGTAATGAATAAACGATCATATTCGTTGGTAAAAGGGACTGTCGTGACTTCATGGGTATGTTCACTGCGTTAGCAACCTTCCAGTTCAAGTTAGCTCTTATAAGATAATAAAACTTTCATTTTGTGTGTATACTTGATATTGCATGTCTTGTGTATGCTTCAATAACACCAACCAATCAGCCCCAAATACCAACCAATCAGCCATTGGTTGAAAGAAGCTCAGAAAAGTTTCTATTGGTCGAAAATGTCAGAACTGATTGGACTTCATTGGAAAAAAAATTGGAATCATAGATAAATAAAGATTTTCCAAAGTATACACTTTCTTCCACCTCACCACAAAATTCGCCCAGTCGGCAAAACAGAGCAGAAAAATAATGCATGTTTATTTCCCAATCACGAGAGAGAGAAGCATCTTCTCCATTCTCCACTCCCTTGAAACTATCCAACACTACCGGACACCGAACCACAGGACACACAAGTACAAGCATCCTCTGATTGCCTCGACAGAAGACGTGATTCAGCACAGATCAATACCATAGTTTTGCATTCATTATGGCCGGGCATGATCGAAGTCGTTAGTGACAGCTGGTGCACGTGTAGCAAACTCCGAGGCGTTCATCCTCCAAAAATGTCTTCAATACTCGTTGGGGGAGGTGGACGCATTCTCACGTTTCGCGGCTTTACGGCATCTCATTCGAGGCTAACGGCCATGGTGGCCTGCAGTAATGTCACCTCATGGACGGAATTTATGTACCTCGTCGTAAAATACGATGGTGGGACGTTTGACGGCGATGGTGGAAAAAACGATTCTCGTGTCCGCGGCTCAGTGTTGTGGCCCTTAATCTTCCGCACTGGTGAGTTTGGAATATTTCAGTTACTACGTAGTCGTGGACTTTTAAAAGAAAGGGCTGTTGTTGAAAAGAGATAGGGGTTTTAATCCTTCTGGTGGTTTCTAGCCATTAGCACAAAACTGACCAGATCTTGATGGACGAGACACCTTGCTATTAGAAGAAAATGACCAGATTTTGATCTCTTCATCATGAAAATTGGACAGTAACCTGGTGGCGAATTATCTCGTTATTAGCAAAATTGGCTGGGCAAGATTTTAATGGACAAGATGTATCGTGTCGAAACTATTTGGAGGGTTTAAACTAAGATGTGGATTTGTTGCATAATCTTTATATCATTATTTGGTTATTTGAAATATTGAAGAAATATAAAAGTTGTATTGAAAAACTGTACTGCAGACGACGTAGGGATCAAACAAAAGATTTAGGGTAACCGTATGAATTAACCCACGGTGGTATAGGTTAATAGACTAATATAGGTTATAGCAAATAGGTTAATATAGGTTATAGCAAATAGGTTAATATAGGTTATGCAACCTGCACTCTTTTATATGATTTCTAACCATTTTTGACCTTGACCAATAGAATTTTCGTAGGAATATTTCAACCTCTAAGAGGTTCTTCTGTCAAGTTGGATATAGGTGGTGGTTGAATTTTTGTGATGAAAAAGTTGTTTCTGTACCCATTCTGGACATGACGTAACTTTTTCGAATACGATTGCAGCTCTACGCTTAGAAAAATTATAAAGAATGATTTTCTATTTTTTTGTATGGTACTTAATTGGTAAACACTGATTATAATTTATATCAAACGTTCAAGATGGCGATAAAAATATATTTTAAAGCAACCTCGTAAACCATAGCATTTGTCCAGCGGAAGTACAACTTTCGTTTTTCGTTTGGTTTGTTTTCACTGAAATGTTCACACAGATATTGTTATTTAGTCATTCGCATGTTGTGTGTAGAAAGAATTCGAAACTGTTTGGAAATATCGTGACGATCAGTGGCTCATGAAAGGTAAATTTTCAAAAAATATAAATTTACTTAAATTTGAATTTTTAGAAAAAATATTCCTTTTTGCGACTTTCTCTTTTTAAAAGTGTTTGGAGAGAAATATAAAAAAAAAAAACAGAGTCATTTTAGCGTTAACCACCCATATAAGTTAGTTTATAATGTTATAATTGAATATCTAATACTTTGAGCGCACACGTGTGTACAAATTAGAAAACAGTGTAAATACAAGTCTTCGCAACAGGTGAATAAATTTTCATATTACCACTTTAAATTTATATTCGATACTAAATTTCTGTTTTAAAAATTAAGAAAGTTATTTAATTGCATTACTTTTTTCACTTTAATAATTGTTACTATTTTTAGTTTTCTCCAACATACGTTGGGGAAAATGAAAAGTAGTTCCTCGCCTGCAAAAGTCTGTTCGCGTCTGACCAAAGAGTTCCAAAATAAAAAAAATCGCAATTCTATTTATTTTCATTGGATTGATGATGTACTAGAATAACCAGGAAAAAGTGCTGTTTTCCGTTACTTAAAATGGTCTCTGAATTCAAAAGAATATGCTAGCATGTTTCATTGTTTCCGCAAAAGAAAAGAAAATCACACAATTGAAGGATAAAATAGAAATAACTAAACTTCTTTGGAAGAAAAAGTTGGCAGCTGCGGTCAAAATCTCGACAAATAAGTTTTGCAAGTTCAAGCAATATTGCTCAGGAGGGTACAGTTGAGGGATCGCAGAGATTTAAAAAATATATACAGAGGATGGGCCTTTTGAGGCGGAACGGTCGTCAAATTCTGTTTGGATAGAAGAGGGTACGTATATTTTTTATATAGAAGTAGGTTTATGCTCAACCGTCTGAGATTTCTGAGCAGTGTAGTAAGGTTTTTCCACACCATATATAATGACTAAAATCCCACTTGTGTTGATTGAAATAATTGTAGGAAAGTTATCTCATCCAAACATTTATTGATTGAAAGAATTCTAGGAAAGTTATCTCATCCATGCATCTATTGATTGAAAGAATTCTAGGAAAGTTATCTCATCCATATATCTATTGATTGAAAGAATTCCAGGAAAGTTATCTCATCCATACATCTATTGATTGAAAGAATTCTAGGAAAGTTATCTCATCCAAACATTTATTGATTGAAAGAATTCTAGGAAAGTTATCTCATCCATACATCTATTGATTGAAAGAATTATAGGAAAGTTCTTATTGATCAATATATGGTCAAAATAGGTTAAAAGCAATGTACGGTTGGTTTATTTCATCATACATACACCTCATCCGTTTATCTCATCCAAACATCTATTGATTGAAATAATTCTAAAACAGTTATATCATCCATAAATATATTGATTGAAAGAATTCTAGAACAGTTATCTCATCCATAAATCTATTGATTCAAATAATTCTAGGAAAGTTCTAATTGGTCATTATGGTCAAAATAGGTTAAAGGCAATATACGGTTGGTTTGTTTCAAGGGCCATATTTGGCCAAATTGCACAAAATCTAAGACAAATATCATCAAACAATGGACGTACACATATAAAGAAAGATTTATGGACTCACAGAAGAGAAAAATACACCTAGTGAAGAGTTAAACTTGCACTGCCTACAACTCACTAAAGGTATGAAAGGAAGATTGAATGCTTTCTGAAGTATTTATTCGTGCGAACCACTCAGAAGATTTACAGAATTTGAAAAGATAAATAACAGTATTAAATTTGTATCTATTAAACTTATTGATTAGAAGGATTTCCCTTAATTTAATATTGACATTCCTTATTAGATTAAAGCCGCATAACTGGTTTCGTGGCCCCAGAGTTCGTTTGAAACACAGTAGGTCATGGATTCTATGAATTTTGAATGTTGGTGATAGTCCCTGTTGAATAGCGAAGCATCATTCACTGAATGCTTCTTTACAAGTAGCCGTTAGTTTTTCACATGTAGTGCCAAAGAGGTCATTAAATGGACATTAGAAATTATAAAATTATTTTATTTAAATCTAGGCTTCAAATTTTTGTTGCATTGAGTATAGGAATGGGAGTGAAAGTAAGCAGTAATTTTTAATCAGTAAATTAATAGTAATTTGCATTTGGTTACTATTGTGTTTCAGATTCATTGTAGCATTAAGTTATCTGTAAAATTGCAAAACATTTTTGCTATGCTAAGGTAATGAAACGTTACTGCAATACTGAATTGTAATTCACTTATATACTTGCTCATTACATCGAATATCTGCGGGTATAACATTTTTAATCCTTGGAGTGTCACAACATTCTCAAGTCATGCAGTATTGCTTCACCCTACAATACACTTAAAGACCAATAACCTTATATATTGGTTGAAAGAATCTTTTGAAAGATTCTATAAGGGGGAAGCCAAAAAGTTTTTTTTTTGAGGGTGCTGGTTAAATTTTATGAATGGTTCCGTTCTTCAGGTTACTGGACGGATATATACGTGTGAATTCCACAGCAGGTTGAAGCATAGATAAAGCGGACAAACCTTTAGGTAGAGCTATGCAAAGCAACTGTAATTGCACATTTAAATATTTGAATGTTCGATCGTGGTAGCATTTTCCTTTCCAAGGCGTTTTTGACTAAACATAATTTTCAAGTCATAATTTTTACTTAACGTCGTACTAGAGCAACACAACGGGCTATTGACGACGGTCCGGGATCAATCCCCTAAGGAAAAGATCCAAGGACAACAGCACGTAATTTTGAGCCACGATCAGATGAGCTGGCACACCTGAGCAAGCACCACTCTCTCCAAACTTCCACACCAACCCTACGTGAGAACTTTCGGCCACAAAAGATTTATGGTGCAACAGCGGCCTCTACACCATACGCTTACAAACATCCATACACTGACTCGGATTCTTATCAGGAATCTTCCGATCTTGAGGCTCACACCTTAACCACCAGACTGGTTAGTCGGCGTAATTTTCAGGTCACTCGTGCCGAAACGGTACACGCTGTTAAGTTAAGAAGGTTGATGAATTTACGTCGCGGAAGAACTTCGGACTATTGGTGACTGTCCCGGATCATTTTCAAAGGGAAATATCCGAACGCTCTATGTAACTGAATTGCAAAAATAATCTACTTTCTAGATTTTCATAGGACAAAAACTTATTTATTAGTTGAGTAAGTATTCGAACTAAAAAGCGCAATATACCAAACAAATAATTTTATTTCATACTGAAAGTAAGCAAAATTATACACTTCTTAACATGCAAATAAGTTCCTCGGGTACTTTCTCAAAACGGTACACGCGGCAGTGAACACGTCAAAAAAGTTGCTTACGTACCTGGTGGACAGTCCACAAGATATAGTAATGCCTTTCTCGGAGGACATGAGCATTAGTCTCCAGATATTAACTCATAAATGCTAATGCTCTTGGAAAGGTTCCCAAATGATCCACCGCATGCGATCTCCTAGACGGTCCCTTGTGGCCGAAGTGATAAAAAGAATAATGTAGCCACTGACTATCCAGACGGAAGTGAAGATTTCCCCCGCCAATTGATTATGCATGCAGCGAACGTCTCCATGGAAAAATTTTCCGGTCAGTCCACACCCTGCTAGGTCCGAAGCCCCCTTTCTTATTCACAGTTTCGAATATTTTTTCCTCACTCGTCCTCCATCTTGGGAGAAGACGTGCGAACGGTAGATTTTTTTTGTCCGTTTGCTGCATTTTCAGGTTTTCTCTGTATGCTTAGGCAAATGTATACGGACAGGTATTGGCTTTAGGGTAGTGAGTATGTACTATACGTGGCTATTTCTGCCAAGTTAAATGTAGGTATCCGTAGTGGTTAGCGATGGAACGTGATACCAGTATTTTCAGTATAAGTTCTATCACGTGATGACACTTGGCTTGCTTGTCGAATACGATTTCAGCACGTCGTCAATGAAAATTCCCGATTCATATACGATAGTTAATTGGAAGAGCCAATTAAGTTGAATGCCAAACGTCACCAAAATGGCTATAAACTACATTTTAAGGTTGCCCGTTTTGCATCAAGTGAGAGTATTTGGGCAGTGTAAGTAAAATCTTCGTCTTTCGTTTGATCGTGCTTTGAAAATCCCTCCAATATGAATTCAGAATTGACGCAAATATTCCGTTGCGTTGATCTAGTGCTATATTAATTATTAATTACTGAATTGATGTATGATATTAAATTTGTCAACGTAATGCAGCCAAAACGGCGATAAACTACATATTAAGGGAATTACGATACATTTCATGCGAAAGCATTCAGCATTTGGGTAGCAAGACGTAAAATCTGTGGGGCAAACTCACTTATCCAAGGGGGTCTCTATTTCCCTTGGGTCTTCTACTATTTACCAAGAGAAGTCTATTTTGGGATATATCACCTACAATTTATCTGGAACAATCGATTTACTTTGGGTTATGCTTTCAACTATTTACCTTGATGCAGTTGGCCAGATGGTAGAGATGCAGAATTCGATCCAATTTAAGACCCCAGTGTACGTTGGAGTTGAAGCACTTTAAATCTGTCACGACCTACAATGTTCTCACATTGGTGTGGTATGGAAGTTTTAAGAGTAAGCGCCGGCTCAGGAATCGACCTCGCCATCTGACAGGGTTAACAATTTAGAGGCGTTTTCCTCTGATATTTCACTTTGAGATTGACTGTGGAACTTCTCCATTATTGACGCTCCAGTACAACGTAAATTGAACTACCTGCTTACCTAGGGATACTCATTAAACCACCTTGGAACAAAACTTTCCTTATTTACCCGACTGACATTAGTCAACGTCTTCTAAGCAAACGTTACTTCTCACATTTACTACTTACTGACATCAATATTATAAACTTTATGGTCATCTAATTACATTTCAAACGTGATAGCTTCAGACATACTACCGGAAAAGCTTATACCTAAACATCAAAAGAAAATACTCAGATATGAGAAAGGCTAATTGATACGTTTAAAGTTAATAAAATTGTACAGATAAAACATTTTTTGAAAGTGCAGTTCTAAGTATAATAAATTTTAAAATACGTATTATCTTCCATTCTGTTTTACCCGTTAAGCGCCTGAAAGAAACCAACCATAAAATGAACTTATATCCGTTTTACATCCTTTGGACAACCATTCACTTTATGGTTAGTAAAATAAGCTTGCATGCACTTGAATTCACGATCTGCATTTATTTTCCTACACAGGGCGGGGAAAGCGTTTTATGGGACAGCGTTTGGCGAAGTTATAGGTGTTTTGCATGTCCTGAAGTTATGAGGAAAAGTTTATGCCCATTTTCATAAAAACGGCATTCAATTGAAGAATTCGGATGATTTTACGACAAGGTACATCACACGGATAGAACCCTCTAAAAAGTATATCAAAGTTTTTAAAAAAGCGTAAAAAAGAAGCCTGAAAAGTGTACTCAATAAAGTCTGGAGTTATACGGATATGAGTTGCGTTTTTTGCAGAAATGTATTTGGAAAAGGTAGTAAAATGCATGGCTAAGTTCTCAGAAGGATTTATTGTGCGTTTTTTTGTGTGTGTTTTGCATTTTATTGAAAGGATCAGCGTGTTTCCAAACACCTTTAACATCTATTTTTTGTGGACTGCGAGTTTTTGCTTTGGACATTACCGTATCGAAAATTCATCTGAAATAAGAATTGAACTGATGCATTTTGGGGGTTGTAGACGGTATAGGCTAATTACCGGAACGTACCATGGTTATATTACTCTTCTGTATCAGTAATCATAGAGGGGGGGGGAACGTAAAGGTAGGGTAAGTAATGGTAATCTTTTTATGTGCCCAGGATTATGTGACCGAAACTAGTAGTCACATGATCCTTACACTACTTTCGTCAATCGAATGGGATCATCTCGAATGTTCATCATCTGATTGGTCCATGGGACGGTAGAAGAGATTGGCCAGCGCAGTATAGTAGTAGACTTTGGCGATTTCACCACTTTGCCCACTTACCATCACTACTTCACCACCACTTTATAAAAATGCGCAGTAAGGTGTACGTATACAATAGATTTTTTAAAAATTTTGATTTTAAAAATCCAGTATCTTTACCACTGGTAATTGGTGTATTCTTAAATTCATTTCAGGGAGAATAAATCAGATTGTGCAAATAATTATTTATCTAATTAAGATATAATTAGCAAACTAGCATGATTTTTAAAACATGATGTCTTAAATTCTAATTTGTTCAGACGATTCCTGTTGGAGAACTTCCATCAAGTTGATACAAGAAATAGTTTTTTTTTTTGCAATTTTTTAAACAAGGAAGCTTAAAAAAATAATCATTTTTTTCAGGACTTTCAATATTTAAATATCAATTAAAATTTTATTTCTTGTCTAAATACTTTGATTGAAACTCAAAACTACCGCTGCATTATATAAATCACAATAATGCAAAAATAATTATAATAGGTGAATTCATTGTGGAGTTATCATGTTTTGAACAAAGCATCCTATTGGAAAGACGCAGTTTTTCAGAAATTGAGTTTAAAGTTTGGGAATCATGTCTGTATATGATGACAATATCTAACGAAAACCCTTGTCACTAAAAAACTATTTCCTCATTATTACTATTCTATGCAAGATTTTGATATCGTTTGAAAGCCAAGAAATTTGAAAATATTTTGAATTAATAAAAAAATATTGATATTCTGATAGATTTTCGGGATTTTTTAGTATATACATACACCTTAACACATCTACCCTATCATAGAATCGAACCTGTGTCAAGATGATAGCCCAGCGGTCAAATTCCCAGAGCCACGATGATCTCTGAATTTGAATTTCGTTGTGCTCTCAGAAAGTACAGAACTGTTTATATCAATTTTGAAAACAGAATTAATGTTTTTATTTATGACGACTTATTATATTTGTGGTATAATTGTTCACATGCGCGTGTGTGTTACTATGAAGAAATTATAAGGGACTGTGTCATTGCAAGAGAAAATATTTTACAACGATTAAACGCAAAGCTAAGGCGAATAAAATCAGTTTAAATGGTAACTGCCATGCCCATATGGAAGTACGCAATATTCGAATTTATCTAATAAAAATAGAGTCGTTAGTTCATAGTTCATAAAAGTTGTCATCTCATTAATAATTGAACATGAGCGTGTTGTAGGCTCGTGTTCAGCTACAGCAAGTACCGAAAGATGTATTTCTCTTCGCGTCATATAAAGCATGTTTGATCTCTATTCTTTACACAGTTATCGAAAATTTAGTGAACGCTGCTGCTTTCAAGCGATGAATGTCACATTAATGATACAGAATATCCAACATCCATAATAACATTGCATTTTAAAACTAGAAATGAGCCTTTAAAGTTAAGCTGTGTTTAGTACTTACTCGCTGAATCCTTTGTAGACGGTAGCGTAGGATCCTTCCCCTAGCTGTTCCAGCTTGATATAGGACTCGGAACGACCAAACCCAAGTGAAGGCTAAAATATAAAAAAAATGTATTTGTCAGAGGCATAGTCACTTTTGCCTCAAGAAATTCAAATACATTTCATTATCGTTGTTTTAAAATATTCTAATGCATATATAAGAACTACCAGTGGTGGATCAAATAATAGGAACACCCATTTCTAAATGCGTAGTAATATGACCTTCCAATATGCCTCGCCACGTATCTTAGCAGACTTCCATCTAGTGGCGGCGAAAGAGAAGGTATCAAACAAGCATTGGTCAGTGGGAAAGTTGCATGAGGAAATTCTGTTACCAGAGCAAAGCGCCGTCATGTCCGATCTCTCCAACGTGTGAAGAGGTATGATCATTAGAGCTCGTTCGCTGGAGCGTCCGCCAGAACTAAATAACTACTTTCAAAAGAATCCTTTATATGCTGTTATGATCTTTCTATCTGTTGGCATGATGATTACGCACGATGATTATTTCATCGTGCGTATTAGTTTGGTTTTATAACTGAAGGGTCACGTTTGGCCAAGCCACGCCAAACAACGTCAAGCAACTCTACGTATACAAGCAAAGAAAACTTGATTGATACATAAGAGAGAAGTAAAACCAGTGAGAAATCGAACTTTGCGTCGCCTACAAATCCTCGCAGGTTGCCAGCAGAGTAGGCAAACCCACTGAATCATGGTAATCTACGCTACTCGTTTGGATTGCATATCTCTATTTTTGTACTTTGGGACAGTTGTATTTTTCTTTTGCGCTCACGATACAGTTATTTTGACATCCACCCTCCAAGTGATTTTGACGAGGAATCTCCTTCATCGATACGACCAATTTGACCAACACTTAACGAAATATCATTGCCAATTTTTTGACGATGACGAGATAAAAACCTGGTCACGATCCTTTTAACGACGAGATATCGTCCACAATACATAAGAGAGAAATACAGCCAGTGTGGAATCAAACTTTGCGTCGCCTGCAAATCGCAGGTTGCCAGCATAGCAGTCAAACCCACTGAGTCACGGTGATCTTGAGATATAATTATTTTGACATCACCCCTAACCCCAAGTGATTTCGACGAGGAATCTCCTTCATCAAGATCCGACCCCTTTTGCTAATACTTGACGACATATCTCATCATTACCGTTTTTTTTTTGACGATGACAAGATCAAGACATGTTCAGTATCCTTCTAACGACGAGGTATCTTGTCCATCACGATCTGGTAAGTTTTTCTAACGACGAGAAACTTCGTCTGGACATCCACCAATAGAGTTGAGAGCGTCCAATCCCTAGGAGGTTCCTAGTTTCGTCTCACCATTGCTCCCACACAAATTGAACCCGAACACCGACTGCCTCATAAGAGGTTTATTAGGTCCCGCAGAAATTAGCCCAAAAGCGAACGAGGCGGAAAGCCGCAACCGCAGCCTCATCGAAGCGGGGGCTGTCACATTGAATTCGACAAGCAATAACCCAGCCCCGGGGCTTTCCAATTTTCGCGCCCTTTAGATCCGAACCCCGTTTTTGTCTTCTTCCAGCCACGACCAAACGAATTCATCCGGAAAATAGGAAAGATAATGTCTTAAGACACCCCTTCCCAGGGCTAGGCACAGCTCGGGCTCTTCCCCCATGTCAAAAAGGTACAGGGGAGTGGGAGACTGTATATATGTACACGGCCTAACGGAACTTAATTCCATTCTGATCAATTGAGAGGGGAGGGTTTTTCTTTTCGAGGAAAGATAAAAAAAGCGGGCTGTAAAGAGCTGGAATTTATTTTGACGAAGTCCATGATCGGGGCTTTTCAAATGGCCGGAAAGGGAGGTTTGTTTTTCCATTCTTCAAACCGATTACAAAATTGATAATTTCGTAAGTTAGGGAGTAAAAGTATTGTTTTCCCCGCTGGGTGGTACTGTTTCAATTTTCTGACTATCCATAGCAGTGTATGTGTATGCCGAACAAGGAAATCCATTGTTTTTTTTTTAATTCCCGGAAGATGTTTTGATTCCTGACTATCTACCTCAGTGAAATGCCAAAATTAATTGTTTTCGATTGTCAGAAATGTTTTGGTTCCTATCCATGAGGGTGATCACGGGTTCGAAGAAATGAATTCGTTTTTACCTTTGCAGAAATATCTCAATTTTCTGACCAGGTATATCAGAGATTTTTAATTTGTGGGCTGCAAGAATAGCACTGGTGTTCCTCACTGATGTTGTTAAGCTTAAATTGTGTTTGAGGTTTTCATTTTAACTTTTTAGTTTTCAACTTTCGACAAGTGTGTTTACAAATAACTTCAACTCATACCCCATTACCCCCTATTAACACCACCCTATTGAAATTTCGACAAGCTGTCTTGTAATTAGCAAAATTGACCTGGTATCCTGATGAACGATATATCTGTCTACCATACCAACTGACCAAATCATGATCTAGTCATCATAAAAACAGCAATATCTAAATCCAATTACCAAAATTTGACAGATCTTGATAGACGAGTTAACTCGTCGAAAACACTTGAAGGGTTAAAGTATAAAAATAATATACTTCAAAAGGACACGGGTGCAAAAAGGAGAGGTATTTGTAAATTAACAAAGTTATACCTATCTGCAAAAAATATAAAACTTTTTTCGATATGCCGCTGAATTTAGTAATTAGTTTATGTGTACTTTGAGATGAAAAATGTCAAAATAGCTTATCACAGCAATGAATATTATATATCGAGTTGGAAAATAAAATTGGGTTTCTCATTAAAAATTTCGAGTAATTTGTTCTTAACTTCACACCTTGGTGAAGACATTACGTAAAGTCCAAGTTTTGTTGAGTATCTTTTATGACCCGTGACTATTTCATTCTACTTTGGAATCAAATAAGGTGATAGACAACAACAGGTTTACGGACACATGGTAGTATTTGAGATGAATAAAGAGACAGAATTAGGATTGATTGGTTGGATTTTAGGCTTAAGGACTATATTTGACCAAGTTATACCAAAATCAAGGCAGACATCGTAAAGTAATAGATATACACACAAGAATATTTTTATTGATACAGAATTAAAATTGCGCAGGTTAAGCTACAGTAATCGATACTGTACCGCCTAAAAGTCACAGATTTCTATCTATGTGGTAAATACACTGGCCATAGAGGTTCCACCATAGCCAATGAGAAACAAAGCAGAAACTCGTTAAATTGACAAATTGGTAAGATCTTTCCTTTTGAAATCGACCATTAATACGCAACCCGAAACGCTGAAATGAGGAAAAAAAATATCTGAATCAATTACAAACTCTCTTAAACCTGCCTAGTCTTTAATTTGCAGATTAGTTATGATTTGTGTGGTGGAAAGGTAATCACAGGGATTCAGTTGATTACGCCTTGCCATGAATTGCTACTCTTCAGTGAGAAATTTTAGTGCTTAAATTACGAAAACCACCTGCGTAAAAACTCAGATTATTCACGACTGTCATTAACAAGGCCTTTGCGAACGGAAGCTCTCATGCCGGTTTCAGTCCGTGGTCGAGTAGGAAAGCCATCAGTTGAATATCCACACTATATTACGAAAAAGTCGGAAACTTTCTGTTTCGATAATTGCACATAACGAATGGCTGACTTATGCGTTGCTTGATTGGATTGAGTTTGAAAAATGGCTTCATCCGAAAATTTTGTTTAATCCAACTGAAATTCAATAGCTGCGAACATATAAAAATAATCAATACATTAGACTCAATTGAGAGTAGTTGTGTGCGTAGCAATAATTTCAGTTCGTAGCGAACGCCACGAATTAGAAATTAAATTTATTTTTGAAAAATGGTGTACTAATAAACCTCTTTTTAAAAGTTTCGCGAAAAGTCTTTTTCTTATATTTGACTTAAGTTAGTTTCCCGAACACACACAGCTTTGGTTTACCGCTCCCTTTTAATGACGATCTGACAATTTTTAATGCGTTCTCCTCTTTAAAACTATCCCACCTAATGACAAATTGAAGGTTAACTTGTATGGAAAATTTAGAATTTTACCAAAATATTTCTAGTGCTTGAATTAACGTTACACAAGCTATTGGTGACAGTCCGGGATCAATCCCGAATGGAAAGATTCTACGACAGCTTCGAACCAGTATGATGACGAGGTCACATCTGAGCTGACACACCACTCTCCAAACTTCCACACCACACTAACACGAGGACATTTGAGGACTAAAAAGCTTTAACGTACATCAGCTCCAGCAAACACGACTGTCTTCAGGACCGAGCTAAAATATTTAAACAAGCTGTGTGTACAATTTTAGAATGTCTAAAAGCTTGTTTGGAATTAAAAAACTTGGAACTGAGTTTATAAAGCTATTTATTTAAGCGGAATAATAAACATAAACTACGACGACCAACCGGTCAGGTGTTTACGGTTTTAGCTTCTAGATCGGAAGGTTCCTGGTTAGAATCCGGGACAGTGCATGGATATTTGTATGTGTATGGTGTAGTGGCGGCTGATGCACCTTAAATTTGTCTTGGCCGAAAGTCCTTTACGTTGGGTTGGTGTGGAAGTTTGATGACTTGGGGTGCCAGCTCAGATGTTACCTCGTCATCTGACCGTGGTTAAAAATTGGGTGACAATACACCGAATGGTTTTGGCTAGGGCGGTGGTAACTAGTTGAATCTAAACAAGGTAGGTCCATAAGCAATCATGAAAGCATAATGAGAGTTTTGGGAAAACATCAACCATGAGTTGATCTAAAATTCATTACAATTTTTATCAACTTATGAATGGCTATCTCCATCTTAGCTCTGTAAGAAAGTAGACAAGACTGGCAACTATCTAGTATGCTCTCTTATTGCACACAGCAAATTTAAAACAGTCCTCAATGAACTGGGCATTTGATCTTTTGAATGGCATCTTGAATGCGGGCAGTCGCAGTTCTATATGTTGCTGTTAAACGAGCCAATGCCCAGTTTCGCTGACTTTTTGTCCACAAACTATTTCATTGAAACTTAACACAGAAAAATTTCCAGTATTCTGTCAATATATTATGAATTACTCAAAACGCTGGAATATACTTTTTGTATGTTGTATAAACAAAAAACAGCCGATGCCAAAATACTTTCAAAATAAGCACTAGCCATTTTTCTACCAATGCACAGAATAATATTTAATTTGTACTGGGATAAAAAAATAAATCAACCTTCAATAGAAGAGCCCTCTTTGGCTAAGCCACCGAATGAATAATTTACTTCCTTTGGGTAACTCAATTTTGGCAGGCATGATGCAACGATATTCTCTCAACCAAAAATAAATTCACCAATTTGTAACAGTAGACTACTTCGTGTAGCATTCTAAGCAGTTCATCTGGTTGTCTGCAGATATTTTTACCCCGATTGTTTATGTTCTTTTGTTTAGGTACAAAATATACCATAGCCTCCTGTGTCAACATCATTGTTATTTTCCCAATGTTTCTTCCACAATAGTTTTAGAAATATATAGTGAGCAACTATAACAGAAAAAGAGAGACGATGTTTTTTCAGTTGTCTGATCTGTTTCCATCGTGTCTCAACTTTAAAATATTTTCCATTTCGTCTGTTTCCGGTAGCTTAGGTCTGTGAGAGTTTTGTTCGGTTCGGGTCCTTTAAGGATATATTTTGATTCACAACACGCGTGAACGAGGAGCTCTGATTTTCAAAATGGCATTGTATACGAAGGAAAAGAAAGATACGAAGGGAAAAAAATCAAACATATAACCCAACTGGGAAACATAAGAAAAGACGAATAATTTGTTTTTACTCGACACTGGTCCCCGGGCTTCTCGATATCTACGACCAACCCAAGAGAACTTTGAAACGAAAAAATATCCTTTAAAAATACAATCCTTTAACCATCCTGGTGACTGTCTCGACGAGGTAACTCGTCATTAGCTAAACTAATCAGATATTGATGGACAAGATACCTGTCACAAGAAAAAAGCTGATCAGATCTTGATCTCCTCAGTATAAAAAATCGACACCATCTTGATGACGAGATCATCGTCATTAGCAAAATTAGGCAGATCTTGATGGACAAGATAAATATTCAAAGCCACTTGAAGAGTTAAGACCATTGTGTTTGAAACTGTTTATCAAGAATTTTAGGGCAGTGTGGTCTCAAGTCGTTTCGTCCAGTTCGTCAAGAGGTCAAATAGACGATTTTGCAACTCTAAATACTCCAATAATATCAATAATATGATGCATGAGTGCCTTTGTACGTAGTGGTGTTCGGTAAAAAGTGAAACACAAATGCAACTCCAAAAGCTCCAGTCAAGGAATCTGGAGTGTGGTTGGCTTTATTTCTCAATAAAACATTCCAGTTATTTCATGCCGACATACCTTCGTCGTTTGAAATTCTATTAGTCTTGATAGGCAAGTATATAAGCCTCTTAATCTTACATAGAGGCAATGGGGATGTAGGATGGAGCAACTGTGCTCCAGCCCTAGCCGATTGGTCAGCTTATTTATTACCATACAGTACCGCAGTGATTTGGGATCGCTGCAAGGCAAACAAATTAAAATAACTGTATACAAGTATAAGCGGCTTACACACGATTCAGCATTATGGACCGTTAGATATTGCATCTCTTGTGAAAACATTGATTCGACTTTTTAAGCCATGGCATAATCAACATGGCAAGAATCGACTTCTTAGGCTGTTGCACTAGGGATACAACGGGTGTCATGGCTTCAAAAGTCGGTTTTGAGTGTTTGAAAGACTATACTTTCAAACACTCAAAATCGACTCAGTCCTTCTCAAAATTGGCCTCTTAATAAATGACGGTGTGATGAATCATTTCAAATTCATGAAAGTGGACTCTACCGCTCTCCAGTGGGAGCTGATGGAATCTTGGGGCAACGTTGGCATTAGGAGAAATTAGTTGGCATTAGGAGAAAGAATGAGCAATAAGATTTTAAAACAATTTCTCGCTTAAAAATGTTTCAATCTTATCGACTTGACCAAACATGCATTCCCTAAAGTGACGTATTGTCGGAAAAATTGTGCGTCACAAAATGCAAGTTATAATTGATCTGTCTAAAAACAAGACGTTTCGTAACAAGTAAATGTTACGAAGTAATGTATTTATGAACCCATAAGGAGATTCTTTTTAAATATACTAATTTGATTTATATTAACGACTGAGCAATGCAGTAGTTATATTTTTAGTTATGTTATTTCATTTTAACATAAATATAGTGTTTTATAATTTCGGTCCCATGTTGGTTTTATTTTTAAACTAGTTTCTGGAATTTTGAAATTTTACACAACTATATAAATATTGTGGTGAAATTCAAAACTTTTAGTCACTGAGAGATTTTATTTTTTTATTAGTTCAGATCTAGTTTTTAAATGGAGACGTAGAAAAAAAAGTTGTGTTGAATCCTCCTGATGATTGGCTCGACGAGGCATACCGTCTTTAACAAAACTGACATGATCGTGATAAACGAGGTATCTCGTAATCATTAAAAATAATTAGCAATATCTTGTTGACGAGATATCTCGTCGAAACCACTTGGAAATTTAAAAAACGGACGGGGCTGTATCTTTTGACATGACCACTAGGTTTAAGGCGTAGAATACGTCAGTGAGACCCTATGACGAATGATAGTGAAAGAAATTAGTACTAGACTGTTTTAATTTCACACATCAATTGTTCATCGTTCCGCACATATATCAGAATTGGTGCACTCGCTGTTGATGTTGAAGGGCCTTAACTTCCTTCCAACGACGCCTCAACTTTGAGGCGCTCTTGCCGAGCCCGTCGACACTCATTAACGGATGTCCAAATCTTGGATTTCGCATCTCTCGACCTTTCTTCCAGTTGAAACTTCTATAATTTTTCTTGTTTTTATTATGCATATATTTAGACATTTTGAAATTTTTGCGATATTTCCACACCTAGATGCCCTATATCTAAACAAGTATTAAATATTAAAGTTTTATTATTATTATTATTTATAAAACGTAAAGAGACGAAACAAATGACACCTCAAACATCGTACTCGTACAAAGGAGATCGAACTAGACTAATGTGATCGGCAGGAACCTCAACTTTGAGGTGCTCTAGCCGAGCCTGTTGACGCTATATATAACATTCTTTCTATATTATTATTTATAAAGCGCAAAGATACGAAACAAATAACACCTCAAACATCGTGCTCGTACAAAGGAAGCCGGAGCTAGACTAATGTAATCGGCGGGGCGCGATGCCTCAACTTTGAGGCGATTTCGCCTAGCCTGTTGACCCTCAGCATCGGATGTCCGGATCTTGGATTCCCCATCTCTCAATCTTTCTTCCTGTTGAAACTTCTATAATTTTTCTTATGTTTATTATGCATATATTTGGACATTTTGAAATTGTTGCGAACTTTCCATACTTTGATGCTCTTAATCTAAACAAGTATTAAATAAATAAGTTTTATTATTACTATTATTTATAAAGCGCAGAGATGAATAAATGACACCTCAAATGTACTGCTTACACAATGGAGGCCGGAGTTAGACTATATTAATGGGAACGGTAACGCGCATTTTCGTGACTCAAATTTTCACTGAGATTGCATCAGCCGATGACATCAGTGCAAGATCAATGGGAAATTATAACATTCTTTCTTCAAAGCTCTTTTGAACGCGATATAGTTCATTTATATTTTTCAAATTATTAAATTTATTGCACTTTTTTGTGACACTCAAAATATAAGCGTGGTACCCCGGTATCGAAAGGTAAGACATAATCAACGTCAAAAGGGGACTAGCCAAAGAGTTCGGAACTATGACGCCATTCAACCAACGATCTAATAAAGCTATAGAACAGAACGCGGAAATCCCCATCATTTGCCACAAGACACCTCACCGTCCGAACACGATTATTGACACCGACACCACGCTTCTATCATCACGATAACTCACCCATAAAGCGTTACACAACCCAAACACCTACAATTACAATCACTGAAAGAAGAAAATCACCGCCATTGTCTTTCCTCGAGGTGAGAAAACGTCTCCAGTTGCAACATCTGTTTCCTAAAGAGTAGGGGGGGGGGACAAGAAGAATTCGAAAAACATCTCGGCAGACGATCGTTCTGTAAAATGGATCTCGGTGAAAAGCCCGGGGATTTGGGGGCTCGCTGTTTAACGTCCTTGGGGACGTTTACTGTGATCGTAAAAACGTCGCGCGGATTTCGGTGGCCGTGATTTAATTGTGGGTGATAAAACGATTCTAATGGCCGCCGTATTTCATAAAATCTCCATTAAAGCGTCAGCGGCCAGGGTTGGGGTGTGGAAGGCCTCTGTAGACGGGCTGCGATACATATGTATTATGGTGTGACAGATGGTCGTCTCAGGCAAGCGGTTTGGAAAAATGTTAGGGCAATAGAGAGGTCGGAGACTCGGTAGAAAAACATTTTATCGATTATATTTGACTTAATTTAAGTTTTGTTTTGGAAACTACACAGATACAATGAATTTGTTTTGTTTTAGGATTGCGGACAGAGCAAATTTAGAAAAAAGCTGACAGAAAAAATTAACATTAACTTTATTAACTCCTTTAAAAGTTAAGTAGAAATTATTATTGTTTTGGGCTTTATAAAAATATTTTCTAGTTGTATATCCAATTCCGGGAGCTATTGTACATATGAAAATATGCATTTAAAGTTCATAAAATAAAACACCTGTGTATTAAATTTTTACGCCACTTAGCACGTACATTTCTCTCGCTTCAACGTGACTTCTTAGAATCAATCAATTATACTGGACGTAATTTAACTTTTGATATAGAAAATACATAAGTATAACGGATTCCTTTTATTTTTGGATTAGGGGAAGGAAATTTGTGTTTTGGCAGTGGGAATTTAATAATTACTTGTTCAGGTTGAATGTGTTAGAAGTATTAGTGTCTTACAATTTACTACCGTTAGACGCGATAAAAGAATCTGAATTCAGTGACGAATACAACTCGTATTATAAACATCAACATTTACTTTATCACCCCTTTGAAAGATAAGCACGAATCAAAATTTCTTATTAGAGTTTTGGGCTTTAAAAATCTATGCACGGTGTAAACTCATTTTTTTAAATACAATGTACATAGGAATTCATGTTTTTAAATTTCCTAAATTTGAAACACAAATGCATGTTAGCTTTTTATGACGCCGTGGACACGTAAAATTTTTCGGTTTCCGTTTGAACATTTTGAATTATTTTGCAATCGACCTTCGAATTTGGATGATTTATTATGTTTCTTTCTATTGACCAATTGTTTCAAAGAGTTTAATTGAACCCAAACTTTTTAATGCCGGAGATATGGACAGAAATATGCATAATAATATTATCTGAAGTTATTCGAAGTTTGTGAACTCACGAAGAATAAGAGGAAGAGTTTTAAAATAAATCATTTATTCGAGCTGTCTGCAGATAACAAAATTAATGATTTCCTTGAACCATTATGAAAATTTCCCAATCATTTGTTAGAAAGATTTTAGTTTTGTAAATTGATAACTACTATAATGTGTTCTCTTTATCAGCAAATCGTTATTTTTCTCAGAAACTTAAAAAGTTTATATTTATAAAATTGTAAGCATGTTTGAATTACCTAGATAACTTTGATTGAACTGTAGGTTTTCAGAAATAGTTATATATAGCCTGTCAACGGATTGACAGAAGATTGTATTCACTATCAATAAAAAAACTTCTTTTCAACTAAGAATGATAAAAATTCCCAAATGGAAAAAAAAACACAAAGAAGTATGCACTCGACAAAAAAGATTTTTTTCCTTAAAAGTTTTATATTTTTTATTTACTTTTTTTTATATCAGAACATTTCAAGCAACTAAGTATTGGTAAATTTCAAGCAAAGCCTATTTTAAAGTTAAGCATTGAAAAGTAAAGTGGTCTCTCTCTCCCTGATTCAATCATGATAAATCCACAGCCCTCTTAGTATTTATAAAGCGGAGAAAGCATTCTTTATATTCCTTTTCAGGCCCTTCGATAAACCATTATTTATCAAGCGATAATGAGGGACAAAGAAAGAAAAAACGCCTCCAAAGCCTAAATTGAGAAATAACCGTATTTAAAACTTTCCAAAAGCCTGTCTTCACAGCACTTCGAATAAAACGCAGCCTTTCACGAGAATTCAATTTCACGCCATTAACGTCCAATGACTGGGAAATGTCAGCGTGGTTCAGAACTCTTTCAAAAACCCCGGGATGGAATGAAGATGACAGGGAGGGTTGGAGGTCCGAGGGGACAGAAGGCTGAAAAACCGACAAGGCGAAAAAGAATCGTTTGTCAAGTTTCGAAAAACCGAACTCTTGGTTTTTATTGCCTTGCGAGAGTGGTAGTGGAAGACCTGCAGTTTCCATGATTGCCATTTCGTGTTCTCTGTCAGAGGACTCTTTTTCAACCGTTCCTTTCGAATTGCGTGTCGCGCGGTTTGCGGTTAGTGTGGGGTATTTTATGTGACCGATTGCTTTCGGGGTGATTTCATTTGACGGCGTGTCCGTTAGGTTGAAGGAATGGACGGACATTGTTCTATTCCAAACACAAGCGCGACGCCGTGGTCAATTTATTCATGGGTTTATCAAAATCTTTTATGCAAACCTTTTTATCTAAATTTTCCAGATTTTGGTTTTGTGAAGATTTACATTTAAAAGTTCAGACTTAATCTTAAATCTCAGTGCACTTTTAACTGTACTTGGATATTTATATATATACTACCTTCTATCGTTCTACGGAAATTATAATGAAATTATACTCTTAAGGCCTTCTTTTTCCTATGTAATAAATTAAAAATAAAATTACCAAAGTATTTTAAAGTTTAAGGTATCCAAACACGTTAAAAATGTCATTTTTGACCAAAACTCCCAGAAACGTTTTTGATCTCCTTTGATAGAGTATTTATTTGATTTTTTCTCTAAGTTAATTAGTTGTAGAGATATTAAGATTTTAATCAAGGTGGGAAAACCGCGGAAGTAGGTATGGAAGAAGACACCGAAAATGGCCACCAGAAGACCAAAAACCTGTCAAAATTTAAATTCAAAATTTGCTTAGTTTTGCAAATATAATTTTAGAAAGTTTTCTCAAATGTTTAAATGGAAAATGTCTCTTTGGAAAATGGTTAACGTTTTTGAAGAGAAGTGAAGAACAAAATTGTTTACACAAACAGTAAAAGCAAGAGAGAGCAAACGATACACTTCACACTATGTTTATCTCTGAATTAATATTTATGCATTATTTCCTCACTTCAAATGTTATAACAGAAAAAAATTATTGATGGATTCTCGTAACACTTTGAGAACTTGTTCTTTATAATATTGTCTAGGGATTGAACTCGAAAATAATTGTTATGAGCTGAAAAGTGAATAAAAAAATAAGAAAAAAACTTATTGTGAGTGAAAAAAAAGTATGGCCATTTATTTAAAAAATAGGACTGTAAAACAGTTAAAAATCTTGTATTCATTTTTCGATCGCTTGTAAAATTTTTGATTATTTAAATATCATTTTGATTCTAGTTCATTCTCTTAAAAAATGCATACAGTTTATTTTGGTAAATTCATTTTTTGAATTGGTTGAATAAATTTTCATATAGCTCATTTGAAATTTTTGACAAATTTCTTTAAAATTTCATATAAAATTATCATTTTTACCAGAATAATTAATATATATTTTAAATATTTATAGCCCAATGCTTTTGTTTAATAACACTAAACATACAAATATCATTAAAATGCTTCGATATCACATTAAAAAAAAGTCTCGAACGTGTTCGGATACCTTAACATGTAGAATCATTTTGAACAATATTTTACCTGCACACAATACTTCTTTTGTAAAATAATTAGTACAAAATACTTTTTGAGAGGAAGTTCAATAAGTTCTCTTTTGTAGTTTGAGGGGTCACCATGCCTCAGTGGTTTTTCTCACTGTGCTAGCAACGTGCGAGTTGTCGGCGGTGTAGATTCGATTCCTAGCTGGTTATATTTATCTATTCTGTGTGTCAGTAAAGCTTTCCTTGAGTGTTTATGTCCTTCTAACGTGACGTTATTTGTCTTGTGTTTAGCACAGAGTGGCGAAAAGTGGATCCTTGAGTGACAAAACCAAAAACCAACCAATAGCAAAATCCAACATAGCAAGAATATGTTGTTATGAAAGAAGCTTTGAAACTGACTATGTATTAGAACTATCTTTAATAAGTGGTTCACGGTAACACATATATTAATACAGTCCATAACTATTTTTAGACTACATTTAATAAGCGAAGAAAATTCAATTGATATTATTTGAAAGAATATACTTGTGAAATATTATTTTTCCACTAACAGAATCTGATTATATAAGAGCAAAACGTAGTAAAAATAAAATTACTTTAAGATAAACACACAAAATAAAAAAATAATTGAAGATAATATAACATTCATTTTTATCTGAATATAATGTCCCAAAACAAGTTATGCGTCGATATTTTCTGATTATTTGATGTAACAAATAATGCAAGGAAGTGAGGAAAAGCAATTTTCGATGCAATCAGAGTCTCTTGGGATAAGATCTCTTTGGGAAATATCATTTCCCAAGCTATTACGTTTGATTCCTTTACCCAGATACAGATTCCATTTCCTCACATGCATGATGGAAATGAACCAAAAAAGGTAGAAAAAATCCCTACTTGTCTCCATAGTTTGAGCCTTATAAAAACACTAGCCACTAGACACACTAGCACAGCGTTGCACGTGCCCTTGGTGTAAGGTAATATAATCTGGTGTAAAATTTTCCGCAGATTTCAAATCCGTTGAAGATATATTCAATTTAAAAATTATTGATTTAGGAAAATCATATTTTTAGGTATCAATCTGAACTAAAATTTTCCGCAGATTTCAAATCCATTAAATTTTTTAATCCATGTTTAACGGTCTGGGAGATATAAAAAAGAACTTTGACTTCAGTTAAAAAATTTATATTTTGGCTGGGAAATCAATCCGCAAAATCAAAGTGGAAACGAAAAAAGTAATTTTCTCCGTGTTCTGTCGGATAAAAAAACTTGGCATCGTTCCAAAGGATGAAGGCAAGGTCACGTTGGTAGAAAAACTCAAGATTATGGTGTTTCTTCTTTCGCGGAAGAAAGGCGTTGAAAAACCGATGGAGAATGAAACTATTAAATTCATTTAAAAATCTTATAGATAATTTAAAAATTCGCCGCGACCCAAAAATTGCAAAAAATGTGGACTACCTGTGTGCCAAATCTCATTGCTGTAAGTGACATAGATCGTCAAGATTTCCAGCCGCGAAACCAACAGACAAACAAACACTTCCTTTTATAATAGTAGAGAAACATTAGATCGTCAATAAAGATGTCCAATTCATGCTAGACTTTTTACCAAAATTCGAGTTTGATGAAATTTGTGCTTTATATATGTGAAAGAAAAATCAAAGTTCAGATGTTGATTTAATCGAAATTTATTTTTTAAATTAACTGTCTCGAACATTTAAAAATTTTACAATTCATTACTGTAGTTAGTTCAAGAACATTCCCGTAAGTATTATTTCTTTGCTGAGCACAGAGGGCCGACTGCGTGCGAGCTCAATTTGTAACTACAGGGTGCCCCGGAACTTCGTGTACAAACTTGGAGAGGAGGAAGAGAACATTTTGTTAGGAACCATAATTAAACAGGAAAGCATGGACGGAAATCGATAGGTGGCGCTGTACGCGAGCTCTCAAGGCCGGCACGTGTGGCATCTTCATTGTAGAGGCCGACTGCGTGCGAGCAACATGAAACGTTTCACAAACGCAGAGATGACGGACATCCACTTCATCTACGGCCTTGCCTACGGAAATGGACGCGATTCTGTTCGATTGTATCGGGAAAGATATCCAATGAGACGCGAACCAAATCATTAAATGTTTGCTTGGGTACATCAGAACCTTGCGGAACGTGGATCCTTCACAGTCACGATGCATTATACTGAGCAACACGAAAACCCATTTTCGAAGAAGGTCTGTTGTATGCTGTGGACCGAAATCCCGGTACCAGTGTACAGGCGCTTGCCGCTTCACCTTCAGAGAGTTCAGGTTTCGCAGCCGGATGATTCTCCACGAAGTGTCGCGTTTTCACAGTGGTTTCTACACCAAAGTGCGGCCGACACGCAGTTTTCCAGTTCTGTTATGTTCAGTGATGAAGCAACCTTTTCATGTAAAGGGGTGTTCAAAGCGCACATGTGGGCCTTAGACAACCCACAGAACCCGACCACGAGTCGCACAGCAACGCTTCACTGTTAATGTGTGGGCGGGTATCGTGTGGGACAGTTTAATCGGGTCACACATCTTACCACTTCGACTGGACGCTCGCAAGTATCTCGTCTTTCTTCAAGAGGTACTTCCGGAAGTGCTTACCGATGTCCCCACATATGTTCGCGCTCGGAATGTGGCTTCAACATGATAGGGCGCAATCTCATTACGCAAGGTGTGTACTTGAACATATGGACCGGACATTTGGAATCAATTGGACTTCTTCGTGGCGGTCCCGTTGCTTGGCATCCCAGATCACCTGATTTATCTCCTCTTGATTATTTTATCTGGGATGCCATGAAGAGCAATGTGCACGACACAACCGTAAATTCTGAAATGGACCTGGTGACACGAATCTCCATTGCTGCTGCTACGATCAGCAAAACGACAGGTATCTTCGAAAATGTTCGGCAATCCAAGTCGTGTTGGTGTCGTGCGTGCATCTATGCCAATGGGCGCAATTTCGAACACCTCCTGTGATGCTTGTAAGTCATACATTGTACTCTTTTGTTGTGTAATAAAGCGTTTTACATTACATTCTGTGTTGTGGCCTTATTGTGTCATTGTGTCTCTTTATCACATGAGGGTGACGTTTACGCCCATGCTTTACTATGTAATTATCCTTCCTAACAATGTTCTCTACCTCCCATTCAAGTTTTGTTCACGAAGTTCCGGGACACCCTGTATAGACTTATAGAATGGCGATCTTATACACAGTTTAATTAATGCTTAATTTAAGTCATCAGGAATGTTTTCGAGTTTTGACTGACACTTTGTTATTTTGTGGTTAGGTTTAATTTTTGTGTATCACATAACATGACTTTTTCAAATGTAATATTGTCAAAATTTAAAAACGTGATTTCAAAATAATCTGTGTTACTTAAAACTATTAAAAACTGCTATCATACAAAACAAACTAGGAAGGACCTCAGATCCAGGAGGATTGTGTGCATGAAAGAAACATAACAAAAGAGTATATAAGATGAAAATTTCAATTTTCGTCATACCGATTTCTTATTGAAGTACCGGAGATTATAAAAGGTAACGTAAGAAGTATAACAAATTACAGAACATACAATAGTTGTAGTAAGGAACTCATTTGATTTGACATCCTCTGCATTAAGCTTTACAGAAAAGCTCTCTCACAGCCATGAAAGTCAGCTTTAGTTAAGGAAAATCGATTAAAATCTAAACTCTTTAAGAATTTAAATTGTTTTCTCTGCTGATGTCTATGTGTTCAAAATCGATTTTATGACAAAGAATTGTAATAAAAAAGAATTTCCATGTGAATTTCAAAATTTTTATAGTGTGTTTACATATCTACTGAATTTGAAAAAAAAAATTTCTATAAGATAAATTTATCTTAAAAGGGGGCTTACGACCTTTAAACCACTCTTGATGGAGTAGGAATAAGGTCAGTTTCGAAGCTACGTCATTTTTTAAGTATTGCATAAAATGGAATACTTTTTTCCCATTATGCTCCTGCATTTTTAAGGTATAAAATACACTGTACAAACATAGTTTAAATATTAGCAGGAGTTTTTGTGTCGGGCTCGTTAAGGTATAACTTCATTGTGAGTAAAGATTTGAGGAACAGTGCTGCGCGCAAGATTGCATATAAACAAACAGATGTATACAAATAATTTTAGTGTATGTTATTCTATATATATATATAACAGATTAAAATACAAGCAAAAAAAAAATAATAATTAATATTTTTTATCAATTATGTTTCATGGAAGCAGTAAATATTCTGATACGTCAACAACAATGTCTTCCCCAAAATTCCAAAATAATAATTTTTTTTCAATATTGTGGTTTTAAAACAAGCATGTAGGTTTAACGAATATGTATACCAATTTTTGAACAAGTTGCTCAAATAGTACTTCAGATATCATGCGCTCAATCTGAGATTTTTCTAAAAAAAAAAAAAAAAAGCTGAGAAAAACAGCAGTAAAGATAAAATTTTGGTTACAGAAGCTCATGTTTTGCTCAGTGTACCTTTCCATTTTCTTTCATATCTCTGGTATTTATTTGAATTCTGTCATGCGGTTGGTGTCAAAATGATCAGAAATGTATGTACTTTAATACATATACTTTTATACATAAGGTCGTAAGCCCCCTTAACCTTTTCCCATGCACTCTTGACGTAAATAGCAAATATTGGCCTTTTATTTTTATACCGTTATAATTATAAGTATAATTCTTGAAGCATCTTAAAAATTTGTGCAAATTTCAGAATTAAATATATTTAGTTATACTTTTCATTCATTATTTGCTTAGTTAAAAGATTGAATATTTGTTTAGTTGAAAGATCCACGATACCATCGTTGCATAATTTGATTCTATATAGACCTACTAACATATTTAGATAGACATATATTTATATTGTTTCTTTTATAGATTCATGCAACGATTTTGGGATTCATAACTAAATTGTGACTCAGTGGGTTTCCTTACCATCCTAAAACAATCTGAGAGTTGTAGGGAAAACAGGTTCGATTGCTGTAACTGGTATTGGGTGCAATTCCTTTCTGTGTCAGTGGTAACTTGCACTAGACGTAACTCTCTTCTTTGTCAGTGAACATACACACAATTCCTTGTGTGTATACGTTCATGGAAATAGAAGTAATGAACAAGTAATAGTCAAGTAATGGACATATACACACACTACCTTTTGTAAGCATTTCCATTACTTTACGTTGTGTGTTTTGTGTTTGGCTCTCAACATACCCAACAACGGATCTTGTGCCATAAAATTAAACAATCAACCTAATTAAATTTTGTCTCTATGTAAGGCCATGTTCATATGAAGAGTTTTCTAACGAGCGTTATTGAGAGAGAGGTCAGCTTTCCGTAAATTTAAATTATGTTTTTTATTCGTCTAATTCAAGTTTCTGTCTTTGTGATCGTTGAAGATAGAGTAAACATTTCAACGGGTTTGAAATCTGCGGAAAATTTTACACCAGATCGAAACCTTAAATGGGATTTTCTATAAATTAATAATTAAATACTTCATAAAAAATAATTAAATAATCAAATGGTAAATAATTAAATAGTCAAATGGTAGATAATTAAATGCTCAAATGGTAAATAATTAAATAATAAATCTGTTTTTGGTATAGATCTGGCTTAGAATTTTACGCTGATTTGAAATTCGTTGAAATTTTAACTCTATCTTCAACGATCGCAAAGATAGAAACTTGAATTAGAGGAATAAAAAAGCATAATTTAATGCTTACAGAAAGCTGGCCTCGAAAACGCGCGTTAACAAACGCCGCATGTGAACAGGGCTTAAGCCACGAGAAAAAAGTTTAGAATACAAAATTTGTAGACAATTTCTAAATACAATAAATCAGCAACGTGAGAATGATAGTTTAAAAACTTATGTATTCCCTTTTCCCACCTGAAAATCCAATTCCCACGAAGAATTTTCAAACCAAGCTACGTTGCTTTTTTTTAATTAAATACGCGAAACTCTCTAAAGACCTAAGTGTATAAATAAGATTTGAAACGGGTTCAACAAAAACGCTAATGTAGTCAGCAACACATTCTCATGTTAACACTGTTTGCAAAGTGAATTAGATTCCCACGTACACCCACGTAAAACACACCGACACTCTAACAGTAAGAATATACATTTATGTAGCACAAACAACGTGGGTAATACTTTTCATGTGAAACATGAACCACTTTCGCTCTCCACCATAAAGCAGAAAAAAAGTAACGTAAAGCAAAACAAATGTGCTGACTCGAGTCCTGTTAAATCACGCATAAATCTTATTTCGGGAAGTGAAGTGAAACAATACAAACGTCGTGTCACATGATAGCTCGGACATTCGACCCTAAAAGCCTTGTGTTTCAGACTTTGCATCTTAAACAGACCTCTTTGGGTTTCACGTAGTATTTTTATTCGCTTTATACCTTTATGTTCTTTGCGATCAATACTTATGTATTTTGAGAATGCTTTTAAGAAAATATTTTACGATACGGTTTTTGGCAGTGTTACTCGACTCTCTCGCTTCAGTTCATGAAATATCGTTGAAAGAATGCTTTGTTTTTTCACCAACTGTTCGAAAGAAGATGAGAACAGAATAAAAGATTATTCCTTCCCATTTCAGCTTGAATGTACACTTCTGCTGCATCAGATGACGTAAACTGTGTTAAGTAGACGTAGACTATTTGAGTTGGGAAGTGAGAACATGAATAACATATAAACATAAAGATATATAATTTCGTATCTTGTATGAAGCGTAGAAACTGAAAATATGTTCTAGCTGAAAACCAAGATCGTATATATTTTTAAGATGCTTCGAGAATTGAACTTTTGTTCCTACGGGTATAAAAATAGGAATACAATATTTACTATATAAGTCAAGAGTTCTTGGGAGAAAGTTGACATAACTTTATCTAATAGAATTTTTTTATCATATTTAGTGATAAGTAAATTCGCCCCATAAAAATTTTTTAAATTCATATGGAAACTCTTTTTTATTACAATTTTTTAAGAAATACTGCTTTGTATTTTATTTATTTTCTATTTGATTTGTTAATCATACTAAACTGTGAATGTGTGTTGATAAATAGAAAGGACGAACTACAATAACTACACTAGTGTGCAAAACTTAAGCAACAAAGTCACTTTTCAGCATACAGCCCATAAATAGTAGAAAAGGGTTTTTTTGCGATCTATACAATGAAAAGCCAACTCAGTAGAAAGTTGATGCATATGCAAATATCAGTCATGACGTCAGAGGTGACGTGAGAGCACATAAAACGCGTGTAGTCCGCACGTGCAGTGCAAGGTAACCTAAAAAGAAGGAGGAAAGGCATACTTCCAGACATTCTCTGCAAGTTCAAGTAAGATCGTACGTGCAATATGGCTATAAGAAACCATCGAGATGCCTTTACACGAGGTAGAATGATCGGCAAGCTTGAGGAGGGATTTAGTATGACTAGTGTTGCCCAAGAGTATGGAATTGACAAAAGTGTTGTTTCACGAGCTTGGAAAGCCTTCCATAGGACCGGCACTGATGTAAGAAATGTTGGTGATGGTCAGCCAAGGAAAACAACGGCCAGTGATGACCGATATATCGTCGTGCAGGCGAAAAGAGACTGAAACCAGACAGCAGGCGCCATTGCTCAGCAGCTGAGTACGGCAACTGGACGACAGGTGTCCCGGTTTTACTGTGGCCAGACGCCTTCATAAAGGTGACCTATTCGCCCGCTGTCCTGAACGCTGCATATAATTGACAACAGCCCATCGGAGGTACCGTTTACAGTGGTGTAACGAAAACAAAGACTGGACATCTCATCAATGGAGTCACGTCCATGGAGAGAGACAGGGACACACTTTCATTCCACTAACATCAGGGAAAGAGACCGTTGTGATGGTCCTGGCGTGCTTGTGTAGGGAGCCATTATGATGAATGGACGGACGGACGGAGCCCTATGTTTTTGATAGAGGTTTAGTTACCGGAGATGAAGCTATACTCCCCCATGTCCGTCTGTTCCGTGGTGTCATTGGTGAAGACTTTGTTTTTATGGACAATAACGCACAGTCACACAGGTCACATGCTGTTCAGGAGCTTCTAAAAAGTGAAGATATACGTAGAATGGTTTGGCCTGCGTTCTCCCCTGATTTAAATCCAATTGAATATGTGTGGGATGCTTTGGATTGACGCTTGACCGCACGATCGTATACTCCGGAGAACACTAGACAACTGACACAGATGCTCATTGAGGAATGGGCACTCTTACCTCGAGAACTGTTGGATAATCTGGTGTTGAGTATAGACAGGCAGTGCCACATAACCATTGCAGTTAGGGGAGGTCATATCCCATACTAAGGGAATTTGGTTTGTTTTTCTCCCTCTTGTCCAGATAGTGTTTTGTACCAACTCCATTCTGTCAATAACGCCCTTTTCTTCATCGTTCTACACTCTATGCGTCCTATACATTATTTTGCTACTGTGATTTCTTCATCATTTAAGTAATATATTGTGCTTCTGCTGTATGAATTTCATATCTCCCAGTTGATTTTTTACGGAATTACGGCAAAATCAGAAAAGTTACTTACGTTTTGCACATTAGTGTATATGCAACTTGCATTATGTTTCTAATAAAACAAAAATAACATGTGCGAATGTGCTAATTATATTTGGAAGATTTAGCTATTAAATTTTAAAACGCGAATTTAGCAAATTTAGACAGTTGATTTCCTGTTTTCAACGAATCTTGAATGGTTCATACGTTTGACATAAATGGTTTGCATTATGAATATAATAAAATGTTTAATAGCGATAAAATATTTTCACCACAGTACAATCAGTGATACATAAAATCAAATATACTAGTAATTAAAAGCAAAACGACTTCAAATCCAAGAAAATAGAATACATTTGAATGATTGAACTAAAAAAGTTGAACCTACATAAGCTTATAATATTACTATTTATGATAAATACTCGATAACTAGCTCATGTTAAAAATTAGGTCTCATTAAAAATCGAATAAAAAAGCTAATCTTCCAAAAGGCATAAATTAACAGAATCAAATAGTTAAACAAGGCATTTGAAACATTGCATTAATATCATATATGTGAAAATCAATGCACTTAACCCTGAGGGATTTACACGCATATATCTGATCTAAAAGCTGTAATCTTCCTTGTACGACTTATTACCATTTTTGACACCTCCTTGATCAATAGAATTTTTTTTCCAGAATTCTTGAACTAATAGTGTGGTTTAGTAATTACGAGTGACAAGGAGAAGTTATAATACACTATGTACCGGAAATTTTATGACGCTCAGAGTATTAAACAATTTCTTAAAAATAGATATCTAGTAGACCCAAACACAAATTTTAAGTTTTCCTCAAGTACGTTTATTTAACGGATGTAAATGTAAATACCTAAGTTCTTTCCAAGAACATTCGTTATCTATGCAGAATGTCTGATGTAACATTATATAAAATACCATAGAAGAAACTATTTGGAAATACAGTTCCAAAAGGCCCGAAGTTCCCCTCAAGTATGTTTAACTATCGGGAGTAAATGTACGTTTCTAAATTTTTTCTAAGAACATTTATTATTTCTGCAGAATGTTACGTATGCTTTATCCATAAAAATAACAAAAAGTGCAATGTATGAAATACCACAGATAAAAGCATTTGATTATATTGTTCCAAAAGTAGAAAGCTCCAGTCAAGAAGTTTTATTCATCGAGAGCAAATTAATATTTCTAAATCCTTCAAAAGAACATTTGTAATCCATGCAGAATGTATTACGTATGTTTTATCCTTAAATTGAACGAAAAGTACACAGTATAAAACACCATAGATGGAAGCATTTGGAGATATAGTTGCAAAAGCACGAAAAGTAATTCCTCAGAAACTGAAATCAGAGACCCATCTGCAGTCAGCTTAAGTGTTTTTGTATCTTTTCAAGGGACCTTCCCCCACAATCATCAAGTGGCCATCTCTCCTGTTTCACTTCCATTATGAAAGGCCCCCGTCTCGGACATCAGGGTTCGTCCCGCCTTTGTCTTCGTTCCCTTCAGAAAACGGACATTCGGTCCGAACAAAAGAATATGGACAAAAGACGAGCCAAGAGGACGAGAGATAAGGAAGGAAGCCCCACAATTGGTTACCACGGTAACGGCTCAAATGAAAGACAATGACTACTTTACTGGACCGGCTCCAATTTATCTGTCTTCCACGAAAACATGTTGTGGAATTTTTTTTTCGTTGTAGAAATGCTCATCGCGTGGATACAGCTTCAAAGGATTTGCGAAATCAATTAGATTCTATTCTTGCTTTTTGTATTAGGGCTCAACAAAATAGATGGCGGGGAGGTTTTAGTGTTCCACAGAGTTTGGGGTTTCAGATTCGAGTAAAGAGGGTGAAAGTTTGTCTGCGCTCAAGAACATCAATTGAAAAGTTACAGATGGTTATCGACTGTCTCAGTCTTACCACACATTGCTCCTGAAGTGTGCAGTTGGAAATACAATGAAACCTGCACATTTTGAATTACTAGATAATATTAGCTGCTCTTTGCCTCTTGAGTTTTACAATACTTCTAATGTAAAATAGCGTGTTTAATTCGAAGTTAATTTGGGATAATTCTAATATTTTTCTATTCACACGCATGAGCTTGCTTTAATTTCCCCAAAAAGTCTAAAGGTATATTGAATATTGACTTATTCCTTTTATGAATATATCTGGTGTATGTATACACATGATTACAGGGAAAAAAACACAACCCACCCTTCTACATTCAAACAATTTTATTAGAACAGTAAATTCAAAGATCGGAATAATGTCTTCTCTAAATTCATATGCATTAGAAGCTGTCTTCACATTAAATTGGGCAGCAACTTCATAATTTCCAATAGCAACCTTTATTTTGACACAAAATTTCGAATCTATATCATAATTTAACTTCATATACTAAGTTTATGACATTTGGTCATGCCACTTTGGAACGAAAACAGAAAGTTTTGAACTCTTATGGTTAAATCAGTCATATCCATAAATGTCAGTAAATAAATATCCATAAATGCCAGTTTCCCAGACTTTTATCGATATTTTCAAAATAAAATTTCTATAGAGTTGATATTTTAAAGCATAGAGCTATTAAGGTACTCAAACGAAACATACATAATGGTTTAGTTTTTAAATAACTTTTAGCTTGTAATATTAATCATTAAATCATTATTAGAACTAATTATCAATAGGAACCTTGATATATTTTGACAGAAATAAATTCACGAAGACTTTAATTTAATCGTAAAAAATTTCATCTCTTTCCTCCGAATAGTTTTTGTGCTACACTTAAATTACCATCACTACAGGTATTTTAGGGGCATCCAAAATGGGAAAAAAAGTAACATCAAACCTGAGGAGTATGTAAAGTTTTAAAAAAAATGTTCGTAAGTTTCATTTATGTAATCTAAAGGACATTTGATTTATGTAATCTACCTTTCCCGTACCTCCTTTAATTGTGCTCGAATGAGCCCGCCATGGCCATTTTGTAGTTTTTTGAAAGATTAATTGATGAAGAGGTCAATCAAACCGAAACTGATTGGTTAATTGATAAGTAAGGTTTATTTACAGGTTGGTTATGATTTATAGAAAGGTTTTAAAGGACGGGTACTTTAAATTAAGAATTAATTAACACAACTGTTGTTCAAGCAAAGCGTCCTAACAAGGGCTCCCCTCTGGTAACACTCCATCCTTTCTAAAAAAAAACCCCTCGTTCTTTCTTCTGCACCTCTTCCAGGGATCGCACACAAATTACCAGCTGTCAATGTTTTAAAGGTGTTTGGGGTTGGAATGTACGCATGACTTAAACGATAACAGTCTTATTAAAGGCTATGCTAACTTACAATAGGAATTATTATGATAAGCTTATTTAAAATGTATTAAATTAACAGTTTGTGAATACGTTTAACTGTTATTATTAGCTGAGAAAAATTGCATCTGACTGTAAAAGTAAACAGTAAATATTGACTATCATTCTTTACAAATTTCTCGTCCATCAAAAGCTTGTCAATTTTGCTAATGACGAGATATCTAGTAGAGACAACCACCAGGAGAGTTAAAGTTCTTTGTAATCTTTTCTTAACTAAGAACAAAACGAACAGTTTCTTATTAACTACAAATAATCTTCATCTTCGAATAGCAACTTTCAACGGGATCCCTCACATGGACAATGGCTTTAGCATTGAATATCTACGGATATAACAATAGTAAATTTATGAAATTTCATATTTAGACTAATTTAAAGATACAGAATCTATCTGACTATGGTATCAAAACATGGTGTTGCCATTGGAAATTTAGCTGTTTATGCAGAATTTGATATGAAGACGACCTCTTATGCTATGCTTTTGCATTAGAATTTGTAGAGGACGTTATTCCCTATTGAATGATAACCTTGAATTTGCTATACTATTAATAGTGCTCTAACTAAAGGGAGAAGTTCGTTTCCCCCCCGACTATACATATAACATCCAGTATAATCTATAAAATCTCCTTCATCCTCAACTGCATACTCGTATCAGAAGCTAGCGAAAAGCAGTGGTTTTTGTCTGGCCCATCTATGATAATGTTTTCTTAAAACTGTGCATGTTGATTGAAGAAATTGTACCTGTTTTTACTATCATGATGGTCTGGTACAAAATAAGGTGTTTGCCCTAAAATCCCCTTTTGTCTTAACTATACACTCTTCTTATCAGTGTTTAATGGCATCTCGCGCAATGCACTGATTTTTTTTTCTCGTGTGTCTCTTTAGTTGTTTTATAGTAACTGTATGTTGGTTGGAGAAACCTTATCAGGTTCTTTTTCTGTGGACGGTACATGATGTGTTACCAAGAGTGTCACTAAAATCTACAAGTTAGACCAGCGAAGAGACACTCTTCTTCACAGGCCATGGCCCATTCCCATCCTACCTTACGAGGTTTAAGAAAATCAAGTCTGAAAACTGTTCCTGTGGTGGAATTGACACACCTCTACATTAAATCACAGTTTGCCCAATTTTAGTCTCATGGCATATGAGAACGCCCGCCGACCACCTCAAAATTGCATGGCTGAGGAACATTGCATGTAACAAGGGCTCGAGGGTTAAAATTATCAACACGGTGAGTTCATTGAAAATCATCAGGACTTGATTATCCTAAAAGACTAATCCTAAGAGAGACTAAGAGAAAAACGAACTTTTTTCTCACCTTCCATGTTGTTGTATATATATTTATAATGTAACCTATTATGATGATTTAATGTAATTGCTGCATAGATGTAATGATGTATATATGTAATGTGCTCTAACATTCTGGGAAGACATGTCACCTCCGGTGGAATGCTCTACTCATCCAACCACACTTATTTCAAATGGCACAATATCTCTCGACATTAGGAACGGGAGTGTGTATTGGTGTTAGTTAGTTAGTCATGGTCTGGTACAGATTGGAGTGTTTTCAGAACACAAAGAAAGGCATTCACAAACAAAACAAATTAAAATTAATAAGTATTCAAAGAAAAACGCTTGATAAAGTAAAGAACTTTGACGAACGTTTCTTTCATGACAAAATACCCGGAAACTAAAAAAAAATTGATCCATTGATAGAGTCAAGTCACCACAATTTTACCTATAGTAGCACTGCGCTGTTGCCATCAAAACTCCATACATAAAAAAATATACAAGAAAAAACACAGTTACTCTCGTATTACACTCTAATCCTTTAAAAGCACAATAGTCCAAAACCATTGATAGAGTCAAATCACCCCAATTTTTACCTATCGTAGCACTGCCCTGTTACCATCACAACTCCATACATAAAAAAATATACAAGAAAAAACACAGTTACTCTCGTATTACACTCTAATCCTTTAAAAGCACAATAGTCCAAAACTCAAGACACTCTTATCCCAGACTTCCACCGCCCAAGCCTCAACAACATTCAACAAGACACTCTCCCCTAAATCCTTTATTTGCTCACAATCCGTCATAGGTGTCCATCTTCCGCTCCAAGGAAACGGCAGAAGGGCTCACAGCTGTCAGCCCGCAGGACTCCAAATCAGGATGAAGAGCCAATACAACTATTCGCGCAAGGCAGGCGTCAAGAAAATCGAATCCATCTGCACCGGGCTTTCAAGAATCTTTAAAGGATTACACTGGACAGTAGTTGGTTGAGTCTCCAGAGATTGTGGGCTAAGCCCCGTCCCACCCATATATACACCGGTAATAAAAGTTTAAAACGCTTTTGGATTGTTTGTTGGTCCGCGGGGTGTGATGGAGAGGCGGAAGTGCATTAGTATTGATTTGTGAGGGAATGTGCGCGCGTGAGAGTGTGTGAAATAAATTGGTGGATGGAACCGAACTGTCATTTGCAGGTCGTGAGCGAGGAATCATATGAAGTTTTGAGTTCGCTTATTCTTCATTTCCTTTCACGCCAAGTTTGTGTCTTTCTTTTAGATCCTCGACTTTGTGTGCTGATCAGTAGTCAGGGGGAGCTGGTAAATATATCGACGGCTTAAAAGTGAAACACTAAGTCAAGAAACGTAACCTTGAGATAGCAAAGAAACAATATTACTCACTAAACTAATTGTGTTTGCCGAGAAGAAATCTGACCTTCATGCAAAGAAATAAATTCCTTGGACGCACACTCACTATTTTCTTTAAACACTTCGCCAGTCTAAAGATTATCACTTTCTGGTCTATAAAAGCTAAGGAAACTCATATCTCAAAAAATTTGACTACGTGTATTTCACTTTTTAATAGTAATTTTGTCTCAACATGCACCACAATAGTATTAGATGCATATTTCAAAAAATTACTACTAGTGGCAAAATATTTATGATAAAATTATTATAGAAACTAAAGTGAGGAAATGTAGAGAAATAGTTATCAGTAAGGTGCAGGTTCTACTACTATGCATAAGAGAGTCCCCAAGACAAGCAGTAAATGAGAAATAAAATATATCATGATTAATTCTCCAGGTGGTTGTCTTGACTAGGCATCTCGTCATTAGCAAAACTGACTAGATCTTGGACGAAATATCTCATCTTTAGAAAAAAAACACGATAACTATCATCAGAAAACTGACCATATCTTGGACGAGATATCTCCTCCATTAGAAAAAAGACCTGATCTGGATCTCATCCTCATCATCACAAAGTAGGTAATAAGATGACGTGACAACTCGTCAGTTCCAAAATTGGTCAGATCTTAGTGGACGAGATATTTCGTCGAAAAAACTTGGAGGGTTAAGCAAAAGACAATGAAAGATAATGAGATTAATGTCCTGAACGACAGAATTTGCACAATTGCAGAATGATGAGTTGATGAAGCGGAAACGATGAAAGTGGCGATTGACAGATGGTAACATGACTGAGGTGCTTTTTGCTGATCCACGCATTTTATTGGCTCGAAATGCTCTTACATAGTTTTGGACAACGTTATTTCGTTTTGAGGATTGAAATCCATGTATGTGAATACGGATGCTATATCCATTGTAAATGGATTGAAATAAGATAAGAAATGCGGATAACGACACTTTGCCATCAATAGATATATGGCAGGGGATGACGAAAATGAAAAAATTTAGGAGTTAGCCCAATTTAAATAGTAGGAGCCAGGACCCTTGCAATACAACTAATATTTTTTCGAATGCTGAGTATATCGCAGAACTCAATACAAACACACACACAGTAAATAATATGCAATTTATAGTGTATCCGAGGGAACAAAAATAACAATCCCCCCCCTACATTATTACCCCCAAATTTCTTAGGCGCCATGTCGACCTAGCTCCCGGGAATTGTCGTGCACTGATATATGGTACTAAGAAAGTTCAGCGCAGACGCTATGTGCGGGTTTGCTAGTGTGTATAGTGTGTATAGGAAAAACCCTAACATGAAGCAGCAGTGACAACAATAAAATCAATTCAAGTGCTTCCATTAGCATGTCTGCCGCCGCAGGAAGTCTGATAAATTGAGTGTCATTCGGGAAAGAAAGAAACGAATCTCGAACTCCTGGTGGGAATTACCGGTAGATAAAGGAGGGTGTGTCACGTGTACAGGTGTCCCCGCAATGTCGGCTAATCAATTCTCTTGTGACGCCGGTCAGTCTAGCGCTGACCTTCTATCGGCCACGGAGTAGTGACCGAACGGTGACGTGCCCCTGCCATCTTATCAGCAACCAAACACGGCACCGGGGTGCCATGGTTTCGGCATGCATTGCGTGCTGCGGAGGTGGATTGGCTATCAGTGTCGTATCGGGTAGGCCGTTTCGACTGCAAATTCAACAAATAAATAATCTGACCTATACGCGTTGCATGGTTGTTGCGAGATTCATTTTCCTAGAAAACCAGCGCATAGTTTCCGCCCTGATATTTCCACTAAAAATTGATGGTGGTATCGTTACTCATTTCTCTTGTTTTAACCATCCAAGTGGTTTCGACGAGATATCTCGTACATCAATATCTGCCCAATTTAGATAATGACGATATATCTCTCCAACAATATACTACCGATTTTTTGATGATGACAAGATCACGATCTGGTCAGTTTTTTCTAAAATGATGAGATATCTCGTCCATCGTAATCTGATCAGCTTTTCTTAATGACAACAAACCTTGTCGTGAAAACCACCAGGAGAGTTAAACACGTTTATACTCGATATAAGTATTGATATGACATACATACTTCCAAATGGAAAAAATATGTATGGAACAGTATTTCGTGTAATTCTTAATGGCGCTCAAAGACAGTTCGTAGCAAAGAATTCATACCACATTCATGTTACCACAGTTAAATTCTAGACGTCCACTTCAATTACATTTCATTTGTCTGAAGGTTTATTCGTTATATTTATTATCTAAACCGATTTTATAATTTTTCTTATTCGCCTTTTCTTATCTGTACTGATTTCTATGTTCTAGATTTCTCATATGTGTCATCAGACAGTTGAAAAATTTCGTTAGTGAGGCAAAATTTTCCAAATATTTTTTGAACAGTACTTTTAACTAAAATCAAGCAAATTTCAGCAAATTGGATAATTAGTAGGGTAAAATTTCTCATGGTTTATATTAGTTTGTTGCTATTCGTCAATGTACTTACTACTACTGTCATTTTCTGTACGTGCATGGAACATGTTGGACCATTCATTATATGGTGCAGCATTTAAGGCAAAGTTGGGAAAGTATGCAATAGAAAAAATTAAATTGCGAGCTACTTGAGAATTTATGCAATTAATTAGACGCGCGTCTAAAATCAGCGCTGATTTCTTTATTATGTCTCTTGATCATAGTTTTGTTATACACATCTCATTCCTTACTTTCATCCTCAATTACCCCGCCTGTAATGCATAGTATGAACATAGATAACATAGATATGTCATTCCTCCAATTAAAAAAAATAGATCAAATGTCAAGCAGAATTTCGTTTATTTTTAAATGATGTCAATTCTTATTTATCAAAAATGCAACCCGCAGTTTTTTTCCGATAATCTACGTCCATTAAATTCCAGTCAAGTACCATTTGGTGTTTTTTGAACGTAAAAGCCCGTTTACGAGTTAGCTTACATTTTCTTTTCTGTGTTGACATTTTACTAGATTTATCAGTCTTCTATCATCAGACTGCTGAAGAATTCTATCAAAAATGTCAGCTCTTCTGAACACTTTTGTCAATATTTCATAGCACTAGCTAAAATAAAGCACATTTAAACGCATTGGTGAAATTGCCAAATGCTTCCCGTAGGGACTGATTTTATATAGTTAATTTCCGTTTGTTGCCATTTGTCAAAATGCACAAAATACCGATTTCCGGGTCATACAATCGTTAATCAAGCAAGTTCGGTCCAAAATTTGAATAACTATAGAATGCTGCGATGCTTATGCGTAATACATGGCTTTGCAATCACAAATAAAAACGATACTGAATATATGTTTGTAATAGAAGGAAATGAAAGTTTGTTATTGGATCAACCCTCCTGGTGGTTATATCGAAGATGACCAGATCTTGATAGACGAGATATCTCTTAATGAGGAAAAGATCTGATCAAAACTAGCACATCAGATTATTAAAAAACATCAGCAATATCTTAATGAGAAGATATCTGGTCATTAGCAAATTTTGTCAGATCCTGATGGCCGAGATACCTTGTTGAAGCATTTAGTAAACAAGGGTTTGTTTGCTTTAGTAGTCTTTCGTTAACGAGTGGAGAAATTCCTGACAGTAGAAGAATCAGTTGTATGTAAACCAGCAGCTTTAATGGATTTTATCATAGTATGCAATGCAGTTATTAATATCAAGAGAGGAAAACAAACGGAAACGGAACTAAAACTCAAACCGTCGTGAACATCTCCCGTAGTTTTAAAGTTCATATTTCCTTCTTCCCCTTGTAACTTCCTTTCTCTCTTCCTATCAAGTTTTCAAATCATGTTAAACAGATCGCCAAAAATAGATACACAAAATAAAATATGGATAGATTCTTAAAGAATTTGAAATCAATAAGGAAGACAGTCAACAAGTAACCATACACCGGAGTTATTTGTAGCAGGAATATCAGATACGTGCAGGGCCATGGTATCCCTGTTGATCAGAAGGGTTGCGAGTTCAAATCCAACCAAAGACCGTCGTATACAGGGAGTTGATGCAAGTTAAATTTGCAGTGTCTCAAATGTCCTCACTTTGTCGCGGTGTGGAAGTCTGAAGAGTGGAATGCCAATTTCGGTGTGATCTTGTCAACTGACCGTGGTTCAAAATTACGTGGTATTGTCTTTGGATCTTCCACTTAGGATTTTATCCCAGATCGTTGTTCATAGACCATAGTGTGCTGCTTCAGTGTGACTAATTAAATACCTACCTACTTAAAATACAAGCTTATTTAGAATCCAGGATCCTAAAATTAATTTGGCACTAGGATTAGGTACCATCCATCATCCTTCTTACCCTGACCTATTTGTTGAGATTTTACGTCTATTGCACCTTTATGTAAAAAATAGAAAGGGGCGTACGCTTAAAAGAAATTTGCAGTACCGACCATAGATAGACGTTTGTCAAAAAAACTATTCCAAAATGTATGCACTATCAAGTAGGCAGTAAAAACGTAGCACTGGAACAACACAGCGACCTATTGGCGACGGTTCAGGGTCAATAACGAAGGGAAAGGACAATATATCGTGCAATTATGAACCACAGTCAGATGACGAGAACATCACTTGAGTTGGCACCCCACTCTGTAGACTTCCACACCAAGCCAACGTGAGTCTATTTGAGGCCAGAACAGATTTAGAATGCACCAGACGTTGCTTTGGCTGAGACGAGTTTCGAACTTGCGACCCGCCAGTTGCTAATCTCAACTGGGAAACAACAGCCCTTTCTCTACCAGGAAATCACTTAATATTGGAGAAAAATTTCGCTCATTGTTTAGTTGTATAGTAACTATTTTCTTCACTTCAAGACCAGCTCCAATCATATCTTCAATAGAGATAACATCATACAAACTGTAACGAAAATATTGAAAAGATATTCGTACACTGTCTTTCTACTACGGGAACTGAACCAGACAGAAAGTGTGTAGGTAACTGTCAGTTGATGTAGAAACGAGATTTAACCCATATTATATTAGGAGAGTGGTTCCTAAAGTGGAGTTGGTGAACTCCAGGGGACCAGGACAAAGTTTCGAGGAGGTCATCGGAAAATATTCAGTATTTCACTAGCACTGAAGATCTAAAGAAATCTTCCAAGAAAAAAAATTAAATATTACATTGTTTTCTTCTATTCTTTTATGCTCGAATAAAAGTTGCTATGTTCTTAAAATCTTTTAATAAAAATATCTATTATATATTCTTAAAACTTGGTTCAAGGAAGAATTTCCCAGTGATTGAAAATCGTTATCTAGTTATCCTTTTTATGAAATTTTAGCGTTTAATAATCTATTTAAGGAATGTAAACACCAAAATTTAACAAAAAAAATCATTTTGAGTTTATTCATTCAAATGTGCATTAAACATTTCTTTTCCGATATCTGAAAACTGTTTCAAAATTCATTATTAACGAAGTAAAGGCATTTTTCTGAAGTATAGTAGGTATTAAAAAGTAATGTCCTACGCGTAAAATGAGCTGGTTCACATACCAAAAATCATTAGTTGACCCATATGTGGTATTTAAGCATGGTACAAGACTACCTCCTAGTGTTTTAAATAATGTAAAACCTGTTTACATGGATTTGAGTAAGAAGGAACTTATTTTTAAGTATTTGCATGGTAAAACACTAAACGCTAATGAATCATTCAACGATATGGTGTGCAGAGATAGCCAAAATTTAACTTTGTGCGTTTTAACACACTAACTTTTGGAGTAAATTGTTTTTAATGATGACTATAAAGGACTTATTGATGTGTTAATTGCCTTAGGACTGTCAGTAGGTGATTACACTTACAATGGCTTATGGGATCTTCATAGCTTACGAATTAAGAAGGCTACGAAAACATCAACCACTTTGCGTAAAACCCCAAAGAAAAATTTCGAGAACCACCAAAAAACAAAAACAAGACAAACATGATCATACTGAAGGTCAAACATACAAAAGTGGAGAATTTTAAGTGTATGTTAAGGACAGAATATTATTTTTAAAGAAACTAAATTTTTTTTTCAATTTACTCAAAATGAGGCTTTTTGTATTTACCATTATTTTAACAACTCTATCTAAAAAAGTATTCAATTTTTTCTTAGATATTTTGAAAGAATGTTTGTCATTATACCGTGCATTGAACCTCAAAAAATAAATTTAACTGAAATAAAAATTTTAATTTTGTAAGATAATGAGATAAAGTCGTACATTTTTTGGAGTTTTTTGGATAATTTCCATATTTGATATCATTATATAGATTGTATTATTATTATTATTATTCCTATTATTTTTTGGTTTAATGCACTTGCCAAATGTAAACAAAGAGTTTGGTAAAAAAAATTGGTGCAAAATTTAAATTGCTTTCAGTGTTATTACAAACACTTCATACTGTAATAATTTTTTAAATTTAGATTTTTAAAAGAAGTTATATTTATAAAAAATAAATGTTACCTTAAAACATTTGTATTATGCTAATACATCGTTGATAAAAATATTAAAATGATCCAAGTAATATTAAAGAAAAACTGCTTTAGTGTGTTCGCCTACCTTAACTTATCTCTTTATATTTTACTCCCTATAACGTGAATTATGATCTAATGGAAGTATTTAGATGACAAAAATAATTCATACTATCACAAAGACCACGAAATTCTCGAATTTTTATAAAAATTGTCTTTGGATTAAAAAGTTTGTGAACCACTTTATAAGGGTTTCTTAAAACTTGATTTGTCGTATTAGCGAATTTTCCGACAGTTGGCTCTTCAAGAGGTTTGTGAGGTTTGAAGAGATCACCCACCTTCGGCATGAGTCATTCACCATCGAATTCGTCAAAACCTCAACCCACTCTTCCTACTAAAAATGTACGTTAAATGGGGGGCCAATCGTTGTTTCTCAAGTGATAAGAGAGTAAATGCGAATCTTGGATTTGCTTGTAGTGAAATCAAGCCCTACATACGTCCCACGTGCGGTTAGATTTCTTTTGTTGAGAGCATTATTTTGTGAATGAATTAGCGTCGCATTGGAGCTACAGTTCGGGATCAATCCCAATGGGAGACATCCGAGGACAGCACCTTATAATTTTGAACCACGGTGACGAGGACAACATCTGAACTTGCACCCCCACTCTTGAAACCCACACCCTGCAAGCTTGAGGACATCGGAGACTAAGCATATTTAATCTGCACTAGCTTTGCACTCCTCCGCTTGCTAATCCTCAGTTCTACAACTGGGGTACTATGGCTCATGGGTGGGGAGGACTAGGAAATGACGTTGAATATTTGGACACCTTCAATTCTGTATATGGAATAAATGCCGAGATTTTGTCAAGGTGATTACTCCAGTATGTAAATAATAGTCTTCTGATACTGTCATACCGAATTAATCACTCTTTGCTTATGATAATGCCATACTCAATTAACCTCTCTTAAGTTTGTTACAACGTAATACTTAATGCCAATCCATGACCAGTATAAGATTTAAGAGCACATGCGTTCTGTAGAAATTTTTTTAAAAGCGGGGTCACTTTCTATACGTTAGAAACATTTCAACCAATATATCCGGAATAAAGAATAGGTGGGGATGACCAGGAAATGACGTTGAAGATGTGGACACCATCAATTATTTTAATGAGTTGTGATACTATACAAGATTTTGACTAGGTGACCATTCCAGTATCAGAGAACGGTTTCGTGATAATGCCATGCAAAATTATTCACTCTTAGCTCATGTGATAGTGTCATTCCCAATTACTATTTCTTAGATTGTTATAACGACATACTCAATGCCAATCCATGACCAATGTATTGACAATTGGTTCCTGCGTTCTATTGAAATGTTTTAAAAGCGGAGGTTACTTTCTATACGTGAGAAACTTATCAACCAATAGATCCGGAATAAAGAATTAGCGGAGAGGACCAGGAATCGACGATGAAGATTTTGACACCATCAATCCATGGGATAATTGCCGAGATTTCGTTAAGGTGATCACTCTAGTATGTAAAGAACGGTCTCATGATAATGTCACACCCAATTAATCTTTCTTAGCTAAACAGCGAGAAAAGAAGGAATATTTTTCTTAGCAAGGGCGATCGCTCTTCCTCTTAGATCTTTCGTCTTCTTTCCCTGGAGCACCTGTTGTTGTCGCTCTGCTGGATCTGGGCGTCATTAATTTTCGTTTCTGGATCCGTCCGGAAACACGGACCTCAAAGATCGATGATGTGAAGTCTGATTAGAAAAGGGACACTTCCCAGAGGAGTGTCAGGGAGGCCGGATTCATTTTTTATTGGCGGTGGTTATTTCGGGCGACGCATGCAGCGGAGTGTGAAGCACAGCATTGGATGTCTGTCATGAGGTGAAGCTGCTTTCACTAATGCCCGTCGGAATCTAAATGAAGTAGAGGGTTCGACTGTGAGGTGATAAAGCACCTTAATCTGAGTGCAGGGTGGTCGTACATTTTAACAGATCAGGTCTCTAAGGGAGTTACAATCTGGTTGTTGCTTCAGATTCAAATGATCGGCATTCTGAATACTGATTTATTAAAAACTGACCAGAGCTAGTCATCACCAATAAATCTGAAATATCTTGATAGCGAGGTATTTTGTCATTAAAAGAATTGATCATATTTTTTTTAAACGTCATATATTGATCAAAACCACCTAGAGTGTTGAATAGTTTAGGTTGTGCATTTCAAGTCAACAAGATCCGGCCTTGACAACCCATACAGGTAAGGAATACGTGATTACTGCCGTTATTTACTTCATTGTGTTGTCGTGTAGAAAAGGACTTACCTCATAGGTGGAAGTGGAATTTTTGGCATATCTGTTGGGGTCTCCGACGTTGAAGAATTCGGACTTGGGCCTGGGTGGGAGTCGAGGACGGACATCCAGGTCACTTGTCTTGGAGAAGTCTCGGTTGAGATGGGACTCTCCCGCTGACCACTGACGTTTCACAGGAGATCGTAGACCACCCACTGTTAGAGCAAACAAAAGTGCAGGATATAAAAAAACTACATTTTTTTATAGATGAATTTCAAGTTAAGGAAAGTGTTATAACCTCCACTTCCTCTTTTATTTAATTTCATTAACAGAGATGCAAGTGTAGGTGTAAGTGGCGTAATGTTTCCGTGGCGATACGTGTCCCCTGTACGTATTTTGCATCGACCTTCTAATGAAATAAGCAGATCGTGTGTCGGGAGTTGCGGTCGTAAGATCTCACAAGGGTAAATAACATGAACTTACGAATCAACATGGGTCGATTGGCTATCAAAGAGCAGATTAGTGGCTTAAATCACACTAGAAGTCATTTTAACCAATAAACAATTTCTCCAGCATTAAAATTCATGCTTTTCCCACAATCACGTGGTAGATTTTCAAACCGAACGATCGTCAGAAATGACATGAAGCTGCGAGTACAAGCTCCATCTATTTCATTAGGAGGTCGATGGTATTTAGAACGTAACGTCAGTTGGTGATATTAAAAAACTTCGTCAATAAAATTTCAAAAGAATGAATTCCAAATTTATTTAGGATTTGGATAGATGATACACAAATTACTTTAATCATCAACGATGTCAATATAGCGATGTATTACATTTTAGGATAACCTTGATTTGTATCATTTGAATGCATTGGTACAGCAGAAGTAAAATCTTCACATACCATCTGGTTTGTTTCATTGAAAATTCTTCTCCATAATTTGAACGAAATAACTTTACTTGAGACCCCCTGATGCTTTAAAAGTAAATATAAATATTAGTGAGAGTTACTTTTAAAAAGAAACCGAAGAACTTTAAAACCTGGTATTGTTATTCATTCATTTATATATATACCCTTCACGGTTTTATATTTACTGTCTCTTTGTGTTTTATTCTGTACTTTTTTCGTGCAAGGAGTGTTAACTGGCTAAGGTATGAATTTCAGCATCTTTCGGAGCAGTTATTTGGACACTTTAGAGCGTATGTTATGAGCTTCGGAACAAACGCTTTGTCAATTTGAAGCAGCTATAAAGCATTTTGGAGTAGATACATGAAAACATTTAGCAAGAGAGAAAAGCTAACTACGAAGAACACCTTAATATGCCCTTTTTATTTGGCTTCAGATAATGGTTGGCTATATGTTAAGAGTAAAGTAAGAACTATGGTGTATTTATCGGAACTCCAGCGGTTTGCGTTTAAAATTAAATGTAACATTATTTTTAATAGAATAGATTATTATCTAGATTTATTAAACTAAAAGTGAAGAATTATTGTTCATTCCAGAGATAGAATTTTTTACGGATATTTGTTGAAATTACAAAAGTATAAATCGATTTGAAACTTGTACATCGTATTGTGCGGTTGCGTTGAGAAGGGACATGACTTCGAGGAAGTCAACTTGTTCAAAATTGTTGAGCTTATAGCAAGCGTGAATGAACCAGCGTAATTTAATGTCTACCAAAAAGTACTTCATGGTAGAGTTAGGTTACACTGGTATTTATACTACCCATTTGTAAGTTAAGTTTTGGAGTGGTAGCTACGCTTGCTACAGTACTTCCCCTACAGAATTTTAGCAGTAGCCGAAATTCGATAGATGACATTACTAGTAGAATGATTGCCATTTTTTCCCGTTCGACTGTAAGAGCTGTATTAAGATTACAGTTGCCGTGTTGCCTTTACATGTTATTTTATCTATGCGGCAATGCACGGATGGAGGATGTGATATAATATTAACAGTTTCTGCTATCACAGCGTCCCCTAGTAAGGTAATTAGTATCAACCCTGGCGATTTCTACTGTATATCATGTGCCATCCATCGAATTTGTAAATTTTTAAGCGTGTTTAAATCACATACGTTGGTCACCAATATAGCAAGCGTGACTTAGTGTCTACCAAAAAGTACTTCATGGTAGAGTTGGGTTACACTGGTATTTATACTACCCATTTGTAAGTTAAGTTTTGGAGTGGTAGCTACGCTTGCTACAAGCTTACATGAGGAAGGACTACTATCCTCAAAATACAGTATGGCTGTAGCCATAGGTGAGTATTTGTTTCCGCTAATGCGTAATCGCTGCAATTGCTTCCAAAATCAAAAAACAAACTCGGTGCAAGAAACCACCCTAGACACTTTAGTCCTGATACGGCGAGTTAATAATTGAGTGACGTGTTTTACAACTTAAATGAAACGTAAACAAAGCACTTCTATAAATGGCGTCTTAGCGTGGATTATGGTTCTAAGTTTATCGTTCGGTGGCGATAGCGATAGAAGTGAAAGGAAATTGTCGTTGGTGGGGAATGATATCGACATTCAATGCTTTTGCGTTAGCCAACCTTCTCCTAATGAACTTTCACACCTTTTGAAAGATCAACTGATTCATATTCCAATGCCGTTTCGTCTGATCTGTACTATAATTGTATGAGTGCATTGTTTACGTTTAACCTATTCTCTAATTCAACGAATAGGTTCGTCCAAAACCCCGTGACTCAAATGCAAACTCGTTAGAATGTAAAAAAACCGGCAACTCGTCGTCGGCTGGTCCATGCAAGAATGGTTCGTCCATGCAAGAATGGCTGGTCCATGCAAGAATGGCTGTACTATGTACTAGACATTCTTGCATGGACCAGCTGAAAGTCGAACAAAAACTAGATTCTGAATTTACCTATTGAAATCAGTATTTGCTTACCTGGTATCACTGTAAATTCCTAACATTTATAGCCATCTTACACTTTTTGGATAATTTATTTTGTTCTCAATGGCAATTGAATATTTTTACTTAGACTAAATGAGTATATAATAAATACGTATAGCAACTAAATAATAAACTAATATTCCGCTTTCAGATGGAAGTCTTGCAGTATATTTGTAGAATAATATACAGGATGATTCATAAGTACGTTTTCAGTTTCCAGAAGCTGTAAAACAGCAACAGTTTAAGACTAGGTCCCCAAATGCAAATTGTTAGCTATACTAAGTTACAGGCTTACTTGGCACAATAGGAATACGCTGTGAGCAAACGAAACAAATAGTTCCCAGCGCCTTGTCCGATATTTGAGTGAAATGAGGCACTGTAACTTATAAATGTGATTAATTTGTTAACCCCACACATATATAATGATTTTTTGTCGTAATTAGTGTGAAATATAGAATATTTTGCCTTTTACGTGGAGTGTAGTAATTTCATTTAGAATCGCGCGCTCTCGATTCTTGTTGGCGACATTGGCAGATATTTAGTATTTATTTATCTTTCAGCTTACGTACGTTGCATTTGTTGTTAGAATTTGAATCTACATTTGTGTATTTTGTGATTAATTATGGAATTAACTCCGGATTCTACTAGAAGTTACATTTTTACACCACACAAGAAAGGCAGTGCTGTGAAAAGCTGTGCAAAGACAATCGTAATGAATGTGTTTCAGAAATTGATCTAATGGTATCCTAGCGATTCGCAGAAGGAAATTCTGGACAAACCGGCGTTTCCGCTCGCAGGAGGTCATTTTTACGCTGGACAATATTGACGGACATATCGCACTGCAAGAAAAGTGACAGCTCAAAATTGCAGCATTTTGGAAAAATCACAACTTTAAGGATACTATAAAACTTATATTAAAATATAAGTATTTTTATAAGTGTTTTTAAATGAAGTACAAGCTTCTTTTAAATTTCAGGCAAGTATTTATTGCGGTAAATTCTATTATATTCTTTCGAACAGCAATATAACACGCTGGGGCACAACTCGTACATGTTTTCAATGACAACCTTAAAAATTCCATTTGCTACCTGGGATAATTCTTTTGGAAAATTTTTATAAAGCAATAACTTAAACAAATACCATTACAAATTCAAAAAATATCTTTATTATCTATTACTAACTGTATAAAAATGTCATACAACTACTATAATTGTGCTTTTCTTATATCAACTGACAGGCAAGCTGTCAAAACATTTACGTTCTACGTTTAAGGCCAAATTAGATTAATGCGCCAAGTTGGAAGCTTGTAAGTGTGACGTCTCCTCGAAACCTCTGCCTGCAACCCAACAGCAGACGGATCACTCACTTTACCCCTCCGCGAGGGCGGGGCGTTTGTGCCAAGAAACGTTGCAATCTAGTATAGGTATACTCATAAAGTTTGTGTCCATCCTGAGCGAAGTGACGTAGGCTACAGTGAGCGTTTCACGTGACTAGTCAGTGGAAATCGCTGCGTCTACAGCGGAGAAGGCGTTTTGTGTTCTTGAATTGAGCAAAATGCAATCCGTCGCAATTGTGCAACGGAATTTTCGATCACGATTTGGAAAAGAACCTCTAACCAAAAAATTCATTTACGATTGGTTTAAAAAATTTGAAACTACGGGCTGTTTGTGCTCAGTTTCAAAGCCAGGACAACCGAGTGTATCGGCAGATGTTGTCAAAAACTTTATTCATCCAATTCTATAATACAGTCGAAAAACTTTATTCTCCAATTGGATGGTGCACCACCACGCTGGTCAGGTGACATGCGAATTTACCTCTGTTAACATCTTCACCGATGGTTTGGACAAAACGCCGACCACAGCATGCCACTAACCCAATGGTCTCTCAGAGGTCCTGATTTAACACCAAGTGACTTTTTCTTTGGGGCTACATAAAGGATAACGTATTTAACCCTCCTCTTCCTGTTGATCTAGCAGAGTTGAAGCAGCGTATCGCAAGCACTATCACTGTACTTGCTTCAGATACCCTAACACGCGTCTGGGCAGAAATGGGTTACCGGTTCGATGTGTGTAGTGTGACTAAGGGTGCACACATAGAACATCTGTGACTGTCTCTAAAAAAACTTTAAACCTGCAACCTAAACTTCTATTACAGGTAACACAAAATATCTGACATTGTCCCTGTTACACAGTGCATTGTAATTGTATACATACTTATGAATCACCCGGTGTTATTAAAATTGAGAAAGTATGGAGACTCACCGGACTTTCCGAATTTTTTGAGGTACTTGTCGAGGTGGCTGTGGCTGGAACTTGTTCTGGGCAGAGGTCGGATGAAAGACGCTGATGGGGGAAGGACGTTGCCATTCGGCTCTAGCAAAGATCGGATGTTATCCACAGGCTCGTGGCATGCTGTGGATAGCACCTCAGAATGGCTAGTTGTGACACCATTGACTATCATTGCCTCTAAATTCTAGATAGAGACAAAAGATGAACATGAGGATTAAATTATACTGATTGGCATAAATATTTTCTATATAAAACTCAATGATAATTCGGATACCAACAAAAAATTTGGAATTAAATTGCTATATCACTCACCATCTCAGTATAGGTTGTTTATTTTAAACGCCCTTTTAAAAACACAAAAATTCTTAGTGAACAAAACATTAAGTGTAGATATGTATAACTGGTATAATCGAGTCGTACTGTAGTCGGTTTAAAAGATCTGACGTTTCCACATATATATTTTCATATTCAAAAAAAAATTATGAACACAAATCTTTAATGTAATAGTTATGTATGCACTTTAACTATAATGAATTTGCGATTTAGAAGAGATTTTTGGAAGTGATGACAAAAAATTCATTCCTGAGCACTCAAGTAATGGGTCATAATCCTTAATTCAATGCAAACAAAATGCACAAGAGAGAAATGTTGGGATGATTTAGAAAGAGAGGTAGCAAATTTTATGGGCTAAATATAAAGTATTCATGCTAGTAGAACAGCATAGCATAGAATATACATTGCATTCCAAAGGAAAACCCACAGGCAAGCCTTACAACCAGGTACCGAGAATGTAATACAGACGAGCCAAAGGAAGCTATTACCGTCCTTTTTATCAAGTTTATACTGATGAACCAACTTAAGGACGGAAATTTCTTTTGTACCTAATTAATAGGCTTACAGCTTTATTCGACGTGAAAATGAAAGAGGATTATTTACTAAACAAAACGTTAGGAAACATCTGATTCAGACTTCAAAGCGGGCATGAACGTCAGAGAGCATGACGATTGAATTTCATTCAAGGTGGGTGAGACACCAAAGGGAATCAAGGCGAAACGTTCAACTAAGATATTATTAACCCTCCGGGTTGTTTAGACGAGATATCTCAGTCATTAAGATCTGACCAATTTTGATAACGACGAGATACTTAGTCCTCAAGGTGGTGCCGAATTTTTGATGATGCCGAATTCAAGATATGGTGATGTTTCTTTTAACGATTGTGATCATGTTTTCTTCTAATGATCGTGATCGTTTTCTTCTAAGAACTAGATAGCTCGTTGAGACAACCACCAGTAGGATTAAAGATATGAAAAGGATGTACCAAAGAGACTAAGATGTTAACATGATGGACGGATTGCTGTTGGGTGAGTCACAGAGACGACCTGATGCAGTGCACAAACGCGTGCCTCAAAACTTTGTTTTGGAAATAAAAAACAAAGAAGTGAAAAAAGTTACACATTTTATTATAGGTATTAAACAATTTATGACTCTTTTAGATATGAATAAAGCAAAAGTGATGCTGACAAAAAAAGAGAAATAATAGTTTTAGTAATATTATATTTTGAATCAAAGTCATTGAATATATAACTCGAAACCGGTTTTGCGCGAAAATGCGACGTCATAGAAGTATTTGAAAAATATTTTTTTTATTACGTTTATGAGTGCAAATAAAACTGTACAAAAATATTTCCAAACTTTAATGAAGGTAAGCTTCGCAGACCTGTGCTGGTCACTTTCAGTCTACAGATACTCCATTCAACAAAAGCGAGGTCGAATATTTTGCTAGTAAGACATAAATTCAGAAATTTTAAGTACTGTTAATAAAGTGGAATATTTTCTTTTACAAGGTCTTACTTCTTTTGAAAATTAATTCAATTAATCATCTGCTGGAACTAGCAAGCATTTTTCTGTTCTGCAAACCGCAGTCTTCTCCGCCCGACTTCTACTCACTTTGATCTTTTTGACCAAGAGAATCTTTCTTAAAATTATTTTAACAAATCAATGCGGTTTTGTAGTCATTGTGTTGTGGGTACAAAAGCAATACTACACTACTTGGAAACCCGTTACGCTCAGAGGGTTTAAAACATTTAAAAAAAATTACGGTGGGCACTAGATTATGCTAATCACAGGCCGCTTCAAGGCCGAAAGCGATGGCCACTTGTGAAATAGCACTCAATGGGCGAAGATAATTCCCTTAACTAAGGACAGCACAATTACATCCATGTCGTGACCCGGATTCGAACCAGGAACATTCCATTCCAGAGACCAACACATTAACCACTATACCGGTTGGTAGACAGGGTTTAAAACATTCAAAATGCTCCAACTTTACAAAATGAGCCTAATCTTTCTTTCGTCTACAATCCATTACCATTCTGAGTTTCGCTTGTTATGTTACATTTCAACTCTTCTCTAAAAGCCTAAAAACCTAACTATCAATAAACACCAAATCAACGCATTCCTCCGCGACAGTTTTCAACATCACTTACCACCCTCCCCCAGAATCCAATCCTCGAGAAAATCACACGGTGTTGGCGTTTTCAGCAGAAAACACATCATCCTGAAAAATACACCCCATAACCCCTAATGCTTCAAAAGAGGAGGAACCCGACCCTCGAAAAGCCAACGTCTCACACACACGCTTCTTCTCCCTTAGAACACTGTCGTTTCCTCCAGGAAGATCCTAAGACCATCTCCATATTTATAAACACGTGTTCCGGGGATTACGCACGAGTCTCGAGGGGGGGGGGGAAGGCCACAGATATGGGAAGATAGGGTCCATTCATCATGCTTGATCTTCCCGTCACCCCCCGCCTTTTCTCGCTCTCATTTCCCCCTAACTTGAGAGAGAGAGAGAGAGAGAAATAAATTAATTCTCTTCTTCCGTTCCGGATTCTGCCATTCACGGGGAGGGACGATTCTAAACAGGATTCGAACCCACTTCAGAAAAACAAGGGCTGGAGTTGTTATCCTATTATGCGCTGCCGTTTCGGGAAGGGGGTTAAGAAGGGTTGGGTTTTTGCGAGTGTTAACGAAGGAAGTATGTCTGAGAGGGGGCTTTGTTGCTAATGAAAAGGATGTTGCGAAGTTGGTGTTTTTTAGGGAGGTGGATTGGATTTTGAAAAGTCGAGATTGTAATCTGCGTTGCGTAAAGCCTCCAAGTGGTTTCAAAGAGGTACTCGTACATCAAGGTCTGGTTAACCCTCCTGGTGATTTTGACGACATATGTCTTCCATCAAGATCTGGTCATTTTTACTAATGACGATATATCTCTTCCATCCAGATCTGGTCAGTTTTACTGAGGACGATATATCTCTTCCATCAAGATCTGGTCAATTTTTGTACAAGTTGACTTCCTCGAAGTCATGTCCCTTCTCAACGCAACCGCACATTACCATGTACAAGTTTCAAATCGATCAAGATCTGGTCAAATTGGCGACAGTTTGGAACATGTTTTTGCTTCAGAGGTTGGCCACTACAGGGTGATTTTCGACTTTAGATAAACTATCGGGAGGGTTAATTTTGCTAATGACGAGATACCTCGTCCTGCAAGATATGGCTAATTTTACTAATGACTAGATACCTCACCCAGATAAAACTGCCCTCTTACTCCATGGGAAATGGGGATACAAATAGGATAAACAAATTGTCCTCGGCCCCAAACTGGCGACATTTTCGAACAGGTCTTTAATCAGACAGCCACTAAAAGGCAGTTTTCGAAACGAATATAAACGACAAGGAGAGTTAAACCTCTTGGTGTCTGGAGATTTCCGAGCAGTGCATTGTTGCTTGTACACAAAACACGCATGACTAAATAATCTTATCCTTTTGTTGAAAGATTCCTGAAAAAAGATTAGAGAAGATGGTCGAGAAGGTCAAAACTGATTGAAAGTCACGAAGGAAAGACTGCGGGTTGCAGAACTGCAAGATGTGTGTGAATCCCCAGAGAGTTAAAGTAATGAAAAGAAACCTATTTGTATTTCCATAAGAACTAAATAAATTAGCGGTTGTGAAATAAGTAAAACATCCACAGATAAAGATTTAATAAACTCCATTAGAGTTAAACAGAGGGTAATCGGTACTTAGTCTCAGGGTATAGGGGAAGACGGGGTACAATGAAACAAAATTTACTAATTATTTTTTCCTATCCACAATTTTGCATGCATAAAAATATAATTAATGCATACTTTTAATCTTGTATTTTCCCCATCTAAATAATTTTTTATTAGGTTCTAAACAATATCTTTATACTTGAAAAATAACAAAAACTAAATGTCTCACAGTGTTTTATTGTACCCCGTATGGCGGGGTACAATGAAACACATACTGGGGTACAATGAAACACTCCAAATGATACAAGCAATTTTCACCCTATATAGTTTATTTTAGTCACATTCGTCTTCATTTAAATTTATGATTTCTCCAACAAAAAATATTTCCTTACGTTTCAGTTCACCCTACTTAATTAAAACATAAACATTTACACAAATACTGTTTATGTCACACATGTTATGTGTGGATATCTCATTCTTAGTACTTCGGTGATCAGCTGGAGCTGGAAAATAATCTGGATTATAGTCATCTTCAGAGTCTATAGGAGGTAGTTTGTTTAGAAAACAATACCTTCTTAGTTTTTTCCCTCTTTTTACTTTCTAATTGCTTAACAAGAGCAATTTTTATTGGTGTATTTAGAACAAAACTCTTTTTATCTGTTTTCCTACTTTTACTTTTCTTGGACCAGCCTTGGGGTATAGTTCTATCTCGTTGAGGAGAAATGTATTTCCTCACAGGTTTAGAGCTTAGTGCATGGTGTATGAACAATTGCTGAAAAACCTGCTGTCGGTGATTCTGATCTACTAATGGCAAGATCAACCACTTCTCTGATTCTTGGGTTTTGTCTGTCTGGTCTTCAGTTTCATTGATCTATCATGGAAATAATTTTCAGTAGGACAAGGCCTATCTCACACGTACGAACACAAATAATCTTCTTCACAAAACATTTCTTTATATAAAAGCCATATTCCAGTCGCTGAAAAACCTTTTGTAATATTTTGTGGAGTGAAAGACTTACAATAAGCAGTGCCAAGCAAAGAAGATATCTCATAGATAGAGATTGTACGAACTGGATTACACAGCATCCAATCATTTGCAGCTAGATTGAAGAAAATTTTAAGTGACTTGAACACAGTTTTGTCTAAAGGCTGCAATTTGTTACTGGTATGTGGGGGCAGTGTTACAACAACAATTCCGTTATATTTCGTAAAATTTAGACTGGAAATCGTAATATGTGATTAATGATTGTCGATTTTTAGTACAGCTGGATTTTCTTTCGAACAGTGTGTATGTGCCTGGAAATGTGTTAGAACATTAACAAAAATATCTCCATTCATTAATCTCGATTTTGTTGCATCACCCGCAGTCCCAGGTGGAGCTCCATTCATCATGCAAAACTTGAAATTTACGCTAGGAAATACTAAATAATGGGGTATAGAATTTGCAGAAGCATTCATAAATCCACAAATAGTAACAGGAACACCCCTTTCACCAGTAGTTAATCAACCTATTTGTTTTTGGCCCCTTTGACTGAGAACTTAGGAGAATTGTGAACTGTAGTAAGTGCAGTTTAGGCCTATGAAATAAATAAACCATTCTTAAATGTTTTTGAATTAAAAAAAAAACTAACTTACTATTGAAATTTGTACTTTTTTTGAAGAAAAAAAAAGTTTAATTTTGCATGCTTTCAAAATTATTGTTTTGATTTGGTGTTGCCTTTTCCTATTAATGTTAGGTGTTGCCATTTCCTTAGTAAAAGTGTTTTATTTATATTAGTGACAACCAGTAATATGTTGTTTTATATCAGTGATATTATATTTACCAGTATATATTACTTCAAGTAAATGCATTCACCCGGGGCACAATGAAACATGTTTCATTGTACCCCATCTGCAAGTGTTTCATTGTACCCCGTACTAAGGTTACTAACTAAAAATTTTTTTTCAAACTTTTAATATTTATTTTTTTTAATTTTGGTTTTGGAGGTATGAAGACAACAACACAAAGATAACAATGTGCAGAAAAAATAATTTTATTCATATAACAATAAGGAAAAAGAAACAAAATTTCTTTTAGTAAAGAAACTTACTTTCAATGGTGAAAAACCAATAATCCTCTATTGCTAATGTTGTAGAAGTAAGAATGTATCCAAATTACATCAGTAATTGGAACATATAGTTGCATAACATATATATAAATTGCAACTTTCTGTGACAAATTTTACTGGTTTTATAAGTAATGTTTCACTGTACCCCTTGTTTCATTGTACCCCGTCTTCCCCTACCCCTACCATGGTTGAAGATCCGCACTAACTTTTTATTATAAAATATTACAAATCAAATGTTTCAACAAAAAAATTTTTAAAGTCATTTATGAACCCAAAGAGACGGTAATGATGCTTATTTTTTTCAAATCATTCAAAGTTGTACCTTTATTTATCATATCGTCAAAAAATATAAAATATGTCTAATGTGCAATGGGATTTTGGTAATTGGTTTGTACTTTTTGAGATGAAGAAGTTTTAAAATCGCTTAACAATAGAAGAATACCAGCACAAAGAGACATGACGAAAAGCTACACAGCTTTCGAGAAATATCCATTTTAAAAATAAGTGTACGTATATATTTGTTGTTTATACGAATTTCAAGCAGGCAGGGTATTTCAATACTGAGCAGAATTCCCGCTTTCATTAAAATCTTTTATAATTTTTATTGCGTGCGTCTTCAAAACAAAAATTCATTCATAAAAACGAATAGCTCCACACTTCTCACTTGCAATCATGACACTTCTAATAACTAGAGCTAACACAGCAACATCGATCGATGCGTTCCATTTCCTAGCAGGTTTTATGTCAGTTAATTCTATCATAAAAAGGTAGGTAGATAAGTAGTTAATTTACGACGCACTGGTTAAACTACTGACTATGGTCCTAGATAAATCCTAAAGTGAAATATCTAAGCACAACCCCTCTTAATTTTGAACCTATGTTAGGTAACGTCTATATAAAAGGAAGTAACTACCAATAAAACCTTAGATTTCACAATAAACACAAAAATGGGCCCCAACTGGTATATTTATGAAGATTACAGGAAAATCACACAAATGAGCTAAAGATCTTACAACATAAAGCAAAATTGCATTTAATCAAAACCAGCTGGGCTTTAAAAATTTTCACAAATATACCATTCGTTCTAAGACGATTCAGGAGTAAATGCATACAAGACTGAAAAAAATAGAAGCCAGTTCGTCATCAATCTTTAATACGAATGGATACATTTTGTGAAGCTATTAAATGGGCCATCAAGAAGAGTACCAAAGTATCAATATTTAATCAAAGAGCTTACAATCAATCAATAATTTCCTCAGCAAGAATAAAATGGAAGATAATAATAATTTCTCAACAACATACAACACTCGATACAAGGACACAATAACTGGGTAAAAACATCATATTAGCATCTTTGAAAATAATTACGCTTTCAAAAATATGGTCAAAGAGTCCATTCGTCAAAACCCTCTGTGAGCAAATTGATAAAGAGCATCAAACAGAATGGAATGAATCAGGAAAAGGAAGAAGCATTTGCAATTCTTAAAGAACCCAACCAAATAATAGTATTAAAAGTTGTCACCCTATATCAATACAGTTCAACAAAACTATCTTAACTTTATAGGTTTGACATTAAATCAAACTTCTATAGCGTTTATAGAGAAATCTACTATACTACTTAAATTCTCTTTTAAATGACATTTAAAGACAAGATCATGAAGTGTTAATTTGAATGCTTGGACTAAAACCATTAAAAAACTGAAAAAAAAGACAAACAAATCAAACTTGATTATCTTCGCTACAACAGTGGTAATATTTTGTGCAAAACTCAAAACACGATATTTGCTCATCGCCAACAGCGCTATTTGAATAAGTCACCATATTCTTTGCCTTCCAGTTGGGCAGAAGTGGCAGTGCATGAAACAAGCTTGTGACGGGTCACTATATTCCAAAATTATCGCCAATTGAAAATGGTTTTAATCTCTATACTTCACCTGAGCATTTTTGTAACCCACTTTCTCTTATAGGTAAAATTTCAAAACCGAATAAAGTTTCATTAAATCTTAAATTATTTGAACTTGCACATAAATTTACTCATTTTGAAACATTTTATGTCATTACAAACATTTCATTTCGTATTTAAAAAAATTTGATTTCAAAAATAAATAATTACTAAATGTATGTTTCTAAAAAATGAAAACAAATTATTGAAAAGCGTATTTGACGTAAATACAATTTCAAGACTTAATGAAATTTTAAATATATATAAAAAAGGGACATTGTCCACTTTATAGTTTTGCTGCATCGATATTATTTATTGATGTGTAAATAAAAATAACAGACTAAAAAAATCAGCGCTATATTAAAATCGTATCTATTTACAAAATCTACAAGAGTAGCTCAAAATCTAGAAACAAATTTTACATACCATTCTGTTTATTCTTTCTATCTTCAAGAACCGAGCAATTTAAAATTTCATTAAAATAATATTTATTAGTTAAAAACAGTTGTAAAACACATCAGTTCGAAGTGCTTCGTAGAGTTAGAAGTGCGGTTTTGATCGCTTACATATTACAGCTCCTAGCTTTTTAAAAATGGCTTCGATCGGATTTATCTGGCGAATCGCCAAACGATTTTGCATGATCGTTGAATACGTTTTTTATACACTCTGCTGTCTAGAGGGTTATGCTTGTGAGCACTCGACGGTTTCGTTTTCACGTCAATAATTAAACTGAATAAGCTATAATACTATGTTATCACGCCGTTAAGTTCTAGTAATTATACTTCATATATTTTGCCTCCTAACTCTTAAAATATGCGGTCTATCAAATATTTTCAGACATAATTATACACATTCCCCTTTGATTTTGGGGTTTGAAAACTATCAATTATCGTTGAAGAATCAATTGGTCATTACTTTTAGCTTATAGAAAGTTTTAAAATATATTTTACTTTTATATTTTATACACAATGTTCAAAAATAATTACATCATTCCGTGTATCTATAGTTCTGACGTGTTTTGATCTTTCGAATGTAAAAAGCGAACACTTGTACTAAGTTCGGAAAACAAATACTTTTGAAAGATTCTGATGTTTAAAATATAATATTTCTACATTGCAAAATTATTTAGGAAAATAGGACCTGAATTAATATTAAACTTAATCAAACGATAATTAATAACTGTAAACCTAATCAAACGAGAAATGATTTCAATGAAAAAAACTTCCTATTTATTAGAAAATTATCACTTAAATTGTCGAATCCGACAAAATACAATACAAATGAATTTAAGTAGATTACTTATACGAAATTTAATCATCATTCTTTATCTCTAAAATCAAACTGAGAACTAATTAAAAGTAACCCCTAGATCTTTGAGTGTCTTAAAAGTCTCGAAATTTAAAATAATAGCCGAAATTTCGAAAAAAGAATTACAGTTTTATATAATATTACCTTCACTTTTCACCTGACAGAACTCGTTATTATTATAAATCTTAGTGAAATGAATTTATTAATATTTATCATTGATTTTACAAAAAAAACACTGTGAAAGAGGAAATACAAAGTTGATACATTTAATAAAACATCTACACCAGTCGGTGAAATTAGTTTGCAAAATATTAAAGAAAAATGAAATTTATCACAAATTTAATAGACCGATTTAATTTTTTAAATTTGCAATCAAAAATAATATCTATCCATCCGTTATGAAAATATATTAAAATTTTAAACACGTTTCGACTGTTAACAAGAAATTGCACCCCGTCAAGAAAAGTGACACATCTCAAAATTTCAGAATTTGAGAAACACCAACTTTATAAAACTTATATTGAAATAGTATAAGTTTCTTTTAAGTTTTAGGTAAGTATTTATGGTAGTAATTTCTATTATATTCCATAGAATATAATAGAAGAATAGCCCTTCGGCATGTCATACATATTTTGCAATGACATAACATCAAAATTTCTATTTTTTGACTTGTGTCACTTTTCTTGCCGGGATGCGAAATGTTTATAAAACATTTGTTTCCACTATTCGTCGTTAGAATTTCTGAATGGTTCCTCAAGTTTTTTAAGACATGAATAACTTAGGAGACATACTTTAGTAAGTAATAGGAATTTCTAAAAATCTATCTAAAAAGTCATAAACATGTCATAACCGATTTAACCAATCTTTTGAAATAATTCTATTCAAATTCAACCATTCCAATTACTCTATTATAATTTTTTTTGTAAATATCTTGTGAGATAACACATTTTTTATTCCATCAATTGAATTTTTTTGCTTTTAACAAAACTTATTTAATTATGAAAAATTTGATTAATTAAAATTATCACATGGTACAAAAATTTTATATACTTCTTTAGGTCTATAATTATTTCTTTGAATTTTCCAAAGCAAACTTGACAGATTGCTATAAAAATACGTAATTTTTTCATATATTTTAATTCATATAATTTTTATATCTTGAAAAATTTAATATTTATGCTCTTCCTAAGAGTGAAAAACATGTAGTGTTTTGTAAGAGCGCATAAATTAAAACTATTTAAATTTGTTAGGCCCATAAATTGCAGTTTTAAATTACTTTTTTGTAAGCTCCGTGTCCGTCTTTCGTTTGTTTCTAAACCTTCTGATGTTGTATTATAATATAGATTGAAAACGACTAATTATTCGGAATTTTATCACATAAGAATTTTAAAATTAGAAAATGAAACCATATTATTTTTTAATGAATATTAAAAAGAATTCATGTATTAGTATTTTTTTGTCCATAGCAAAATTCAGTATAAATATTTATTTATATTTTTGAAAAATGCTTCGTCTTTTGATGATATATAAGGAAATTTACTATTAAGTCTGCAACATTGGGTAAATATTCGTTTTAACAAAATTGAAACTGCCTGTGAGATACGCAAGAATAGAATAACTATGTTTCTAAAAACAATCGAAAGTTCATAGGTTTTAACTTTTCTTCTCCCTTATAAAAGACTTATCTGAGAAGTTTAAAAAATATTGTCTCATTTTAAACATTGATGTATTGAGAACTAAGAAGAATTTATACACATTTCTTGTGTGTGCAATGTTAGTTTTTATTTATCTACGAGTTATGTTCGATTTTATGAATTATTTTCAAGCAAAGAGAAAATTATCAATCTGCTACAGGTTGTTGAAACTCAAAAAGGATGAAAGTATGGATTGACTTATTACCGTCTTACAGGTAAGATAACTTTAGAAATTCATTTAAGAAAAAACATTACGAATCCATGTGAAATAGTTGTTTCACAGGTAAACAATTTGAACCTGAACATCCGTGGGAAAAACCATATTTGCCAAAATGCGTTATTCAAACTGCGTTTTCTGGTAACACCCTCTCCTTGTTGGTGAGAAAAGTAAGAGTTAGTAAGAACCAAGTGAAGAACGTTTTTAGTTGAGCTTTAATTTTCCACTCGGTGTTTAATGTGGTCCTCAACCATGATATGGGAATTATCCTGAGTTTGGCTTTAAATCAACTCATGAACTCTTATGTTGTTTAAGCATTTACCATCTGTTAGACACACTATTTTCCCTTTTGTGGCACACCAATTGAAAATTGCTAGTCTACTCGTTTCATTATAAAAAAGAGGAAATGTTCAGGAAACCTATGTTCCGTGACACGAAGTCTTGTGATACACTAGCAGTGATGCATTTTCGTGTCTACTAGGTTTGATTAGTTTGTCGCTCTCGTCATTTACTCGAGTACGAATTAGATAGGGACGAAACTGACTAGATTTTGATGAACGAGATACCTCGACCATCAAAATATGGTATGTTTTATTAATGATGTGGTAAATCGTCGAAACAAAAATTACCCTATTACTACAAGGGAAATGAAGATCCAAATAGGAAGATTTTGTATCTAAGGCTGGCCACAAGGCAGTTTTCGACACGAAGATAAACTACCATGTGGATTAATCCATTTGAGTCCACTAGGTTTGATTAGTTTGTCGCTCCTGTCATTTACTCGAGTACGAATTAGACAGGGACGAAATTGACTAGATTTTGATGGTCGATATACCTCAACCACCAAAATCTGTTATGTTTTATTAATGATGTGGTATATAGTCGAAACAAAACTGCCCTATTACTACAAGGGAAATGAAGATTCAAATCGGAAGATTTTGTATCAAAGGTTGGCCACTACAAGGCAGTTTTCGACACGAAGATAAACTACAGGAGGGTTAATCCATTTGAGTCCAATAGATTTGATTAATTTGTCGCTCCAGTCATTTACTCGAGTACGAATTAGACAGGGACGAAATTGAATAGATTTTGATGGTCGATATACCTCAACCACCAAAATCTGTTATGTTTTATTAAAGATGTCGTAAATCGTCGAAAAAAGCCTGCCCAATTGCTACAAGGGAAATGAAGATCCAAATCGGAAGATTTTGTATCAAAGATTGGCCACTACAAGGCAGTTTTCGACACGAATATAAACTACAAGTGGGTTAATACATTTGAGTGTCACGAAATTATTGATTTGTGTACTATTGCTTTTATCTCACAATTCGGATAATTACCTCACAATTCTAATTCACTAATTTACCTCACAATTCGCACTTAAGGATAAAACAGTCACATATTTTGGTTTAAAGAATCCTAGGAAAGATAGACAGGCAAATATAGACAGTAAGATACTATTCGTCAAGATACTCAAAACTGGTTAGCAGTTATGCTTAGAGGACTAAAGTGGGTTCCTGTATAATTCTCACCCTCTATCAGAATAGCGACGCTTGAGTTAGAAAGCGAAGCAATTTGTGCAAAATCCCTCTCCTTTTCAATCCACTCAAAGGGAACGGGGAACACATTGATCATTTCTGGACTCGGGGTAGTCTTTTGTGTCATGTATACCGCCATAACGGAACGATTTCTCCTTTATATACACGGGACTCGATCTCGATATTTATCATTACCGTCCACCATCCATATACCACAAGCACATTACTCCTGGGGGATTCCTCTCTGCCGCCATCTTAACACTACATTCCTGAACCAATCAAAGGAAATGGCACTGGAGTGTAAATTCACCAAAGGCCATAAATATTGTTTTAATTTTTTGTGCACGGTGAGATTCACGTTTGATAATGTTGGTGACATTTCATTAATTTTAACAGATTAAATTTATGTTCCTCATTACTTCTTTGTATTAGTGATTAATGCTATTTTTGCACGTGTTACTTCTTCGGTGTCTTGTTGCTTCTTACATAAGGAGAGTAAAAAACCACACATTTTCAAAAGCCTCGATTTTGAGATTTTTACGGATGTGAATAGTCTATTTTATGCTCTTTCATATAATTCATTTTTGTTATTTTAAGAAAGAAATTACGCGTAGAGGGGTTTTATTTAAGATCGCAAAAAAAACATTTTCTGTCTAGCTAAATGTAAGGTTGATGGTAACATCAATGGAATGAAGAGTGTGTCCAGTAAGTATTCCGAATGTGACGTCACTTGAATTGATTTTCGGATATGATTTCAGCAATTAGCCAATTGTTATTTTTAAGGACGCATTCTGAACATGATAGTTGATTATCCCGTTAGATTAGATGCCAAATTTTTCTGAAACGTCAATAAAATTCATTTTGAGGGATCCCCAGTGTGTATCACGTGAGCGAATTTGGGTAGCGGAAGTAAAATTTCCGCTTTCGTCTGGTTTGTTTGCATTGAAATTTTTACTCATTGAGTACAGAAGAATTTATCTGAGTGTGTTCAAGAAAAACTTTCAAATTCCAAATGCATAGTGGAAAAATAAAAAAAGTTTTATTCTTTAGAAGTACAATGCTGTCAAAACATGTTTAAACACAACCTCAGTCACATTAACTTGAAGAAACGTACAGGTCACCCATTAATGAACAGACTTATATGTATTTTTTTAATGAAACGTTTATTTATGAAGGAACGTTCTCTTTCTAATGGTTAATGAAACATTAATAATGATTAAATATATGGAGAAAAGGAAGTTAGAGTTTTTTAGTTTGCTTTTCATAAAGCGTAATAGCGTAAGTAGAATGGATTGGTCAGCAAAGAAAATAATATAATTACACATATTTATTATTCTAAATGCGCAATACTTAGTTAAGGAACGATTATAACCCGATGCATAAATCATTAAAAACAAGCTTTTAACGACGAGTCCAGATAGATTATTGCTGTTATAGTTTTTCTCTCGGATTAATTATATCTTCAATTGTTATATTTATTATTGAGTAGGTAATTTTTATATTTCTTATAGCACTATTGTTAAGATTTTTGTGTCAGTTATTATATGAAATATCAATTAATCTTGTAGAATATCTTTTTGTTTTCCAGAAAATTAAAATTATACTTATCTTCAAAAAAGTATGAACAAAATATTGCAAAACTGTAATAAAAATAAAATGTAGCCAATTAATTACGTGTTTTTCCCTTCCAATACAACCACAATTACAAAAACAATTATAATACAAAATACGTGTGTAATTCCGGAACTCTAAGGTAAGAAAATCAAATTCCTATTAAACAGGTTTCGATTTAAGTAGGTTTTACTTATAAAGTCATTTTATTAGGAAGGTTTCTGTGCGCTGGTACCACAAGTGTGTATAAAAACAATTATTTATAAATTTTTATTTATAGCTAGAATTATGTGCAAGTTTATAGCAAAAAGTAAAGTTAATGCGTTGCGAATCCTGTTAGCGTCTGTTAAATTTTAAACTTATTGCTTCCTAATATCACACATTTGAATGTTCCATTCACTAGTATTAACAGTTGCGTGATGCCTAGCTTTCCGTTTAACTAGTGCTTACACCTACAAAATGCGTTTTCTGGATAGGCAGCTGCATTTGGAAATACTAGCTTCGAATGCAGCTGCCTGTATAAATATGTTCAGTATATATAAAAGGGGGTTTATATGTCATTGTGAGTGAATGCATTAAACATTTGAGTTCTAAAAGAAATCTGTATTTGAAAACTCAGAATAACAAACATGCCAAAAAAATAACCACAGTTGATAACACACAACGGAGATTTCGAGACTCGAAATTGAATCTATATCCCAAAAGTATACATAACAAAGAAAGCAGTCCTTCCATTTCTGAATTTAAGCAAACACAGGAGTATGTATAAAAAGTTCCAGGATACTACCAGGAAATTGTCATGGTGGGAAAATGATGATGGCCCTTGGAGAGAATTTCATATATTTCTTATATCACATGGAAGAAACATCGGAAGTGAGTAGTTCAAATCGCCCAGCCTAATGTTTTTATCTGAATGGAAAAAGCAACCCTTGGGATGCTAAGAAATGGATGGAAAAAAGCAACCCATTTCTGAGATCGGCTGTGGCTCATCGTGAACGAAATGGTGGCTTGAACTCGGGGGCCACATTGGTATGAAATAGCTACGGTTGCAGTGAACGGTTTTTCAAGTTTATGCTTTCTGTTGATCACGTGGGTGTGAGGGAATTTGAGAATTGACGGAGACGAGTTGAGGGAAATTATTTCTGCCTTGCGAAAGTATTCTCAAACACTTTCGGTGGAATATGTCGAAATATAAACAGTTAGCTAGATAGTTAATGGTATTGTGTATGGATATATGAAGACGTATTGTAGAACATTTGGAATAGTTTATTAACGAATGTCATTATAACTGATGTTATTAGATGTTTTTAAAATTATAAAACTGAAAAACGTTTTTATTCCAGAGAAGAACCTAGATTATCAGAGGTGATTAGACCTAGGGTATCTGAGTTAACCAGAAACTCAGGTAATACGTACGTAGAAACACAAAACGGCTTATGTGAAATACAGAACAAAATTACTGTTTGTCATGTTACCAATAAGGTAAGTGTACGGGTAATAAACATTGTATTAGTAATAGATACTTTTCAATTCATGAAAATAAGCTTTATATGCTTCCTAGAGATTGAAAGTACAAGTAGGTTTGAAGCTAGCGCACTCTGGATGGTGATGCTTGAACAAAAGGTGACATCATGTCATGATGGCTGCATGGTAGCTGATTTTCTGATGGGGCTAGGCTTGGTGTCTAAGTGAGATTTCCTTATCACTTTTTTTAGGAAGTAATTTAGAAATTTTAATCATAATTTTGAATAACTTTAATTCATAAAACATCATTTTGTCTTTTCTTAGATAAAAAATTGTGCAGAAATCGTTTCTTATGTTTAATTAAATATCAAACAACCTATTGTTTCCGAAACATGGGTGTCTGTTACTGGAACTACATTTCAGCTATAAAACAAGTAACAGACACCCACGTCAAAAAGTGAATCATTTCATTTTTTTTATTTCCCTTTAATTTTCTGAATATTTGGGATAGACAATTTTTAACGAACAGGAACGAAACGGAAACGCGTGTTGGTTGTACGCGTGCATTGATATTCCTTGTTTCTTTCGCTCGGAAATCGCTCGCTATCATCAAAAAATCGACAGTACCTTGATGAGGAGATTTCTCGTCATTTGCAAAATCGGTCACATTTTGATGGACACGATATATCATAGAAATCACTTGGTTGGTAAAGAATAATTTACACTCGGATTTGTGTCAAAAAATTGTTAGAATTTTAACATAAATTAGGACGAAAAATTGACGATTAAACCTTTAAAACCTTCTAGAAAAAATAGTGCTCAACGGTCTTCTGTTTCGCAGTACCTTCTTATCTATTTGAAAAAGTGCGCATACAGGAGCTCGAAGTTTATTTAAAGCTTAAAAAGAAACCTCGGTATCAAAATCGGCTTGAATATAAAGGGCTTTCTGTTAATCTAAACTCTAATTATCAAGGTTTATAATATGCGATTTATAGATATCAAAATTTGATTGTAGGAGTGAACAGTATCTTTTATAAACCTATTACTCTAAAAAACATATTTCGTGTTTTAAATATAAGGAATAAATAATACTTATATTTTAATAAGAGGTAGAAACACTGGTTTGTGCAATGGTATTTATTAAAGTAGTTATGCATAGATAATTACTTTATTGATTGTTGTTCTACAGGAAAAATAAATGTTCCGATACAACAAAAATACAAGTAATAATATTATCAAAATATTAATTAATTACGAGTAATAATATTATTCTAAAATATTAATTATTTACGAATAATAATATTATTAAAACATTAATTAATTTCAAGTAATAATATTAATAATAACAATTATTGCAGCAAGTTATATTGTGTGTTTTATATCATTATACTTAAGATGAAAGGTATCTAAAATAATAACAAAAATATTATTATTGTTAATTAAGTTGAACATAAATAATAACATGATTACTAATTATAAGCTAGCATAACCAAAATTATTATAACAAATCGACAATAACAAACATTCTTTCACAAATTTTAACACTGTTAATTCCAGTAACAAACAGAACAAATTATGAAATTGGTTACTACTGATGAAACAAAAATATTAGTAACAATTAAATTATGGGAAGTAATTATAACATTAGAGATTATTTTGAATTAACTTTCCAAGGCTTAATAATGAAAATAGTTGCAGAGAACTAATGACAATTATACAAATGCATACAGATAATTATGGCATGGACCATAAAAATACTAGCACAAATAAACAGTCATTATTTTTATTGACTATAAAATATTTTTTTCGTAAATGCAAATAAGAAAAGGCAACTAAACAGAATTGGTATTTTACCTCATTGTCTTGACCAAATTCTGGAATCATTTCTTCCTTGGATATTGCTGAAAGAAAACGAAAGACAAATAATGCTTTGTAATAATTTCTCAATGGATTTTAAAAATACATCTCAAAACTCTAAATTTATTCACTATCACACGTGGTTCACAAAATGGCCGTACATTGTTTTTGAATTTATAGTCAAATGGCAACCATGAATACAACATTAAATAACACTAAGCAATTTTATCTCTATGAGAAGTTTACACGTATATATCCTGTATGCAATCTGTAGTCTTCCCTGAGAGAATTCTAACAATTTTGACCTTCTTCACCAATAGAATCGTTCCTGGAATTATTTCAACCAATAGATGTGGTTATTTAGTCACTGGTGTGTTGATGGGTAAAAGAAATGCTAAACTATTCGGGAATATTGGCATGCTTAGAGGGTTTTCTTATAGACAAAAAGATTGATAGATCAGACAGAAAATATAAGAAAAGAATAATATTATAAGAAAAAAAAATTTAAAAAAAATTGATCATTGGTCTTTTGAATCAATTTATCTATAGTTATGAAATTACGGGTGATGATTTAACTCCATTTTCATCCCATTTAAATACTAGAACAAGTATGATTCAAGTAGCAATTATAAATTGTAATATTCTCATTTTTCGCAAGAAAATTATGCTTTGGATGTGGTAGACAACTAGACATCATAAGACTATTGATAATTTGGACTGTATAAGATATCCATTGCTGAGGTTATTAAATATTAAGCGGAAAACTATTCATTCTGTATCATTTGCATCAAAATCAAATAGAATTAGACGAATAGGATATGTGATTGCTGCAATATGTGACAATATCCAGGGATTTTAATAGAATGTATACACTTTTATTTTAATTATGAAAAGTTTTACCTAGTAACGCTTGAAGTTGCCTAAAATAAAGTTTATTTACTCTTTTACTAATATAAAACAATTTTATAGAAACTATTAACCACTGAACTCCCTAATGACTATCATTTCACTTTTATTTCAGTAAGAAAACCATTAAGTTATTTATTTTCTTGAAAGACATAAAAATAATTACACTAACTAAAATTACAACCTCTAATTATTAGAAAAAATATAAATATAATAATGCATAAATGCCATCAGACTACAGTAAACTCTCGATTATCAGGGGAATTGAGTGGCTCGGCAACCACATAAGTGAATTCAGCGTATAATCCGCAAAATGGATAAAAAGAGCACAAATCAACACAAAATGTTTTTGAACAATTTTTATTTTCAATAGTGTGACTATGCATACAATAATGAAACAATAAACTGTAGATTTCTGAACTTAAAAGTTTGTTTATTCACTTATTCACACAAAAAAAAATCATCAGTGAATTGTATATATATATATATATATATATATATATATATATATATATATTGTGTTAAAACACCTATTTTTTTATTTGAGATTGAAGTTTTTTCAATAACATTTTAACACAAAGCGGATAAGCCGTAAAGTGGAAAATATGCTCTCAGATAATCGGGAGTTTATTGTATTGATGTGTATCACAAGTATTAAAATTCCCATTAAAAAGTTTTACTATTTATGTTTCCCGCATTAAGGCAAGAATTATCCATCTGATTATATGTGCTTCAAAGTAGATTTACAATAACCTAACATAACCAAAAGCCACCAAAAAATCACGCAAAAATAAATATATCAATACTTTATATATTTTTATTTAAAAAAATAATATTTAACAGATACTTGCACTGCATAGAAAGCTCTAATTCATTCAAATATCATTGCATAGAAAATATTATAGTTCTATTTCAATACAAATTTTTTTTATGATTTTGTCATACATTTTAAGGATAGATTTACAGAAAAAAAAAACACGTTAGAAAAAAAAAAAAAAAAAAAATCGGAAAAAATAAAATCTGAACCGATGCCATTTTTAACTGTAAAACTATAATTTTTAACACAACATAATGAAAAACGTATGCACTCTCCTATTTCAAAATATTATTTGTGGTATAATAATTTAATAGTTTTGATTCCGACAAATATTTTAATGATCGTTTAACAGCAAAATAGCAGGATGCAAAATAAAATAAAAGGCATAAAAATAAAATATCAACCAATGCCATTTTTACCAAAAAATCATAATTTCTTAGCAAGAAATAGCAACGCTTAAAGCAGTTCCCTATTTTAAATGAGTTGTGATTAAAAAAAAAAAACTTTGCTTTATAATTCTGACACACGTTTTAATGATCGATTGACAAAAAATAACGCATTGTGATACAAAAAAAAGCATAATGTCACTGATCACTGCAGAATCATAGAATAAAATAGTCACAAAAATAGTCTCAACTAATGCTATTTTTTGAGAAAATTAACACGAACACTCTTCCATTTTTAAGCGCGGTGAATTTATTCGAATCGCAAATGCAGGTCTTCGAACGCCATTTCCACAAAATGCATCCGATGGGATTCGAAATCGCTCTCCTCAAATGAAAACGTAGAAAAATTATCGACTAGGGCTTTCCCTTCGCATGAGTCATAGCGGAAAGAAATCGAAACAGGTAAATTGCGTGGGCGCCAGTCCGACGTCTTCTGCCGTAATAAATCGCACCGGGAGATCCAGACGGCCTAGCTGCAATCATCTCAACTGCTAAACCACTGTGCACTCTATAAATAACTCCGGCCTCACGACCGCCATTGATTTCCTTTCATCAGAATTTATCACTTTGAAGCATGCGTTTGTTTTTAGGCGGTGTAACCGATACGCGAGTAGAAATGAGCTGGGATTAATATTAAAGGCTGTTCCTTAAGGTTGGAACATAAATCAGTCGCAACATGAATTGTGTATGCGAATAATGAACAAATTTCGAATTTTGAAACTGCTGCAAATATAATTCCACAAATATATTTTGCCAAACGATATTCATTGAAAAGTTAAAATTCTTTCAAATAGATATTTTTTATCAGAAAATAATTATTCTTAAAGAAGCACAGTGTTATTTCATTCTGCTGTTCAAATACCCACGCATGAAACAAATTGGAGGTTACCTTAAAATGTAAGGTCTTCTTGTCGCCTTGGCAACGTTTGGCGATTAATCAAATTGGTACTGACCAATCAACTACCATTTTATTCGGAAATTTTTCTGTGTAATTTTTACGGGCAACGTCGTGAAATTGTATTCAAAGACAAGACAAGTGACGTCACTTTTGAAGCACCAACAGCAAACACGTTTCTCCCCTCAAAAAGAATGCTCTCACTTGCATTAATACATCAATTTGATAAATAAAAATGCTACATAAATTTGATGCATAAAAATGATTCATAAATTTGATGCATATTTTACTAGCGACTTTTATTTTTGTTTTAATTGAAATAGTTATATTTTCCTTTTGATATTTTTTGCTGTGTGGCAATAGGAAGAAGAAAGAAGCCCTCAATAGGTATTTTAGCATTTTTTTGCACAACACAATGAGCATCGATAGGAGTTCCACAAGTATGTAGTTGGAAATATTCTACAAATTCACTAATGACTGTTAATTACATTTCAATTACATTACGAATTGAATTTTGACACAGCTTCTTGTTCTACTACCAACGAAATATTTGTACGTAAGAGCCTACAAAATCATTGAAATCGAACCCTCACTACTATTTTCCCGTTTGTCTCTAACGATCAGATGAATAATTCGAAGGCTGTAGACATAGAAAATGAACACTGGAGAACAACGAACAGTTTTAATAACAAACATTGAGACACATTGAAGAAACACAATACACTACGAGATATCAATTTAAAATCTATAGGTACGATATAATTTAAGAATTTCGGCTTCCAACACACTACACGAATTGAGATGCTATTTCGTCCCACGATACAGAAAAAACAGAGTAAACCTAAACAACGAAGTTCCTTTTACAAACCCTAAATATATATCAGGGTAGGTCTAGATAAATACATACCAATTGATAAGGCATTAATAAAATATTTTACATTGAAGGGTCGATTAGAAATACCTCTCAATAACGTAATCTGACTTGACACATATAGTTACGCTATTTTCCGTTAATGAATAACAATTTTTGTACGCAAACAATACAACAATATGGATTGAATTAATGATTCCTCTGAAAATCTTTTTAATTCCCTACGGATTCCTGGCAGCGCACGCGAATTCCAGACTTTTCCCGTCGTCTGATAACCCAAAACAAGAATGACTCAGTGGCGTTACCTAAAACCCCGCAGGTGCTTGGAAAAGAAAATAAGTTTCGGATCGGAATTTTCTGCTGAATTTTGTTCTTGTGGAACGATTGTTCGCAATTCTTTCCACGTGGCTCGCTCATTACTCAACAAATAATGTATACTATAAACTACTTTTAAAGCGCTAGTTGGTACGAAATAGCGTGTTACGCCTTTGTCAAGCCTTTCCTACTTCGAGAGCGAAATAAAGTGTAACGAATCAGTTTCTGTTCGCATCTGCGGGAGTACATAAGGTTTACTACCTTGTGAAAACCTACCTTACTTTTGTGCAATGTGTATGTGCTGTGATGCTTGTAAAATAAAATCCTTCTGATTATGTCATCTTTAAAAATTATAACGTGGTATTTTTAATGTCGAAATTTGTTTAGTATAAAATGCAGAAAAAGAAGGAAACCAAGATTGCGGATTGACCAATCATGTCTGTTCGGGTTAGAACATACTTCACTAATTCACTATGTAATTCGTACTGAAATGCCAGCAGTTGAGAGCTTTTGATCTATCAGCTTAATCTTCAATACACAAGTCCTAAGAAACATATGTCTGTTCTTTACGTATTTGGATATAATTCAAACGTTATCAAATATAAAAACGCAGAAAAGAAGGAAGTCAAGATTAAGTACGCTAGTTCTAAAACTAAGCATGCCTGTTCAGGTTCGAACAAGTTTCACTAATTCCCTATGTGGATTAGCACTGAAACACAATCTTGCTAAAAAATGCGAGCTGAAGACAGCATCATAGAGCTCAATCTATACAGGCCATAGTAAAAAGTAACAATGTATGTTTTAGGTTGTATGTTTCTGTATGTTTTTGGTTGTTAAGTAGTTAAATTTACGTCACATTGGTGAAACATAACGGACTATTGGCGACGAAATACATTCGAGTTGTACATCTATCAGAAAACAATTCAGATAAATTCACATAGAATGTTAAGAAGAACACAGAACAGATGTTAAGGTTATTTAAGTCCTTGAATGCAAGTCAAAGTTTGTTTAGTCAAAAGAAGTGAGCCCTTGTGTGCTTGTCTGAGGAGACAGAACATAAATGCTTCGCCATGTCAGATGAAGGTGATTGATTTTCTAATTTGCAGCCAAATTCAATAAGATTTGAATAGTAGATCGATAAAAATATTAATATCGATCTACAGACTAACACTCTAAGGAGGGATAAGTAAAAAAATTATTAGCTAATAAGCTTTAGGCGCTGGCAGTAGTAAGATTACGTAGATATTTTCTTGAAGTTATAAGAAATTTCACCGAAGAGTATAGAGAATACTTGGGCAATATATTTTGTAACATATTTTGTAATGCATTAAATCGATTGAAACCGTGAAGATCAATTTACATAGACCAGTAGGAAAAATGTCGTTTCTTCATGTCTTCTGTATAAATATTTTTTTCCAATTTAAAATGCAGATAATAAGTAATATGGGATCTGAGCACTTTGCTAGGAGTATTAAGCAAATGTTTCACTAGGTAAGACTTTACTGAAAACTAGAGAGAATGATGCTGTAATTTAAATTGTGTATTGTAATGCAATCGGATACAAATAGATGGGAACTGTAGATAAATCTCAAAACAATTATGCTTAATCTACACCAACTGTAGAACAAAAGAGACGATGAGAAGGTAGTTCTGATATCCAGATCAAAAGAGCTACAGGAAACATATGTGAAGCTAAGCGTTTTTAAAATATGTAATAAGGGGTTAGATACCTTTTAAATGTCAAAATATGCAAAAAAAATCACTACATTTCGAATCTTAATATCTGCATGAATAAATTATTTACATAAATGAAATTTTGTATGCAGATTTTAACTACCTTTATCTTTTGTAAACTATTTGTAAAAAAATTTCTACCCCTTAAATATATTGTAAATTGGACCAAAATGAAATGCATTGTTTTTGTTGTTAGAATATTATATGGTGCATTGCGCGCAGTTTTCTGGGCAAAATAATTATTATTATGAGCTGAATTTTTTTTTATATACTTAAAAATATATAATATAATTACAATGACAAACTCTTGTATTTTTTTTAAAATTTCTTACAAAAAAAAATTTTTTTAATAAAAAAAAATTGAAATTTTTTTTAAAACACAAAATTAACCTTTTTCCAAAAACTTTTAACAAGATAGACAAAACAGTTGGTCATTTTAAACATATATATGGTTTACATAAGCAATTAACATTTCATGTAATTCTAACCAACCATTCCAGAGAAATCTTGCGCGCAAGTGGTAAAATCACAGTTTTGAGATATCGTCGTTAAAAACAATTCGCTTGTGAAATTCTTTCTCATTAAAGGAAGGAAACAAATGAAACTAAAAGTAGAATTCAAAGTACATCGTTCCTAGATAAAAAATATAATTAATTAAACAATGTACATGGAGATGGCTTTAGCAATATAGAGCGTAGCTAAATTATACATTTTTGTGAACACTGATATCGAAGAAGTACAAAATGTAAACAAACCATTTGTCTCTAAATGTTTGATTAAGGGCTTCACTCTTTTAACCATAACTTCCTTTCTAGAATGAAATTTTACACCAGGTTTGTTTTAAAACGTTGCTAAGAAACAAAGCTTTAAAATTAGATCTTAATATTTTTTTTTGAAAATTTAAAAGGTACCTAATTCCTTAACTTTATGATTCTTTTGTAAGAATCTAAAGAAATTTTTCTGAAGGTATCTATAAACAATGAAACAAGGATCACAGAAATACTGGTAATTGTGGCAGGTAATAAGTCCACAATTTTATGTTAAGTATTAAAACACGGATTACTTTGGAGCAAAATATTAGAACACAGTTCATACTAAAACAACCAGTTAATTTTAAAAACATGGTTCATCCTAGCATAACATAAGAGCACAGATTATGTAAGAACAAAAATACTACTAAATAAATTAGGTAAGTATTTTAATTAACTTCGCACTGGAGCAACACAATGCTAAGAGAAAGATCCTAGGACAACAACCCGTAATTTTGAACCGTGGTCAGATGACTTGGTTCAAATTAGAACGTGGTTCTTATTGGAACAAAATATTAGAACACAGTGCGTATAGTTCAGAATAGAACGAAATTATACAACATTGTTCATATTGGAACAAAAGTTTACAGCACTGATCAAATTAGAACAAAATATGCGCACAGTTCATATTAGAAATAAGAGTATGGTTTATATTTTAACGCGATTCATATTCGAGGAAAATATTATAACACCGTTCATATTTAAAAAAAAGTATTATAACGTGGTTAATACTAGAAAAAGTATTCAGTGCGCAGTTCATTTGAACAAAATATTCGAACATGCTTGATTTTAGAACAAAACATTAGAACTCAGTTCATATTAGAATAATATATTATCAGTCGAAAAGACGTTTATACTACTGTGATAAAAAAATTACCCGGAATGCTGTCACAAAACAAAAGGTATCAGTTTATTGGTTAAAATTTATTACACCTCCTTCAAATTAATCTCTACAAATTCTTTTTAGAATCTCCTCCGACTTCAATGCACTTGTGCCAACGGTTTTTCCAATCCTCAAACCATGCCTTAAAGTTGTTTTTATGAAAACCCCATTCAGGGTTCGTATCGAATTTTATTTTGTTGCATCAATGAACTCAAAACGGTGACCACGAAGAGGGAGTTTCGCCTGTGGAAATAAGAAATAGTCACATGGTGCCATATCAGTTGAGTACGGAGCTTGTGGAGCCGTATTTGTTGAATGCTTTGCCAAAAAATCACGAATAATAATGGCATCGTGAGAAGGCGAATTATCGTGATGCAAAACCCATCGCCACAATCCAGGTCATTTTCGACTTGTTAATTCGACGAATGATATAAGAAATTGTTCAATAATGTGTCTTATTATTAAATGACGATCAGTAAGCATCAATTCTCTGACCTGATTGACATGTTAATCATTAGTCGAAGTGGATGTTCTACCAGATAGCGAATCATCTACAACTGATTCTCTACATTCTTTAAACTTTTCATACCAATCATCTATGTAAAAGCTTTTTGAAACATTTTAAATGTGTTAGTAGCAGAATTTCCATTGCGGATACAAAATTTAATGCATGTTCTTTGCTCAATTACATTCGACATTTTGGAAAATCGACGAAGTGAAAATTCTTCTCTTTTTAAAAACAAATTTATTTTCAGACGATAAAATTAAATAATCCCTGATTGTTGCCACATGTTTATAAAAGTCGTAAAAATATTCGATAAAAGGTTGCAGACGATATCTACTATATAATTATTTTAAAGGAAGCATACCGGGTACATTTTGATCACAATAGTATATCCCCCACATGATATTGGACTTCTGCCCACGCTTCGTTCTATTTCTCTCAAAAAACACTCGCACGTCTCGTTTCGAATAAATTTACGATTTCCACCCTTCGTTTCATCTGAGCAACGAACACAACACACGTGCTGCCGAGAAAAGGGTCAGTGGCCAATTGGCCAGGCAATTGTCCAATCGATAAAGGCCAGTTACCGCGGTCACGTAGAATATTATGTACGGATTTCTCTGCCTCTCCAGCCAATTCAGCCCGAATGAGCTGTTATTATTAAAGAGCAGGAGAGAGTGAAGCCCTTATTGCGTGATGCAGATAACATTTGCTCGCCAATAATGTATGTACGCTAGATGTATTTGCCGGAGCCAGATGGGTCTATTTCCTGCAATGCCACTCAGGTTAATCGATCCTTGAAAGTTACTTTTCCAGCGTAGCTACTCCTCTAAGATGCTCCTCATTAATATGAAATATCCAGTTTCCGTATAGCATGTGAAGTTTGGTATTGAAGAGGGAGAGGTTTTGAGGTCGGAGAGGTTTAGAGGTGGGAGAGTTTTTGATGGGAAAAATTTTCGAACTTATTTTGCTTGAAATCACTTCAACCCCACGTGTCGATGTAGTGTGAAGGCATCGTAAATATGTACTTTAAAATGTGTAAGCTATAAATAAGTTTGGAGTTTAGTTTTCAAGTGGGAGAGAAGCTCATGAGAAAAAGCTTTTGAAGTTAAGAGAGGAATTTTCAGTGGGAACAAGCAAACCTAACCGAAATTGAAGATTTTATTTCCACTACCCAAATCCTCTCGCATGATACACATCGAGGTTACATTGAAATGCAGTTTATAGCCATTTTCGTAACATTTGGCGTTTAATATAATAATATCTCGATGACTAATCAACTATCTATATTAATTCAAAATTCACACCCCTTAATTGGTCGAAATTCCAAACTTTCACTCAACAATAAACTGCGCGGAACTTGAACTTAAACAATTCTTCTGTAAACTCGCCATTAAATTCTACGATAATCTTGAAATCATTGATAACCCTGCAATTAAGTGTATCCTCAGATACGACTTTCGCCATCCTAAGTTCAGCAAAAGGCCAAAAGATTCTAAATAAATATATATATTTTAAATTTTAACTTGAAATTTCGTTTTTCCTTTCATTTTATTTTCTATCTTGCTTTGATTCAATCATCTTGACATAAGCTGTAGAGCACCAATTACACTCATTCTATGACTCCGTCCAACCAAGTATCCAGCCCTCTCATTGGACCAACACAACCAACTTGTTGGAGTATATAAGGTTATATCTAACTAATTTTTGGTTCAGTTCCAGCTACGTTCTAAAGGGAGAGAGAAGGCCGTCGGTCTAAGATCTCCGACCCACCTGTTACTTTCTATTTCTATTCAAAATTCATTATTTATTTTATCAAATTTTATTGGCGAAGTTTTAATAATAATTCGATAAACAAACCAAGTAACGTCAAGTACGGAATACGGATAAGAAACATGTTCCATCGCAGAAACACTCCCTCTATTTACATTTGGTTTTGACAGAAAAATACTCTAACATTTATATCGCTTTAATCTGATTGAAGTCTGCTTTAAAGACATAGTTTTCTTACATTTATTTCGAAAAGTCTATTTGAGAATCTGAAACAACCTGTTGGAAATTTGCAATTTGTGTTAATATCAGTCACTGTAGCCTTTCCCTCGAATGCACGAATAAAAAAAGTATGTTTCCATGGCAACAACACATCTGTAGTGAGCTTAGGATTTAAAATTCTCTTTCCCTGTTTTTCTTCTATACCTTTCTGCCAATGTCGTTCTTGCAATTTAATAATGTATAATTTTAATTGTATGCATCGTTTCATACACAAAGAAAACACGAATATCCTACAATTTAGATATTTTTACTATTATTTTGGCTTAAGTTGTTCCAAGCCGATTTCAACACTTGGAAATCTTTTTTTTTACTCGTTAAAATGTTTACTCTTATGTATCAATTTAATGTATTGATTTGCTTTAACGGTCTGAACTTGAACAAATAAATTATTGTTAACTTTATATTTTAAATAACATTGAGCTAGTATCTTTTTATCCTATTTTATGACCAGTACTTAAGTACTTAAATTGTTCTGTTTATCCTTTTATGCTGGTTTGTTTGTGTATTTCCAAAACATTTGGCAACCTCAATTTAGATTCTCCATTTTGATGATAAAGATAAGTGATCCATTTACGTAATCCTAATCCCTCCCTCCTATTTAAGTTAAAAAAACATTCTTCTTACATCTATCCTAATTCTTAAGATAGAGCTCATTTTTACTCTTGTGGATATTGTTCATTCAACTTCATTAAAAGAGAGAGTTGCTTACGTCAACGTATAGGTAAAAGTATTTTCTTCAATCAGTTGAAAAAAAGATTTTATTCTGTAAATTAAAATTATATTAACATGGAAGTTTTAAGTAATCTTGAATAAAGTTCTTGGGCAAGAGAAACTCTACATAAATGACAAAAAAAATTACTATAAAATCAATTTAATTACTTAGCAGTAACTTCCATTTAGTTAGAATTATTCACAAAAGAAGAATTGAATTTTCAGACACTAATTCATTGTTTCAAAAATGAAGTGTTCTCCTCGAAGGTGATATCTTATTTCTAAAGTTTTATTAGGAGGTCCTTTTTTTAACTAAAATGTTCCCGTTTTCTTTGTTTCAAATTCACTGAAGCTTAATTAATGAAGTTCTTGTGGGAGAATTGACGTTCTTGAAAATCTCTTACAAAACAATTACTTAGCTTTATTATGCACCGTTATTATTTCTACCAAATTATTTATAACCTCAAGATGCATCATTTTTAATCAGCAGTTGAAAATTTCCCTATTTATTAAAGGTTAAAATCACAAGAAAATAAATTACTAGTTACGAGAAACGGTATGGAGAATGTTCCTGTTTGCAGATTGAAAATAAATATTCTTGATATGACAAAATTCTTAGATCGTATCACTATTATTAATTAAGCTGAAAATAAAATCGCTCTACAAAACCTTTTGTATGTCTGTTGAAGTTCAATACAAAGACTGTTTTTTTAATTTTCATTGCTACCTACAGCTTATGGATGTCCATAGCATTAGCTTCTATTTCCTTGTTTACAATTTGAAAACTGGATTTTTTCCATGGATGACTAATGTTTAATTATAAATTAAATTTCGTACATTAGATTATAAATTAGCTTGGTTTTTGGTGATGAAAATATGCAATACCCTGTATAATTTTTTAATGTCAGTTCTGTTTCCTTTGATAATCACAAAGAGAAATTGTTCCCTGGTTATTATCTCATTTATCCTCTATTTTGTAGGGTAAGAAAGATCTTTCTTTTTTTAAGTCCGAACTATTCTCTGAATGACCACGACTTACAGCAGCAATAACAACTCTTTAGGTCTCGGAAGTAGAGGGGAGTACATTAATTATAAATTAAATTTAATGTATTAGGAAAAATATATTCCAGTTATTTGGTTATGAAAAGGTGTGATTCTCTGGAAAATTAATATTTTATATTCTGGTTGTTTGGTTATGAAAAAATTTGATTCTTTGGAAAATTAATTTTTTAATGACAGTTTTGTTCCCTTTCTTAGCCACAAAGATAGAGATCGAAATCGTTACATGGGCCATTATAGTTTTTATCCTCTATTTTGTAGGGTGAGAAAGTGCTTTCTTTTTTTAAGTCCGAATAATTCTCTGAATGACCACTACTTACAGCACCAAGAATAACTCTTAGGCTCTGATGTAGAGGGAAGTAAGTTTATTATAAATTAAATAAAAATTACTATAAATTAAATTAAATTTATTATAAATTAAACAAAAATTACTATAAATTAAATTAAATTTATTATAAATTAAATTAAATTTATTATAAATTAAATTAAATTAATTATAAATTAAATTAAATTAATTATAAATTAAATTAAATTTATTATAAATTAAATTAAATTTATTATAAATTAAATTAAATTTTTTATAAATTAAATTTAATTTAATAGGTAATAATATATTCTGGTTGTTTGGTTATGAAAATATGTGATTCTCAGGAAAATAATTTTTTTAATGACAGTTTTATTCTCTTTGATAGCCACAAAGAGAAAGAAATTGTTACATGGTTATTATCTTTTTTATCCTCCGTTTTGTAGTGCGAGAAAAAGTTTTCTTTTTCTAAGTCCGAATAATTGTTCTGTGAATGACCATGTTATGCGAGACATGACTTACTTACAGCACCGAAAACGACTCTTTAGGGGTCGGAAGTAGAAGGGAGTATGTGACTGGACAAATAAGAAAGGGGCTGCTTAATTGGCCGGAAACTCGTCCCGATTAATAGCCACCTTAATCTTGGACACGGATTCTGCCTTTGTCCGCCCACCCCTGTAAGTGATTTTCCACCCCCCCCCCGGGGGGGTGTCTGCCTTTCTTCTCTTACTTTGTACTGCATTACGAAGATTTAGATGATAGTCAACAGGCCTGTGGAAATAAATCAATTTCTTTGAACTTGGGTAAGATTCATGAACAAGACGTTTTTGACCAATGGACTCGGATGTCAAGGATGAAAATACAGATTTTCAATAATAAAGTCTGCAGATTATAGATTATTGACTGGTTACCATGTTGATTTTCCCTTTTCCTCAATTTAGAATAGAGGCAAAAATTGTAACACTTCGCCAAAATTGCATAGTGTTTAGTTATTTTAAAGTCGAGTGAAAGTAAATTAGTTTCAGCACACGTAATGTGTGATAATGGAAAATGTTTTGAAAGTAACAAAATAGAATTAATTTTAAACGATAAGGGATTCACGAAAAAGTATTAGTTTATGAAAATTATTATCATACTAATTTGGATGATCTGTCTTATTTTCACAGATTTATATTTTTACACATAAATATTGTTTCGTTCGAAGAGCAGCGTCTGTATCCATATAAGTTGCAAAATAGATTGGTAAATCGTCTTGACGATTTTTAATCGTCGTTTGCAGCGCAATGACTCGATCCTCGGCAAAAGGCTATTGACTTAGGGATCATTCCGATTTGATACTTACGAAGGACTGATCTTAACCCTTCTTTGAATAATGGTGGAAATTTCCATCATAACATTGAATGCCCAAAAATCATATAAAAGAACAAGTTCACTTTAAGTTGATCGTGTCTGGATACTTTTTTAATATCTATTGCATTAAAAAAACATACCTGTCAAAAAAAAGCAAGTGTCACAATCAGTAAAACAAGCTTGAAGTTGTCATTCCGCTGTTTGTTGTAGTTGCAATAAACGTATGATTTCGTTTTTAATTTTGTTTTATTATATTTGAGTTTCTATTGCTAAAAAAGTGAAAATGAGTGGAAGAAAGGTTTGTAACATGTGTTTCTGTTATTTTTAGAGCAATTTCTGAAAAAGTTTGCGTTTAATTTAAAAAATACCACATGATACCATCCTATTGTTTTTTGCTAAATTTATACAATAAATATATACTAAGATTTTTTTAACCATGTTTCCTTTTATTTTGAACATGAATTATATCACCTTGATTTATTTCACCAATAAAGAAAATATCATACAAAGAAGGGTTAACACAAAATTATAACTAACTTGGATATGCGGCTGTATCCCTTTTGAAGCACTTATTGTGAATTGAAGGTTTGGCGACCATTCCCAGAGTGCTAAGAAGAAATGAGCCTGACTTTTTTTGTAGTCTACGTAACTTCCATAGCGGATTATTGCATTTCCGTAGTGTTATATGAATGTTCATGGCGAAAATTTGTAATAGGGCATCGAAGGAAATTTTTTAAAGTGTAAATAAACAGAAGGCCTACTTTTTCGTTGACTATGCTTTGCATCCCTTAGTCTTTTGACTCATAGGTAGTTTTGGAAAGGTCTAGTGTACTAGATCTAGGATAGGTAAAGACCCCTGATACATACATCAGGGTCTTTGATAAATATTGGAATATTTTAACAAAGTAAATGTTAATGTCCTCGCCTTACAACTGAAACAAGCTAAGTCAAATCCCAAATATGAGAAAATGAAACAATTCCACTCGTTGAGCATTACTCAATGAGAATGAATTACGTAGAAACATACACTACACCAGTATAAAGATTACTACAATATGGTCTACAAAATGTAAGTCTCATATCTAGAAAAATCTTAGTTAGCATCTTCCATTTGTAAGCTAGTGGCAAATTTAATATTTTTAAATCAGTTACATTATCCGTAACTTGATTTTGTAGAGGATTTTCAATTTAATGATGCTCACATTTGGAACCTAACATATTTTTACCACTGACATTTCTATGAATGAAAAATTCATTCAATTCATGGCAGTGGCAGTAAAAACAAGCAAAGAAGCAACAGTAACATTTCCAGTGGCACAGTAAATAAGAGATTTCATTTTTCTTTTACACAGTATTTCAAATAATTGCACAGCGGAAATCTGGTTCAGCACATGGCCGTTATACAACTCTGTACCAATACCGAATACGATTAAAATTTTACTATAGATTGGCTAGGTTAAAAAGTTAGTACAATGCTAGTCCGTATTCTAATAGAGCTTCAAAAATAAGTGACAAGGAAACCAAGATGATAAAACTGATCTAGTTATTATAGAGCGAAATAAAACTTCCACCAGTTTCAGGACCAAAATAAACAAGTTGGAAGTATGATAGAGATTTTTCGGTCTTGTGCTATCAATAAAACCTAGCATTGTTAAACAACAAGAAAACTTCAGTTCAAATACGTTATCTTTTAACACGTGTTGGTACACACTCGCTCTTTAAGCAGACATAGTGTAATCAGATGGGAAAGCACTAGCATTATATCCAATCTTCCATCGTTCAGTACATCTGTTATTTTCTCATCAGTTTGATTTAAAAATTACTTTTTATCTTGTTTCATAATAATTTTTCGAAGCATTTACACTATTGACTGCTAAGGTTTTAATTTCTTACTTTAGTGCAGTGATTTTCAACTAGTGTGCCACAAGATTGACAGCTCAGGTGTGTCCTTGTTGTCTGACAGTGGTTCAAAATTAAGAGGCTTTGCCCTTGGTTTTTTTTCCTTTCGCGATTGATCCCGGACCGTCTTCAATAGTTGCTCCAGAGCGACTTTAATTAACTACCTAACCTAATCTAGCCACAAGAATGCCACTGATATGCCTTAAAGATGGTAAAGCGGTTTAAATTGCGTAAGATTTATATTCAATTTCAAGCTCCAGTTCTGAACTTTTGTTACAAGGTGTTCGCAAATCATTTCAAGTAATATACCAGTACTGGCTATTGCGTGGCCAGCATGGCGTCGCCCGTGACACTTCTTTTCGTGGGGTCAGGTGTGACCACTGCTCGCTGACACTCGACAACCTCCGGTGATTGCTACGCATTCCCATTTGGTTTGCTTCGCAAATCGAACTTATTGAACATCGCAAAATGCGCTCGCTTCTTCAATGACTTCGTATTCCGGAGAGAAGAAAGAAAGGTGAAAAAAAACAAATAAATTAATTTTAAAATGCTCTAGATTAAATTTTAAAATTCGGGTGGTACACAAAAATCCCAAAATATTAGGACTACTTGTGAGCCAAATTTCCTTATTGTGTCATAGATTCTTCAGGACAGTAATCACAGAGAAACATACACATAAAGACACTTCCTTTTATAATAGCTGAGATAAGTAATTTTGAGTTTTACATTTTACTTAATAGAGAACAACGAATTATATTTACATAAATAAATCATTTCAGAGTTTTAACAAAAAACAATTTTAGCGAAAAGAGTAGTAATTACTATTTTTTTTATACATCAATCAAAATTATAGTACTTACTCTTTGTCTTTGAATTCTGTCTCTTTGAAACCATTTACGTAAAACTTTGATACTAGTTTCTCGCTTTCGAAAACGCAGAAATGATGTTTCAGGCACTCCACAAAAATATTTTAAAAAATTGAAAATGATATCACATCAAGAGCGATTATCAAGATGTGATTATTATAGTTTAGTATATACTCGATAATTATCCATCACAAACAAATTTTGTTGGTTGTTTTATCCCTTTTACCTCTCCTTTGTGCTGTCGTAAGTTCCCTAGTACAATCGCTATCGACCATTCTTAACTCTCTGATGGACTTTCACTCGTATATCCGTTCGGAAAACTACAGTCTTTCCGGCATGGCTTATAATCAGTTTTGCCCTTCTTGATCAATAGAATGCGTCCTAGTAGTCTTTCAATCAATCCCTATGGTTATGTTTCTTGTGGGATAGAAGCAATACGACACTACTTAGAAATTCCAAGTATGAGGATTAATCGGAACGAGCATACACTTAGTAAAAACAGCTAGATTATTTCTAGTCATTTTCAATCCTCCAAGTAGTTTCGAAGAGATCCGAGATGAAGATTTGATCAATTTGGAGAATAACAACACACTCGTCATCGGTTATTGACGACTTTTTTATTACATCAAGATCTGGTCGATTTCTTTCTCAAGGCGAGATGTTTCGTCCATGAAGATCTGCTCTATTTTGCTAATGACAAGATACATTATCTAAACTATCACCATGAGGGTTAACTTATTCAGAATTCATGTTGAAATCGTTGTTTAAAATGTATCAAACCTGCACCAGTTGTAGGCATATTATTTGTGCTTTGTTAAATGTTAAAATAAATAAAGGCGAAAAACACTAAAATTTTTCAGGAACTCAATTTTTAAATTTAGATTTATATCTCATCATATGGTAGCATAATTTCTATTGCCTATGATTTAAAATCCTTTGGGTACTACCAACCACACCTATTAGTATATCAAATACATATTGTACTACCTATACTATACTTACTATATATTATAAAAGGAAGTGTTTGTTTGTGTCTCTGTGTACTGTCCTGACGAATATATGGCACTTACAATAATGAAAGTTGACACACATGTATTCCGAATGTTTTGCGTATTTTGTGTCCTGACCAAATTTTAAAATTTAATCTAGAACATTTTAAAATTAATTTATTAGTTTTTTTCACCTTTCTTTCTTCTCTAAGGAATGTGACGTCATTGACGAAAGTCAAGGGTTTTACGTTTTTCGACAGTTGACGTCACAAGCGTTTTTCGTCTTAATTCCTTTGGAACTACGCCAAGTTTTCCTATTCTAGCGTCTTTTGATTTACGTTATTGTTAATAACCACTTCGAGGTCATCACGGCGTGCCTGTAAGTCTCGACAAGGTATATCGTCATCAGCAAAACTAATCTGATCTTTATATCTTAAGAGGAAAACTGTCCAAATCTTGATTTTGTCAAAAGAAAAGAAAAGTAATATCCTGATGACGAGATATTTCGTCATTAGCGCATTGGTCGGATGTCGATGGACGAGCTACCTCGTTGAAACTACTTTGAGGGTTGAGACTAATATGGATTTTAATTCTTTGTAAATTGGAAGGAGTGGGGTATCGTGCATTAAAATAAATAAAGGCGAAAAACACCGTGTTTTTTTGTGCGAAAAACAACGTGTATAGTTTGGTTAAATACTTACAGAGACGTCCAAAACCGCAACTGAGGTGTTTTCTCAACTTTTGTATTCTGGATGACTTTTTCTCTTTGGACGCCACCTCTGAAACAAAAGAAACGACATTTAAATAAATTATAAATCTTTTATAGGTGAGATGTTTGTATGACAAATTAACGCATAGATATTAGCTTAGTTGTATTAAAAATACATCACAGAATGGTTGTTGTGATTTTATTTCCTTTTATTTAACAATACTCAAATTAAAGGAGTCGGTACTCGAACAAGAGAAAGTATTTCCGTTCAGAAATGAAACCGAACTGATTTTCTGATGTCTTCAAGCTCGACTATACACTGACATTCCAAAAGTCACTGGATAGTGGTATGTAAATTTATAAGTGTGCTCATATCGCTTTAAAAGAGTATAAAGAGCTGGACGATTATAATTGCTGTCTGTTGGACATAAATATATCGTGTAAAACGTTTAATAACGTGAAAATGGCTACTCGACGAGAATTAACCGAGTTTGAAAGTGGAAGCATGGGGCATAGCATTTCTTACGTTTGAGATACTTTTAAGATTCTTCGCTCCTCAGTGTCAATGGTGAATCGAGAGTACCTTTTCGAAGGCATTACCTTCTAGAAGGGTGCAGCGCAGTGTCCGGACAATTCTGATGAATGATAAAGACCACCGACGTTTCAGCAGAAGCGTCTGTACTAATAAACGACACTGCGTAAACTAACTGTCGCATTCAAAAAGGGACCTACTAAAGGCCTGTCAGTGGTCTGTGTTTCTTGTTCACCGCACTTAAGATGAAGCAATGCTTCCAGATTGTGTGCAGAGAAAAACTAAAACACCTTGCTTCCGTTGTGGTTTTATATGCATTTTCGCTTTAATGGGTAAACGCCCTTTTTATTCCGCGATAAAGATCATGAACTCCGAACACTGAAAGTACTGTTAGACAACATGTTCTTCTATCAGCATGGAATCTTATTCCTTCTTTAACGTAGATGGTCCAACCAAAAATTAGGCACCTTGTCCCACATTTTGTAGGGTAAATAGTTGATTGCAGACCTTTTTTCCCCCTAACATTCATTTCTCAGTATTATTATTGCATATAAGTGCATGTATACGTTTCTTTTTTATGTTCTTTCAAAAACCAATTCTTCTAATTAAAAAAGCAATAAAATTGAGTAAAAAGGCCATACATAAATGCACTTGACACGAAAGAAAGGTCAGTTAAAAACGCTTCGAAACTTTCCTATTATTGTTTTATTGAATTTTCAAATACCGTGTTTTCCTTTTTTGAACACCGATAAAGGCCACAAATATTAAGCTGTGAAAGAAAAACTAAAAATAGCGTTCCAGGAAACAGTCACACATAATTTTTAACAGCTGATACAACCATTTGGCTTGTGTATGGTTTGTCTGATATTTTAACTCTTTTAATAAGCAGCTGATTAAACGAAGGTTTGTTTTTCTTTTGAAATTTCTGACATATTCGTGTGGTAAGCTAACTTTCCTTTCAAAAAACAGATGTACTCACGACATATGTGCATCAGCTTACACATCTGCCTGGATTTTTCTAGATCGATTGGCTTTATAAAAATAAATTGATCTACAATAAAGAAGATTAAAAACGTACTGCTTTTCTAACTTCGAAATGCAAAATCAAGTAAGTATGTGAAGGCTTAAAGAAAGCTAATTTGTGACGATGATTAATTCAAAAATAATAAGTTCGCAAACAGAACATTAACTCATAGAGCAGATCAGAGTAGCATAAAAATTATTCGCCATGAATAAAAATATTGCAGCCATATTTTCTCTTTAGAATTTTTTATATTTAATCTATTAACCTATATTTATTTTCATCCAAGTTATAAACGTTGCTCGTTGCATGCACATAATTTTAGAGCAATACATTTTTTCTTGGCTCTCTTACAAATGAAAGTAACAGGATAATTTGATTTTGAATGTGTTATTAATTGAAATATATATTAATTTCGCTCTAAATGCCATTTGCGTACTAAATAATAACTAGACATAGATGTAAAGCATCAACCTACTCATTCGTAAGATTTTAAAACTTTGCTCATCATCAATCTATTAGTTTCATTCATTCCACCTATTTTCCAAAATTACAAAATATATTCTGACCAGACACAATATAGTCGTAGAAAGATACAATACATTCCTTGCACAGTGTAAAAGTTAAGTAATATTCCTCGCCCTTTTATTTTAGAAGATGCGCTTTGATATGGCTTTTGTGAGAGGAGTTAAGAATTTTTCAACTTGTCCTTGCTCCTCAACTTCTTTCTAAATTTTCGGATGGATCAGTGTCTCTATGGGAGATTCCCTGGATGAACCGGAGTTAAGCACTGTGCTATTTGTAAAACATCGTCTTTGAACTTGGTTGGTTATAACGTGGCCAAGGAGGGTAGTAAAAAGATGTGCTATAGTATTTCTTTCTTTAAAAGCTTCTTAATAATCTTTTATATTTTCAGTGGTAAACAATTATGTTTAAGTTAGATAAATTTACACATTGGAGAAAAATACCAATTCTACTTTAAATTTTGGGAAAGACCATTTTTTGTTTGAGGAACCTTTCCTTTTGCTTGATATATAGCATCGGCATTCACGTGAAACACTCAAAATTTCCAAGTTGGAAATTTTGGCTTTTCTAGAGTAAAATGTAGTGATATGTTTGTCTAGTGAAATTCATCAAGTCTTGTTTTCATTGCATGAAGGCTAGATTTCTGCATGAGGTACAAACTTAGTTATCATAGAATTGAGAGTATAATTTTTTCTCTTTCCTTTTTCTCAGAACCATGTTCTTTAACTTCGTGCATTTCACTTTTTAGCCGACGAAAAATAAGTTTACAAATCTTAAGAACTACTTAAAATTATTTAACATTTTAAAATGTATGTGGATGTACACCAAATGATGATAAATGCGACTCTAGTGTGTAAAACTTAACGAGCAGTTAAGTTTTCAGTTCTTCAGCAGGGAAGTGACACTTATGTGGGAAAATTATACGAAAGGTACGTCGAAAGTTACAAAGTCTATTTCTAAACGATAACAAGGACAGACGTCAACAATAAAAATATTGTCTCAACTGAAATGGTTAATTTTGCATTGGGTGCAGGGAGACAGAAACGTAACTGTGAAAACTTTAAAAAAGAAATTAGGAGGTCCGTTTTAGGCTGTATGATCACCTCAAATACCTACGCAGGCTTTGAAGGCATTTAAAAATGAGATTGCAGATGAGTTTCTGCAGTAGCAGAACTCCTTCCTATGTAAGAGCCTTTGATATCACGATTACAAAATTATAATATACAACAGCTTTCTATTGAATGTCTTAGACAATGCCACAGTCTGTGTCTTTTAATTTTAAGTTTGTAATCTCTAAAAATAATGGTATATCAAATTTTTTACTCTAGTGTATTTTAACCCATTCTCGGCATATGACAATCTCAGCTCGCAAGGCACCTCTACATTGCACGATATAAATGCGTATAATTCAATAAATGCTTAGCACAAAGATATCACGTGTATGCACTCTGAAATGAAAGTCAGGCATGTGACATTGGGAGTTCCTACAATGTTGCCCCATCCGATGCTTCTTGATCGAAAAAAAAAACTATTTCTTCACCGTCCTCAATAGCCATCAAAGTTGATGAAAGTTGTCGGCACTGTAAAAAGTGTGGTGTCGTTCTTCACTTAGAAGAATGTTTTGGGATCTATTATACTCAACAATCGTACAGATGCATCATAATTGATGAGTTAATGCTTTCAGTAATATGCATACATTAAGGTATCCGACTACGTTTAAAAAGCAATTTTGCCGAAAATTCACAATTTTTTTTTACTGTTTTATATTGAAGCCCATGTTTTTAAGATTCAGAATCTGTAATTGTTTTAAGTCTGCGATAATTAGAAATAAAATTATAGGTATTTTAGTATTACTCAATGACTGAAAACGAAACCGGAAGTTCGATTGAAGCGGCAGGAAGTTGTTCGTTTTCGGCTAATATTCTAAAAGTAAACCTAATTTAAAACACAAATTGGGTGAAACTATTTTCTACAAACAAGCCTCAACAATTTGCAACAAGCTTTGAAGAATTATTGCGAAGAATATGGCAACGATATTCCTTCACCAGCCAATTGTTATTGTTTACAGCTTTCTAGCAGTAGCTTTACTTTCTATTCGTACTATTTTTTCGCTCAAAACCATTTTCAACTGCTATCAACAAACTGTTTATTGATAACATCATTATCTATTAAACTTTTTAATCATTGCAATGGGAGGACCAAGCCGTAGTAGAACTCGTAAGAGAAAGTTTCATGGAAATAGGTTTACTGCTGTTTCAAGTGCTACACCTAACATTCAAGAAGTGTCGACTGCTAGCAGTTCTAAACTTCAAAACTCTGCAAAACTTTTGAAAGATGAAGGTGTCAAAGATGAAAAAGTTACTGGGTGCCGTGTGATTGACATGGATATACTAATAAATGTTTTTGATTTATTATGTTGTCCAGTTTGCATGCAAAACAATTTATGCTTGACCGAGGATTCAAGGTTTGGACTCAATTCCAACCTTTGCTTGAGCTGCCAAAATTGCTCATTTGCAAAAGGCTTCTCCACTTCAAAGAAGATAAACACAAACAGTGAGGTAAACACTAGGTTTGTGTATGCTCTCAGGTTAATTGGTAAAGGTTTTACAGCCGGAAAGAAACTATGCGCAACAATGAACCTTCCTTTCCTGTCCAAGCTGTCGTACCGACAGCAAGAAAAAAAAATTCATGATGCTGCTACAGTGTGCGCGAAAAGTTCGATGAATACAGCTGCCACGGAGATCACTGCATTTCAAAATCCCAAGAAAGAAATTACCAAATGTGGTGTGTCTGTGGACGGTACATGGCAGCGTCGAGGATACTCTTCACTCAATGGTGTTGTGAGTGTCATATCCATTACTTCAGGAAAGGTTCTGGATTTTGAAACTTTGTCACAATTTTGCAGAATTTGCAAAAAAGACAAAAGCTCATCCCAGTTTGAACACACATGTGCAAATCACAGTGGTTCAGCTGGCAGCATGGAAGTTGTGGGTGCATATCGCATTTTTGAGCGCTCTGAAAGTGAACGCATGCTTCGTTACCATGAATACTATGGTGACGGAGATTCCAAAGGTTTTCAGGCAGTGAAGGACACTTATGGCAAAGACTCTGTGACAAAATTTGAATGCATTGGCCATATTCAGAAGAGAGTGGGGACACATTTGAGGAAATTAAAATTAACCCATAAAGGACTGGGCGGCAAAGGCAAGCTAACCGACAACTTTATCAATAAATTACAGAACTATTACGGAATAGCAATTAGAGCCAATGCCGGGGACTTAATCAAAATGCAGAGTGCTACCATCGCAGCATTTGCCCACTGTTGTTCGAGTAAGGACAAACCCATGCATGGACAGTGTCCGAGAGGATCGGAGAGCTGGTGCAAGTATCAGCGAGCACAAGCCTCGAACACGACCTTCAGAGAACCTTCCACAGGGCTTCCTCAAAAAATTCTTAACATTGTAAAACCAGTTTATATGAAACTCTGTGACCAGAAATTGCTCTCTAAATGTATTCACGGGAAAACTCAAAACTCAAATGAAAGTTTCAACGGTGTTTTGTGGACGATACTGCCAAAAAATGTTTTTATTGAACTAGAAACATTCCGCTTAGGCTCTGATTTGGCAGTACTACATTTCAATGATGGTTTTTATGGTCTGTTAAATGTTTTTAACGAACTAGGAATTGACCCAGGTTACTACACTATTAAGGAGTTTGGTGCCATAGACAAAGAACGCATCGTGGATGCTGGAAGGCACTCTTTGCCAACAGCGAAAGTGGCCAGAAAAAAATTACGGGCTACTAGAAAGAAAAAATTTGTGACAGTTGAGAAAAAAGAAGGTGTGGTGTATAAAAGTGGAGAATTTTAGGGACATTTACTCACAAAATTCATCAGAAAACACAAATGTAATCTTTAAATGCATTTTCTGCAAAACTTAATTTTTGTTAATTATTACACAATGAAACCATAATTACTAAATAAGTTACAGAGATATTGCTATGAAATTTGGTATTATTACTTTTTAACCATGTTGTGATAGCGATATTCTATCGATTAAGTTGTACAATGCATACTTTTGAATTTTTATCTATTTTATTCAAACGACAAGCATAATTTTTTTAAATTTTGGCTATACATATCCGTAATACTCAATATTTTTTAACACTTTAATATATCTCTTATTGTATAGAATATTGCTTTCCTTAATGTAATTGGTATATAGTGTTGAAAGCAAATTAAGATTAATTCTATAGAATTTTATGTAGAGCGTTTTCGTATTTGGTCATTTTTCGCTAAATTTTACCTAATTTTGTCCAATTTACGAAAAATTAATTAATGAATTCTTTATTTTTTTACTTTTTTCATGTCGTTGAACCAGTATCTTACTTAAAACTAGTATAAAATGTATTTTAACACCTATTTTCAAAAAAATTGTTCCGCACCTAGTCGGATACCTTAAGTAAATGTTCAGAAAAATATTTATTGATTGATTTCAAATTATTTGTTATACATAATAAGGATTCCAAGCCACCGATGTCACAACTAAAAAATTTGAATATGCACCAGCTTTCTTTTGAATAAACTCGATTACACGAATCGCATCCAGTTTCTTTTCGGCCTGTTCACATGAGGCGTTTTCTAACGCGCGTATTCCAAGGGCAGCTTTTTTTGTACGTTAAATTATGCTGTTTATTTCCCTAATTCAAGTTTCTATCTTTGCGGTCGTTCAAGACAGAGTAAAAATTTCCACGGATTTATAATCTATGAAAAATTTTATACCAGATCGATACTTTAAATGTGATTTTCTTTAAATAAATAATTAATTATTTAACTAAAAAAATTAAATAATCAAATGGTAAATAATTAAATAATTAATCTGTTTTTGATATTTATCTGGCGAAGAATTTTGCGCTGATTTAAATTCCGTTCAAATTTTCACTCTATCTTCAACGACCGCAAAGATAGAAACTTGAATTAGGGGAATAAAAAACATAATTTGTTGTATAAGAAAAGCTGAACTTGGAAAACGCGCGTTAGAAAATACCTCATGTGAACAGAGCCTAAATTCGAGGATGTAACCTTTAAAAAAAATGTTGATCAACTTTTGCACGCCATTGTATTTTAATCCAGTAGCCCAGATAACAACTTTATAGTGCTCGATATAAATGCGCATAGAGAAATGCCGAGGGCATTTGAATATGACACCATTGAATTAAAAAGCAAAAATGAAGCTTCCTCTGATCTTTTTCAAACCACAATACAAGCACGTGACGAAGTCGGCGTTAAAACCAAATCCCAGCGACACGTCTAAGTCTAGACGGTGCATCAACCCATCCTCTGTTTTTGCGAAACCTTAGAAGGCTCCATGAGATAGCCGCGTGTACTCGAAATAAAGCCCGACGGAAAAGCTCCAGTCTTGATATTCCCAACAAGGCAGGCAGAAAGAAACTCCAAAAAATACCGAAGTTCTGCGCCTCGTCTGTCTGCAGTAATCTGCTCATCTGCTTTCCCTAGAAGACAAGTCCCTCATTCATAGGGTGGAAAGGGTTGCTGTCAGAAGTTGCGTCTAACGATTTCCGATGACGATGACCTCATTCCCAGTGTGAATGGTCGTTCGGGACGGATTCACGCTGCCTTTAATCTTCGGTGTCGGGGGACTTCTCGGGAGGACTTATTGACAGCAGGGCAGTTTATGAGAAGGAGAGTGAGGATGGTTTTAAGGTGCTCTTAGAAACTCAAGAAAAGTTTTGGAAACTCAGGGGATGCAAAGAAAAGTCGACAAGTTTCTATATTCTGCCAATTCTTATACACCGGAATAATTCAGATTTTTAGAATATATTTTTTCTATACAATAAAAAAAAAATTCAATATTTTGATAGCTTTGGATTTACAAGAATCAGTGGGCAAAACTTATTTCGTTAATTGGAAATATAGTTGTGAATAATAAAATACATCTAAACGGATAAGTATATGAAGAAAGCTATGAATATACACTACCCTACAATAATGGACCGAACAGCAAGATGTGATGGTATAAGGGAAATAATACATGCTTTAATAGGGGGATGGTCCAATTACACTAGCAACCCTTCTGGACATACTTTCAACAATGTTTTGATACACAGCTATGGATATTTATGTTCATTCCTGCTGCAAGAATGTCGCCAGCTCAGCTGTAGATTTCGGACGTGGTGCTCTGGTTCGTAAGCGTCGCTCTAACTCGTCCAACAAATGTTCTATGGGGTTTAGGTCGGGACTCTGAGCAGGCCAGGGAAGACATTTTACATCCATATCTTGATACCCCTCCTTGACAGAGGGTGCAACATGGTATGGAGCGTTGTCGTCCTGGAAGTAACATTCGTTCGTTCTATGAAATTGTCAGAGCGTAGGAAGAACCTGATTGTCCGAAATGTTCATGTAGGGGTCGGCGTTCAATTGACCAGGAAGAACATGCAAAGGTTCCAGGCCATACCACGAAAAACACCCCAAGCAAGAATTAGACTAGAAACTAGACTTTACAAGAAAGGCTAAATTTTCTGAGTTTAGTTTCATGACTGGGCATGACTGTTTGAGCGTACACTTATTTTATCGTAATGTTGATGGCTCACAGGACTGTGTTTTATGTGATAGTAGACAGCCGACCAACTGGTATAATGGTTAAGATGCTAGCCTATAGATAGGAAGGTTCCTGGTTCAAATCCGGGTCAGGGCATGGATGTTGGTAAGCTGGTGTAGAGGCGGCTGATGCATCTTAAATCTGTGGTGGCCGAAATTCCTCACGTTGGGTTTGTGTGGAAGTTTGGAGAGTGGGATGCCAGCTCAGATGTTGTTGTTCAAAATTACATGGCAATACACCAAATGGATTTGGGTGGGACGGCGGTGGTAACCTATGACGACTCAACTCATTGATAGGTACTACACTTACTCATTTCAGTCATAGAGTGCATGAGTATTGTGAAGCCTGATGGCGAACGACGTACATTCAAGTGCCTGGCATTTGTTTCATTCATATGCAAATGATAGTGTAGTAGTGGAGTGTGAGAATGAGGAAATCAAAGTCGTGAAAATCGACATAACACTAAATAACTTAAGTAGAATAAAAACGGTTAGGTTTTTCCATGTCATATGAGAATACGAAGGTTTTCAGGAAGACATTGATAGCAGCGCAGAAGAATTGAAGCAATCCGGACAGTTTCACTCGATATTTATATTCCCCTTTACGATGCACATATACACTCAACTACAATAATTGACCGGACGCCAGAGAATTTGTATGAATTCCTACTACTTGTTTAGGGGTGTTTTTCGTGGTATGACCTGGGACCTTTGGATGGTGTTCCTGGTTAATTGAACGCCGAGGCCTACATGGACATTTTGAACAATCAGGTTCTTCCTACGCTCAGTCAATTTTATGGAATGGACGAATGTTACTTCCAGGACGACAACGCTCCATGTCATGTTTCAACCTCTGTTAAGCACTGGTATCAATATATAGATGTAAAGCGTCTTCCCTGTCTTGCTCAGACTCCCGATCTAAACCCCATAGAACATTTATGGTACGAGTAAGAGCGACGCTTACTGACCAGGGAACCACGTCCGAAATCCACAACGGAACTGGAGACATTCTTGCAGCAGGAATGGACACAAATACCCATAGCTGTGTATCAAACCCTTGTTGAAAGTATGTACAGAAAGTTTGCTAGTGTAGTTGTAGCACGCGAGGAACCTTCCCCCTATTAAAGCATGTATTCTTTCCCTTATAGCATCACATCTTGCTGTCCGGTCCATTATTGAAGGGTAGTGTAGTATATCTACATAAAAGAAAGTGGTTTATTATAATTTATTCCCATTTGTTGTGCTTGCGATATATTATGCAAACTCAAGACATTAAATATCCAAGTGGTTTTAACGAGATATATCGTCCATCAAGATCTACCCATTTTTGTTAGTGACCACATCTCGCGTAGTACAGACATTGCGGACTTTTTGATGGTGATCAAGATCCAGTCAATTTGTTTTAAATGACAATATGTGTCATCCATCAAAAACTGTTAAATTCATTTTCAATTGACAGTATATCTCCTCCAACAAGATCTTGTAAAATTTGCTGACGACAAGATACATTTTGATAAAACCACCAGGAGGGTTAAATTAAAGGTTTTTCAGTTTTGTAATGCCCGACCACTGGCTTCTATGGCCTCCGGTACAACAGGGTCCTAAAGCACTCAATCTATAAACCACTGATGCCGCCATTAGGGACAATCACCGATATTCATGCGTGGTAAGTTAAAGCCTGATGGCATAGATTTGTTCTGTGCCAAAAACCCAGAAGATAAAAAACTATAGTTACGCATAAAAGTGCACAATTGAAAGTGTAAACATCTGAAATGGTTCTGTGGATTACAATCTGTACTAAGCATCGGAGATTTTCAGATGTCATACAGACGGCAAAACAGACCCTACCAATAAAAAGGGGGCCTAAATTTTCTTCTTTAGAAACTCAAAAAGGCTTGAGAAACGTGAAGAAACATCACCCATTGTTGATTTCTAAAACATCTATGTTTCTACTCACGTACACATCGAAGTGCTTGGTTCATATTATACCATTGCATGCTGCAAATATATTAGTCACACTCAGGACATTAAATAGTCATTAAGGTGAGTGGTCCAAGTTTAGTTCTTCGAAATAATAGTTTTGTGTTCTTTAAGGAACATGAATAACTGACGAATTCTAAACTGTGTCGTCCAGATTTCGTATTATCCTGTTGATGAGTTCCTGTTTTGGATAAAAAAAACACGTCTAAATGTGTATGAGAAGATTTTATCCTTTACCGCTTAATGTAGGTGTAGGTTGTGCTCCTGCGACAGAACGTGTTTCCTATACGTATTCCCTAAAAGACGGCACTTGACTTGCTTATCGAATACGAATTCAGAACTTCGTCGGTAAATATTCCAAAGAATGAGTTTGGAATTGATATATGATTTAAGCCATTTGCTGAAAGCCTTTTAACTTTTCACCCTGAAACGTCATTCTTTGGATACCCAGAAGCAAAATTTAATATAAAATTCTACTCAAGAAGGGAGGTATCAATACAAAATATAAAACCGATATCATGAGTCAATCAATATGGAGAGAAAAGAACACAAGCACGTGAAGAGACTAAGCTCAAAAAGCTGTTTGATGACGCAGCGAAATTACCGAGAAAACAAAAGCACGGCTTGGTTTATTCGAAACATCAACTATCGAGTGAAGCCGGATTATTTTGGCTAGGTTTAAAATATCATATTATTTTTTATCAAATAATTTTGTGCACTGGTTACACTTGCTTAAGAATAAAGCAATTTTCAAGATCTATATTTGAGCTTCACCAACATGTTTGTTGGAGTTATTTGTATTTTGACGAATTGTAACCAGTAGATTTAAGCTAAATAAAAACAATTGATATGAGATTAATTCACCAATTTTGCCGCGAAATTTAAATATAAGCAATGAGCAGTATAATATTGCCGGTACTACACAAAAGAGAGCTTTCGCGGCTCTAATGAAATTCTTCAGCAGTTTGATGGCAGAAGGCAATGAAAAATGTGGAAGGTAGAAGTTACAGCAATAAAGAAACCTTACAGAGACAACACAAAAATAGGTGAAGAGGTAATACTTCGAATCGTACTTTATAATAATAGGTCTGGATGTAATATATAGAATAGGTGAAGAGGAAAAATATGGAATCGTACTTGAACAAGTGAATGAAATAAAAATAAAGTCGATGTTAGCAGCAAATTATGATAAGATCACTATCTTTTACCATGAAATTCATCTGAAATAATAATGAAAACACCAATATATTCCTTTTGAAAAATATAAACAAAATGATTGCTTATTTTTTGACTAATTTTATTACATATGGACGCATATGAAATTTGCATAACGATGCTAATATTCCTTATACCAAATGGATTTAGATAAGGTATGGGATATGACTAACCGACACTACCCTTAATGGATATTAGCAATAAAGAAACTAGCACAAACGCTTTAGGCCGATCTGCTAGTATATTGTATTTTATGAACTATTTCCTAACACTTAAGACAGCGAAGTGAGCAAAAGATACTCTTTCAGACTTCACCATTACTTTGTTCCTTCAATGAAGATCCCTCTCGGAAAGTTGGCACTTTTTCTTGGCTCACAGACTATTAGCGTCATCAAGATTAACGATTTGCATAATCTGCTCTTCAACGATAAAGAAGCAGAATTCGTAATCGTCTTCTTTCGGCAGTGCAGAATCTGTTTGATATGAAATACGATACTGGCAAAGGAGAATATGATCTATAACCATCACACTCATATCTGGGAAAGTAAAATGAACAATGTTAGCTGTCAGTTAGGATGATAAGGAAGTTGAAGGTTGCAGTATGTGTATTTTTCTTCTTTTTTTTTCGGAATAAAAATTTGTTATTGTATGTTAGGGTAACATTGCTCAAATACAGTAAAATTTGACACTACGAGCTCCTATTAACTAAGTGTCCGTGTTCAAATTTGAAAGTCAAATTTCATAAATTTGTGTCAGTCTGCATAAGGTTCACAGCAAGAACCTTTCCAAAGAGGCGAGAAGGGACCTCGATAGCCTGGTGGTTAGAGTAACGGATTAGAAACCGCATGGTTGCATGTTCAAAACTAGGCAAAGACAACCGTGTCGCGTGAGGGCTGGGGTAATTGAAATCTATCATGACCTCAAATATCTTCACGTTTTTTATTTTATGGTATTTATTGTCATGTTTTGCATTTCACTGAAATTAATTCTTTAGTTAAACATAAGGTACGCACTAAAATTGAAAAAAAAAATTAACATCTATAAATTCGGAATGGTGCCAAACATTTTATCATGTTTTCCTTTCCTATATGGAACGTGTTCTTCCCAATTTCCTCTTATTATGCACGAACGCAGACTTTACGTACATCATGTTTGTTAAGACCTCATTTACATCTCCCCTACACAGGTACCCAAAACATCAACTTAGTTAAGCACGTCATCTGCTGAATTTAAATTGTTGCATGCGTCTGAATTTCGATAGACGTCAAAAACAGATGTATAACCACAGGACATGACCTTCAGTAGTGAGAATGAATGTAGCTCTCAAACTGTTTAGTACTAGAAAGAAGGAAGGGGGTCTGTGTGCCCCCCCCCTCCTCACCGCATTTTTAGCCAGCCTATAACTTTCTTGCAAGCGAATTGAACATCCTGATCTTTTACGACTTTTAATTATTTGGTCTACACTTATTGTGTATTTACTTATTTTGGCCAAGCTGCTGTCGGGGCATAGTACCAGATGTATCGTACCAAATAACTACAAAGATGTGAGTATACAGACCCTAATGAATTTCCGAATAATACAGTGAAATTATTCCCGTTTGGGAGCGATTATTGCATAACAATGACCAGCAAAGTAGTTTCAGTGTTTTCTCTTTTCTACATTCTGTTCATGAACGTTATGTTTTCCCTTCCCAGCTGTGAACATAGACAGTGAACACTGTGTTTGTGCAGCAGTCTGGCGACTGACTAGTTATTATTTTCAAAACATTCGGAATGTCTGACAGCTTGCGCACGTGACATATCCAATAGCAAAACATAGCCAGTGTGATTTTCAATATGAATTATGATTTATCTGTCTATTATCCACTATCACTTCCAGTCTTTTTAGTGTTAAAAAGTACAAGAATCTATAATAATTTCAATGTACAATGTAGTGCAGTGCATTGTTCGAGATTGCAGTATTCATCTATGCATTAGATTCAAATTATATTTAGATAAAGGTAAGGAGTAAAGTTGCATAAAATATAATATTAGTGTCGGAGCCCAAAAGGAGAAATAAAACAGTGGTGCAGAACAAATATTCTGATGTCTTTAAGGAAGTTCATTGAGTACTCTTATGTAAGCTTATTCAAGCACGATGAATACGCTCTTGATTTCTTCAGTTGACTGGTTGGATTGAAAAGCTAAAGGACCATATTTGGCCAAATTGCTTCAAACAACGTCAAGCAAATTTACGCACAAACGAAGTTAGCTTTACCGACACAGGAGACAGAAATACACTCAGGGAGAATTCGCCTACAACTCGCAAATTGTTATCTCAGTGGGAAAATCCACTGAGTCGCGGCGACCCATTTTTCACCAGTCTCAATAAATGCTTGTTTTATCCTCTCCAATGAACGTTAGCTAATTCACCTGAACATCTAAGGTAAGGATGTATGAGAATCACGGAACTGCGACTCAATCACTGCTACTTATGAATCACAGTTCATAACACGCTACTGAATTATCAAATTAACAGTTATTTGGTAGCAGTGATTGTGGGATATCACTTGATCCCGTTACTGCGACTAAGATTCGGAAGAAAGGATTGAAGGCAAGTGATATCAGCTGATATAATTTTACTCTATCGGTGATTGTGATCAGTGACTTCGACAGGTATTGGTGATTTGGTAGCAGTGAAAACTGATACTGAGTATGGGTCATTTGGTAGGACTAATCGGTTGTAATCTTTTGGAGGTTGTAAACCGCGACGTTAACGACTGAGTGCAACCATTTTATAAAATCAAAATGGACAGAATTCCTTTCCAAATAAATTAACTCAGTCACAGTTTATAACCACAATCAAATCACAGTTTCGAATGAGATAATCTTCGGTAGTAATCACTGTTGGAACTGTTACTTTGAAATCAGCATTAGTAACAACTCTAATCTTAGGCAGAAATTGGTGTCGAAATTGAAACGAAATAGAGATTGTTGCGTCATTGAAAAGATTACAGAAAACAGCAAGAACGAATTCAGATCCAAGAGCTTAAAAAAGGTTTGAGTGCCATAAAATGGTGTAATTATTTAAAAAAATTACCCATACCTTCTTAAGAAACGATGATTATAAGAATAATTAACAAGCTTTGAAAAATTGTTCTGACCGTTACGGCTAATAGCGGAAGGGTGTATGCTCATTCATGCGAAACAAAATAGTTATTTGGTCATGAGAAATCCTTGAGAAATGTTTTGTACTTATCTGGAAATAGATTTCACGAGTTTGAAATAGCTCCTGTTCAAATTTTTTTATACTGTTCTATTTGAATTCAATAACGCCGACTGTTCAGTTTCAGAGATGTTAAAAGATACCTTTCAATTCATTTGAAATTATGATACCAATTTATGTATAGCTTCTGACTACATTTAATTCATCCAAATGAAAATATAGATACATTTAATGTAAGTAGGACACTCTTAAAGCAGCTCTTAAAATTGACTTTTGTTGAAAAAGTATTTTTAACATCATTGTCAAGTTTAAAATGGTACTTTTGGGCTTAAGAGGTAGTTCCAGAGTGGCCTAAGGTAATAGCTTTGGGTCTGAAGAGCGGTGAAAACTATATTTCCGTATTGTTTTGCTAACTGCCATTATTTTGTTATTTTAAATAAATTATATGTGTTTCGTTCAAAGTTAGGAAAAGAAGAGCAGACGGTAGAAGTTTACTTTTATTGAAAATAATTGTCTTCCCCTGTTGTAGCGTCTAAAAACTATAGATTTGGATTAATCGCAACATATTCCCCTAATTTTAAACGCAAAACGTATTAATTCAAAATATCAAAATAAAAATCGTCGGGAAACCATATGGATGTCAAGATTTTATACACATTTCCTCAGAAAACTGATCGCAAAGCTGTTACCAATCTCCCCTTTGAAATCAACTCTTACACCAAAAACTATGGCTTTAGACAATTTTATATACAATAGGAAAACAATTGTTTGCAATAAAAGTCAACGTCAATCAAAAGATGCATGCCTCCCTAATTGTGAACGAAATGTTCATAATTTATTAAAAATATCAAAACAAAGACCACCGGTAAAACACACCGATGTAACAATTTCACAGTTCCTTCTCCGAAAATTGATCGCAAAGCTGTTGCTGCTTGAAACTCTGAAACCACTTTTTTCCTTCCCTGGTGGAAACAATTTATCTTGGAAGGTAACGGATAACTTATCAGGGAATACTGTAACAGATGTGCCTAATAAATGAAACCATCCCCCTGTCTTCTTGGGAACGATCGTTAATATTCGCCTTAATTACGCTGAACTTAGTACCACTGCTACCTTTTTATGCCTAGGTAATCACAAATTCGTTAATAGAAACATTTAAAAATGAAAAGAGCATGCTAATTAAAGCATCATATTATTTTGTATGAAGCACAGCCATTGGATTGTTTCTGTCACACAAAATATCTAGATATTTATTGCTGTGTGCTTTTACACATGTACTTTAAAGTGAATTTGCTGACCACCAATGCTTAAATATATAATAATTTATTATTTTTTTACACAATTAATTATATTCTATGACATTCTTATTACAATATTGTTAAGGTTCTATTAAACAGAATCTAGTACACGAGTCTGCAAAAGTAGTTTGTTACTAATAAGCTACATTATGCACATTGTTGTATTTTTCTCCATTTTCGTAAATCGATTAGTATCAAACTCTGTTTTGGAATCTTTAAATGCTGTTGAGTTGTATTCTACCAATATTATAATAATTAAAAGCAAAATGACCAGCATATTACAGGATCTTTCATGTAGAAAGGTTTATTTTATGAAATGTAAATCCCCAAACCCAAGCACACTGTGTTGGAAAGATAGAGACAGACGAAAGTTCAGAAACATAGACAAGAAAGTCATGAGCAAATGATTAAAAATCCAGTGCTGTTAGACCAATAGTTGTCAACAACAATGACCAGACCAATAGCCAAGTATGCACGGCAACTTGGGAAATAAAGTGGATCCCTTATAGAGATTTTAAGGTACTTACTGATTTATTTTATTCTATACCGAAACCTACTTTCAAAGTAAGAAATTTGGATTTATCCTAAGAGCGAAATTGGTGATGAAATTAAAACTATTTAACCCTCTGAGTGTAGGGGCCGCGGTTGGCCGGTTAAAAGAGTGACGGATTAGCAACCGGAGGGTTTCCAGTTTGAAACCAACCAGACTATCATGTATAATAGGGGCTGGTGCACGTTAAATTTTCATGGCCTCAAATGTCGTCAGTTTGGTGTGTTGTGGATATTTGGAGAGTGGAATGCCATATCAGGTGTGACCTCGTCATCTAACCGTGGTTCAAAATTACGTTTTGTTGTCCTCCGATGATAGCTCCACATCATTCCATCCACAAGCACAAGTCCGAATTAAACTGCGGATCAACGAAAATCCCCGGGTTATCGAAAATACCGTATTCACAAAGCCTGATCCGAGGTTTAAACCGCAGTTTTGGTGTTACATTTTGACCATCCGAAATCGGCGAAATCGGCCTCGGTTGAGTGTTACGCATGCGCAGTACTATCGTTTTGCGAAAAAAACGAAATATACTGTAAACAAAACAAAATGGACGACCCACTTCATTCTGTGCTAAATTAGTTTTCTTGCGACAACGCGCGTTAAACTGATCTTATTTGAATCGGAACAAAAACGTGATTACATTTTCTATAAAATAGATACGCCTAAAGGTGTTTTGGTTCGAACTATATTCTGGCTCGCCACAGTGACCCAATGAAATAGCGAACGGTAAAATATGACAATGGCGGATGCAAATGCGTAGTTGAATAAAAATTATTTTGTTGATTTATTACAAAAATGAAAGAAAATTGACTTTGAAAGTTACGTCACTTTACACCGACACACATTCATACTGACAAGAACAAAAGTAATCGGATTACATATATATGTTAAGGATTTGTGTACAATTTGTTCTTGCAAAATTTAGGTTTCCAAAAAAATCTAATATGAAATTAAATACCTTTGCATTTCTTGTTCCAAACCCAAATTAAAATGTCGTGTGCGTTCTATTTAATAACAATTTGGAATAAATTCTGCCGGCGAAGTACGTGTATGACCAGTATGGATACAGATTCGGGCGCAGTAACAAACGTGAACAATATCACGTCAGCGCGAGGAGATGGTAATAGCCAATCACAGCGAGCGTATCATTTTAATCCGTGAATTCGCAAAGACGAGAAATTAAGTGGCGGCGAATTAAGTGGTATATATATATATATATATATATATATATATATATATATATATATATATATATATATATATATATATATATATATATATATATATATATATATATATATAATATATATATATATATAATATATATATATATATATATATAATATAATATATATATATATATATATAATATAATATAATATAATATAATATATATATATATGTATATATATATATATATATATATATATATATATATATATATATATATATATATATATATATATATACTGTTTTTGATGACCCACGATTTAACTCTGACCAGCGCATCAACTCTAGACTTGTGAATATGGCCGTTAGGGTTTGAACCCGAACAGTCGCCAATAGCTCGTTGTGATGCTCCAGTACGAAGTTAATTAAAACTAGGGGGCCCGCCCCTGCTCGCTAACGCTCGCCAACCCCCGGAGGATTGGTTCGCAATCCTCATTGGTTCGCTGCGCGAACATATGCTCGCTTCACTCGTATCAATGAAGACATGTGTCCTAGCATAAGAGAATGTTTACAAAATATGATATTCCAAAAAAATATTTTTCAAGTCTAAATTTTTTTGCTGTTTTTCAGAAAATATATATACAGTACCTATGGAATCAGAATTCAAATGAATACTTTGAGCAAATTTGGCTCGAAATGTGAGCGCTGATTTGGAAATTGAATACCCAGCATGTTGTTTGTGTGTACATTTACCCCTGCACTCGAGCCACCCACGCCTTTTTATCGAGTTTACTGTCGAAAGTTGTAGTGAAAGCGTCTTGTTGAACTATAATTGTTGGCACTGAAAAGGACCTTTTTTTTTTAAATGGCCCTGAAAAGATCCTACGCTTTCTTTGATTTCTATTATTAACTGCAACAGCTCGACTAAAATGAATTTTTTTTTTCAATAAAATTTCATCCGATAACGCTATAAATTCAATGGAAGCGCGAGTCTTCGTGGTAAACAATCATACAATGTTGCCAAAACGCGATTACAAATAACGTCTTTTTTGCGTGCCACGTAAGAGAGAATTATATATATAGATGCCTATCATACTTACACTCTGAGCGTCAATAGACTAACGAATAGTATAGTATTACTTTTACATTGCAACATGTATAATGATTAACTAACCATTTTGATTAGTTGCAAGACTACTCGTGTATTGGTTAATAAGATCACAAATTAGAAGCCGTGTAGAAAAGACTACAGATTACAGAAAATGCATACATGGTACGAACCCACTTAAAGGTTAAACATACGTTGTAATTGATTTTTTATAATTAAATATAAATCTTAATATTTATAACATGGATAACAATGACACAGAAATAAATCGAAAAACTAAACATACGGTTAAATGAAAAATATATGTTTGAATTTTTAAATTTTAATTCAAATGCATTTTTTATAATACAATTGTATAATTTATATTGCACTCGCAATGGGCGAGGGTACTGAGAGCCATTACGTTGTGTATAAGAATATATTTTCAGCAACCATTTTAAAATTTGACATGGTAGACGAATGGTTAGAGCTCCAACTATCGGGTTAACATGATCTGGATAGTTATACCGTGCAGTTTACAGTACATAATTCCTGCGACAATGCATCACTGCAGTGAGAGTGTGTATGTTCAAATGAATAAGGGTTTCCTTAAATCAGCTGTTAGGCAAAAAGTCTAATTATTCCCCTATTTTCACTGGGGTGAGCACTGTCTTTAAGATTCCTTCAACGACTGCAAGAGGGGGGTGGTTTAGCACTTTGGAAAACTATAATCCAGGTAATCATCGTCCATCCTAGATCATAGAGATTAGTAACAACGGAAATGGATAGTTTTTCGAAAACACTTTAAAACTACAGTTGATTGCAGCAAAACTGGAAAAATCTTGATAGACGAGATATCTCGTAATTAGAAAATAACCTGACCAGATCTTGATCCCGTTATCAGTAAAAATGAGGCGATATCTTGCTGACGAGATATCTCGTCGAAACCACTTGGGAGTTAAGGTATGTTTTCGTCAAATGAACTCCTAGATAACACAGACTGAACAAATAGAAACAAAACAATCTTTTATTGATTTCATGAAATCGAAAAATTCGTAAATTTCAGCAACAAACGCTCTTCCGATATCTAATTCAATCGGTTCTTCTGCTCCTTTTGTTCAAATAAAAAGTGAAATAGGGGGGAAAGCACAACCTAAATTCTCCCCTAATTTTTCCACGGTTTTCTTCATTTCCCAATCCGCTGCGTTTTTGAGATCCGAGCTTCCTGGATTTATTATTATTATTATTTCCTCTCAAGGAAGAAACGTAAAATAAAAACAAAGGACGCTTTTTTATTGTTCAGCCACGAGCTCCAGCTAATATTGGAAAGGCCTTTCTTACCCCTTGTCAGTGCAGCGTGCTAAATATTATTCCAGCGCGTAACACAGCAGAGGTAGGTCTCGCATGGGTACCCTTTCTCTCTCTCTTTGGATAAGGCAGATGCGGTTGCCATGGCGACGCTCCTACTCGCATCCCCTTCTCTCTCTCTCTTTCAACACCATCCGACCAGCGATAAAGTATGCGATCGTTCGGGTTCTTTTTTGGAATGCCAGTCTGGCAGAGAAGAAAACGGAATTCGCGATTTTGCAACAGCCCGTAAAGAATTGTGCGATTTTTACAAATGTTCGATGCCCCGCCTGAGTGGTTGAGGCTTCAGGGGCCCGAGTTTAGATGTGATTTGATTGACTTAGATGTTTTCGAGCACTGTGATGTTTTTAAGTACTGAGTCAATCAAAATTGAAGAAACTCCGTTGTTTGAAAAAACAAACGTTTCCACTATTTACAGCTGCGGTTCTCATATGGCTAGACTTGAGGGATCTGAGTTTAGATGTGTTTTGATTCAGTTCGAAGTTTTCAAAAGTAGAGTCAATCAAAAATTAAAGGAACTCCGTTGTTTGATAAAACAAAAAATTTCACTATTTACAGCTGCGGCTCTCAAATGGCTAGACTTGAGGGATCTGAGATTAGATGTGTTTTGATTCAGTTCGATGTTTTCAAAAGTAGAGTCAATCAAAAATTAAAGAAACTCCGTTGTTTGATAAAACAAAAAATTCCACTATTTACAGCTGCGGCTCTCAAATGGCTAGACTTGAGGGATCTGAGATTAGATGTGTTTTGATTCAGTTCGATGTTTTCAAAAGTAGAGTCAATCAAAAATTAAAGGAACTCCGTTGTTTGATAAAACAAAAAATTTCACTATTTACAGCTGCGGCTCTCAAATGGCTAGACTTGAGGGATCTGAGATTAGATGTGTTTTGATTCAGTTCGATGTTTTCAAAAGTAGAGTCAATCAAAAATTAAAGAAACTCCGTTGTTTGATAAAACAAAAAATTCCACAATTTACAGCTGCGGCTCTCAAATGGCTAGACTTGAGGGATCTGAAATTATATGTGTTTTGATTCAGTTCGATGTTTTCAAAAGTAGAGTCAATCAAAAATTAAAGAAACTCCGTTGTTTGATAAAACAAAAAATTCCACTATTTACAGCTGCGGCTCTCAAATGGCTAGACTTGAGGGATCTGAAATTATATGTGTTTTGATTCAGTTCGATGTTTTCAAAAGTAGAGTCAATCAAAAATTAAAGAAACTCCGTTGTTTGATAAAACAAAAAATTCCACAATTTACAGCTGCGGCTCTCAAATGGCTAGACTTGAGGGATCTGAAATTATATGTGTTTTGATTCAGTTCGATGTTTTCAAAAGTAGAGTCAATCAAAAATTAAAGAAACTCCGTTGTTTGATAAAACAAAAAATTCCACTATTTACAGCTGCGGCTCTCAAATGGCTAGACTTGAGGGGTCTGAGTTTAGATGTGTTTTGACTGAGTTAAGATGTGTTTTGATTGAGTTGAGATTTGTTTTGATTGAGTTCAATGTTTTCAAACACTAGAGTTAATCAAAGTTAAGGAAACTCCGTTGTTTAATAAAACAAAAAATTCCAATATTTACAGCGGTGGCTTTCAAATGGCAAGACTTGAGGGGTCTGATTTTAGATGTGTTTTGATTGAGTTTAGATGTGTTTTGATTGAGTTTAGATATGTTTTGATTGAGTTTAGATGTGTTTTGATTGAGTTTAGATATGTTTTGATTGAGTTTAGATGTGATTTGATTGTTTAGATATTTTTTGATTGAGTTTAGAAGTATTTTGATTGAGTTTAGATGTGTTTTGATTGAGTTTAGATGTGTTTTGAAGGAGTTTAGATATGTTTTGATTGAGTTAAGATGTGTTTTGAATGAGTTCGATGTTTTCAAAGACTAGAGTCCATCAAAGTTAAAGAAACTCCGTTGTTTAAAGAAACAGATAATTACACTATTTACAGATGTTTGATGAGGCGCTTGGATGTTTTGAGGTGTTAGAGGATCTGAATTTATGGGTCTTTGGTTGCAGAATTTTCGGCGTTTATAAATACTGGGATTTTTTGCTTTCTACAAAAATTCCTTGGCTTGAGGGGTCTAGATTTAAATATGTTTTGATTCACTTTGATATTTACACTGAAATCAATGGGAATCTTCGCTTTTTAGAATCACTGAAAATTTCACTTTAAAAAAATGCTTGATGCACGAATATGATGAGGAAGGTCTGAATTTAAGTGTATTTTGTTTGATTTGATGTTTTTTAATTATTGAGGTCAGCAAAACTTCCAGTCGATTCTGCGTTTAAAAACACTAAAATTACTGCATTTTTCTACTTTACATCAAGGTTATAGTTTTATCTTCCAGTTAAACGGAATGGAATTTATAAAGAAAAAATATAAGAAAATATAAGGAAATTTATAAAGAAAATTTACGTCTTACCTCAAAATTCCTCAATATCAATTATTTTTGAGTTCATTTGTTAGTTACATTTTTAGGACGAAGTATTATATCATGGATTAAATAAAATATTGACATCATTGTCTCAAGTATACATCATCATTAATGCATTGAATCAAGCCTCCATACACTTACATATACACTATATTTGGTCTCTAGTAATGTTTAATGGTGGAACCATCTTGAGAATAAGTATGTATTTTAAGTGCGTAATGTTTATCATGCACAGGTGTACAAGTCTCTTTCTGTTTACTCATCTGTAAGAGCCTTATTGTTATTAATTTAATGTGATGATTTATAATTATTAAGCTTGAAAAGAAGACTGAAAGACACATTTTTCATTGGAAGGGGCTGAAAAGGTGATTATTATCATGGTTCTCTCATATAGGAATTTTTAAGGGGGAGAACTCCTTCCCCCTGAAACGTCAGAATCGATTCCTTGATTTCAATTGTTTTCCCGCTGTATGGGTTACAAAGATGGATGGCTTATAAAAATTGAAAATTTTAAACTTTTGGTTTGTTTATGAGATATTTATGCACTAAAAGTAACTAGAAATTTAACCAGAAAAGGACACCCATAAGATTTTCCACCGGAGCAAGGTCTAGAAAATACGTTGGCTTCTCCGTTGATTCAAAATTTATCAGTTACCAGCCATTGCGTGGCTAGCCCGGTGTTGCCCGTGCCAGTTGCTTTGTGGGGATGTTGCTTTTGCCAAATGGGAATTCGTAGCCTATTGGATAACAGCACGGCGTTGCCCGTGGAATTGTTTTTCGAATTTGTAGCCCATTGGATAACAGTCATAACGAAGTTGCCCGTGGTGTTGGTTAGCTTCGCAAACCAAAAAATATACATATTTAATTGATAAATTATTTATTAAAAGAAAATCAAACGTATAAGGTCTATCTGGTGTAAAATTTTCCGCAGATTTCAAATCATTTAACTTTTTTATTCTATCTTTAACGACCGCTGAGATAGAAAAAAAGCACTGAAGAACGCCAGTCATAACTTTAATAATTTCTTTTGTTTCACAGTCGAATCCGTTTCTCAGTAAATCAAAATGTATGAATCTCGAATTAAACGAAGGACATTCGAATGTGTTTGCTTTTATTTGAGACGGTAGGTGAAAAACATTTGGCATGGTTCCAAACGCTGACACCTATAGTGACTTGAGGGTGAAAAGTCTAAACTTTGATGCTTCTTCATTTCCAAAAGCATAAGGAACGCTGAAAAAACTATTGAATTCATTTAAAAATGTTCTAGATTAAATTTTAAAATTCGCCGCGACCCAATTGCAAAAAAATTGTACTACCTGTGTGCCAAATGACATTACTGTAAGTGACATAGATTCGTCAGGACTTTGCGTGCAAGAAACAAAAAAACACTTATTTTTATAATATTTGAGAAAAAAATGTTTGTTTTTCATGGAGGCGGACGTTGTCTTACTGTAGGAGAAAATGCAATGCTGTCCGACATGTTCTGGTTTTCTCGAGAATAGCAAACATCAATCAAGAACTTACTTGCTATATGTTTTCACCTGAGCTCACATGAAGGTATAAACTATTTTTTAATGAAAATTTAGAGCACATCAACGCTCTACAACGCCTTAAAGTATGGTATTCAAGTATATCATTCTACTGGATACGTGTTTCTGGTTCTCTTTAGAATCGCACACATCAACAGCCACATTGCAACAAACTCTTAATTTGTATTAAACAGTGCAATTGTGTAGCATTACATTTGATTCTAAGTACCATATACTGACTACAAGAGCGAGATTTGCTACTGAAGAGTTATGAAACACAGATTTTCAGTATATGGGCATTAAAATCTTCAGTATGTCTTCATGTCTGGCCGTTATAAGCTTATTTTTACCAAATATCAGATGCATATTGCTATTAAATATTTATGTAAGTATTTCCGTTTTTAAATTTTTACAAACTGTTCGTTGTTTAACTCTAATTATGTATAGTAATATGTAGTTATTAGAATGATAGTAAAAGTTTGTTCTCAAGAAATACAATTTTGGACTGAATAATTGTTTCTTGTATTTTTAAGATGAAGCTAAAACCTATCCAAATGACAAACTAAAATGGAATATTTTCAAAATAAACAATTTAATTAATCAGACTTGTGCCGCATTTTTCATTCTCAGTTGAATTTTAAAGACATACTTTCTACACCGTTTCAATACCCGAACATTTTAACATTTAAATAAGAACGTAATTTTAAAATCATAAATCTCTTATTCTTACTTCCCCTGAACGAAAAAGAATGCATACCTTTTCCCTTTAAATATCGGATTGTGCTTCCAATTTTAGGCAAGTCATTAAATCCAAGAACACTAGATGCTGTTTCGAGATTCGAAATTCCCAAACCTTATTCAACAACCAATAAACTCTTCTCATTAAAACTCAAAACCACGTATCTAGCAACAAATTCTTCGAAATGGAATACAAAGAAGGGCAACGAACGCCTAAACTCCGAGAAACCCCCCAAAAGTGGACTTTAGAATATAATTGTTTCAAAATTCCTAATGATCGTCTGTATCGAATCAATTAAAAAGGAGGAGAAGGGGTACGGACGAAACGAAAACCGATAACTGGAAGTCAGGGGAGGTTGGAAGGAGGGCGGGATAGAAGTCATTTCGTCATGGCAACGTGACTGGGATATTTCTTCTCTTTTCCCTTTGAAAAGACTTTCGAACGCGAAAGGAACAGGAGGGGGGGGGGATTTATTTACTGATAAAAAAAATCGTTCGACATCGTGGAACGCTGATCTATTTCATAGATTGCGGAGACGACGACTGGAAAATTTTGCTGAAGAAATCGCTTGAATCTTGATGTATTTTGAAGTCAGTCTAAATTTGTTTTCCTCTTAGAGGATTCAGACTAATCGTTTTTTCGTGGATTAGTTCTTGTTTGATATGCTGATGATGTTTTTATTAGAAATAGTCTTCTCATGTGTAATGAATACGAAAAGGAATCTGATCTGAGTTTTATAAGCAGGTTTTATCAGGAAGAAATTAAAATATTTTCCGAATGAATTTGGCGTGTTCCCTTTAAAAAGTCTCAGGCATAGCTAAGGTCTACAAATATGGTCGTTTTTAATTCACAAAGAGTTAGCCATTACGTATTCAAGATTTTTTAGATTTGAGCGCGTCAACATTCTCTATACTTTCAAATGAATATTTTTTGTTTCATTTCAGTTTTATTTTTCGATATTTTTATTGTTTTAACCCCACCCCCACCCCCAATTAGATAAAATTTAAAATTTTCAAATACGCCACAAAAGTCCTAACAGATAAACTATTCTTTCTAGTTTGCATAGACGATCACTTGAACATGCATCAAATTGAAAATTTTTACTCTTCTATGAACATCGGAACATAAAAGCGTAGCTACTGATTGAAACAAAATTAAATTAAACTATATTTTTAGGAATCTCGATATATATTCATGTTCAATTTTTCTTTTAAAATCAAATTAATCTAATGTAGTTATATATTAATTAGAGAATTTGAAATTGGACAGCTTTAAGCTTTTACAGTTTACTTACAGCATCGTTTTATCCTGCCTTTACTTCTGGTTACATTGAAAGTAGTACTTGATTCCATCGAAAATTTAAATTTTAAATTTCTCCTGTTATAAAAATGACCTCTTGATAAAATATAATCCTTAAATCTTTCAGGGAACAGTCTGTCGTCTCACTACCTGGAAATTGTACTGTGGTTAAACCATTGACCTTCTAATGAGATACAAAGGAATATGTAAGAATCGCTGTCGAAAGATCTCAGAAAGGTATGTTATGTAGGCTTAGGAATCGTTGGTGAAAAGTTTTCCATACCACTACGAAAATAAATCCTTGTTCAGACCAGTACTAGAGCCTGTTATATTGTAGCTATTTTAACTAATTCCTCTACCTCAGAGATTTTCAACCGGTGTGGATGGTTAAGCGGTATAACTTATATAAAATTGATTCCATTTCAACTTTTCACTTTTCAAATTTTGACAAGTTTATTCACACTAATTTCAAGTAACACCCGAATAATTTTGAGTACTATTTTATGTATTTCAAAGTATCGTAAATAAATTGTCCACAAAGATTTAAAAAAAGGCCACTTTGAAGCAAAAAAGGAAGACACTAACTTTTTTTTTATATTAATCAAGTTTACTCACACTAATTTCAAGTAACTCTCGAATAATTTTGTGTACCATTGTATTTGTTACGAAGTATCACGGATAAATTGTTTCAAAAAGATTTTTAAAGAAAGGACACTTTGGAGCAAAAAGGGGATACACTAACTATTTTTTATATCAATCATTAATTACAATTACGTTTTTGTAAATCAAGCAAAATGGTAACTGTTTTTGTTAAGATTGTCAAAAAAATATATTTTGGTGTACTGAAGAATTTCAATGATTATTTTATGTGTGCTACGAGATGAAAAATTTAAAACTCGCCGCCCTATTTGTAAATATGAGTTAAATGAAGGGTCACTTCAAGAAATGATTCTGTCCCAACTAGCGTGTATCATAATGTATAAATCATTTTAAAAAAGGGTTCCCCTAAAATTTTATATAAGGCCTCCAACTTGTGAAAGGTTTGTTGTTTCTCCAGTATTATTTTCTTGTTATAGCTTCGAATATTCGAAAATATTTCATCGTGGGAATCCCCTATGGAGCATTATAACTATACTTCGTCTTATACAGATGAAAGGAGAAAAATGTTTTATGGATCGCAACACTTCAGTATTTGGCGAAGAGTCTAAAAAAATGTATAGCTTTCTTTTATTCTTTGAAAATATGTACGAAAACATCTGTTCGGCGAAAAAGAAAATATATGATCCCGTTTTCTGTTTCCACAGCTTTGACCGTAATATATTTCCCTTTCCAACTATTGTTTTGAAAGCGATAGTTGTACTTTTTTATAGAATGGTTCAAAAAAGGAACAAAATGGAAGATATAGTGTTAGATGACCGGGGTGATGCAAACAAAACATTTTTTGCGAAAAGTATAAAAAATCAATAGGCTTTTATATTGAGTTTCGAAATTTTCCTTTTATGATAGATCGGTAGTAAATTAACGTTGCAGTGGAACTATTCAACGGGCTTTTCGCAACTATCCTTGATGAACCCCGAAGGGAAAGATTTAGAACAACGCTTCGAAAATTTGAGCCACTGTCAAGATATTTTCATGAAGTACAAAACTTGTATATTAAGTAGCTTTAGTAATATCATGGAATGAATTAGAATTCATGGAATAGTTATTTAAAACATTTATATATATATATATATATATATATATATATATATATATATATATATATATATATATATATATATATATAACTAATTTAGTTACAAGTAATCAATGACATAGAACCAAAACGATACTTGTTCATATTCCAATATGTTATCCTTATGGAAGGAGGTACAAGTATTTCGAAAAGGCGTGTCCAGAATTCCATGGTCAATTTCGATCGGGACTGAGAGTGACAGTGTTTGGAATCAAACAGATAACTTTTCTTCCAAGACACCAGAATTAAGCCATTTCACAAGCTAAGCCAGTTTTATTCGGCCTTCCTGATATTAATATTCAAAATAGATTCTATTCTCCAATAATGGACCGGACGCCAGCGGCTTTGCATAAAATCCGACTACTTGTTTGGGGGTGTTTTTCGTGGAACCTTTGCATGCTGTTCCTGGTAAATTGAACGCCGACACCAAAATGAACATTTTGGACAATCAGGTTCTTCCTACGCTTTGGCAATTTTATGGAATTGACGAATGTTAATTACAGGACGACAACGCTCCATGTCATGTTGCAGCCTCTGTCAAACAGTGGTATCAAGATATGGATATAAAACGTCTTCCTTGGCCTGCTCAGAGTCCCAATCTTAACCCTACAGAACATTTAAGGGATGAGTTAAAGCGACGCTTATAGAGCAGGGAACCACGTCCGCAATCTACAGCTGAGCTGGCGACATTCTTGCAGCAGGAGTGGACACAAATAACCATAGTTATATATATGAAAAGCTTGTTGAAAGTATGCCCAGAAGGGTTGCTAGTGTAATTGCAGCACGTGGGGACCATCCCCCTATTAAAGTATGTATTCTTTCCCTTATACCATCGCATCTTGCTGTCCGTTCCATTATTGTAGGGTAGTGTATATTGAATATTAATGTACAGTCGCGGAAGAAACCTCGAACCAACTCGTTTATTTCGAACACTATTCTTACTAAATTCAAAGGTATCATGTAATAGTGAATAACGTCCTCTACAAATTCAAATAAAAAAAAAGTTGCATATAAGGGGACATCTTCATAACAAATTTTTCCCCGAACACAATTTATATTGGAAATACCGTGTTTTGATACCATAATCAGATTCTGCATATTTAAATTAGCCTAAATATAAACTTTTATGACTTTACAATCAATACATTGCAAGATATTCAATGTTAAAGTTAGTTTCAAATTCAGGGATCATCTCCACATAGAAAGAGACTATTCGTAGATCGAGATTAATTGTAGTTATCGCTACCAGGATTTCAAATTTGTACACTATTTCAAACGTATTTTTCAGCAATCCGATAATTATAATATTTATTATGCAAGTGCAAACAATTTGAGAATTATATTATTATGTTTACTATGCTAGTGCAAACGTTACGAGAACTATTATCCTAGGTTTGTCAAGCATTTTATAAACTCTTCGTTTGTCCCGAAAATCACAATAAATGGGAAAATGTAATGTATCTCAAAAACTAATCATAGGAAAGAGCTGAAACTTTATATGGTCATACTAGACGTCATTTTGAATCGATTGCCATCTAAATATAAAAAGATTCAATTTCTTAATTTTTTCAAAAATCCATTTAGTAATTATTCTTGCATACAAAAAACTATTTTTAAATGAAATACTAAGTTAATTGTGTTTGGGTTGTTTAACAGTAGCATGGTACACAATATCAGGGCAATATAGATATTATTTAGGAAGAACAAAAATAAATTATGCAAAACAAATTCATTCAAAAATGTTCTAGATTAAATTTTAAAATTCGGGCTGGACAAAAAATTAGGACTACCTGTGTGCAAAATTTCATTATTGTAAGTGCCATAGAATCGTCAGGACACTGCTCACAGAACACAGAGAAACACTTCCTTTAAAAAAAGTAGAGACTAATGGTGAAGACCACCAAATCATGTTTTAAATCTAGGTGTTGTCTTGTGTAGCGTAGCAGGACTATTTTCGACTTCAAATGTGATTAGCTTGTGGCCTCTGATTGATTCGGACTATACAGTTGAAAGCCGCACAGGTGAAACAGTGTCCGACTGTTGCTTCCAAATTATTCCCGTAGGCCAATAAGAGAATGAATTTTCATTTCCAAACGGCAAATGAAAGTAGTCTAAAATTTACGTCGTCCCTTTGTGGGCACATAAAAAGGAACTCATTGATCACTCTATTTTTAAATTACCTCTATATATCTATTGTCCTCTTCCCTATTTTTCGAATATTCGACATGAAATACTTTGAATACCAAACTCTAAAAATGTTTTACTGTACAAATGTGATGCTTTTTTTTATCTTACGGATTTCAAATCATATATTGAATCTTATTGGATTATTTTGGTTTCGTTATCCGTTGAATACAATTTATAGACTACATAAGATTTTTACGTTCTTCTTTAATAACTATAATTTTAATTGCATTTACTTACGAAAATTAATTGGCGTAATTTCATGAGTGAATTAACTTTGTTAATTAAATATTAAGTAAGTAATATGTTTATTAAGGTACATTTAACTCCAAAAAACGATTGCAAGCTAATTATTAGATGTTTTATTTTAATTTTTAGTAAGAGAACAAGTTGAGGCGCATTCTTAGTGACGAAATTTGCTATTCTTAAGAGGGCCGTGGTACAAACTACGAGGTGTTGTCCTTGGATCTTTCCCTTCGGAATTGACACACAACAGGCTATTGGTAACAGTTACGGGTTTTACCCTTCGGTATTCAACACGGATCATTACCAATAGTCCGTTGTGTTATTCCAGTGCAACGTAAATTCAGCTACCAACTTGTTACTAAGTTTACGTATGCAAAAAATGTTTTACTCATGCTTCAAAAAAAATTTAATTTGTGTTGTCATTGAGATAATCGCTGATATATAGTTTTGTAAACTATAGGAATTAAAAATAATCTCAATGTGCCATTCCAAATTTCCAAACATAATTTTGAATAAAAACAAAGATAAATTGCGAGATAATCGAAAGTATTTATCGCAGTTTGCATGATTTAACTTCACACATTTAACCTCTTGAATGAATTTTATGTATATCTTCTATCTATATAAATAAGAATGGAGTGTTTGTTTGTACATTCAATATTTTCGACCCATTTCAAGTTTTCTATCCGTTTTGGACCCTTCTGATGCCGAATCCGCCTTTTTCTCGTTTGGTGTCTGTCTGTCCGTCTGTCTGTCTGTCTGTATGTTGTGCCCTATACACGTCAACGCGGTTTAAGATATTTTCATGAAAACTTGCATACAGTGAGTACTTATCTTCATTTAGTGAGTGGCATTGGTTGCGAAAGTCTGTCTGTCCGTCTTTCTGTTCTATGCTCGATTTTGTGTTTGTGTGTTTGTGTACACATCATATGAATTGTATTCCAGATATTTGATTGTATTGTATTTTATTTTAAACATTATCTATTAGTTTAGTGAATGCAATATTAAACATTTCTTTATTGTTATATTTACTGGAGTTTCATGCTAAAACACCTGAGTAAGTATACTTAAATCAACCATAATTTGGTAGTTTTGGAAAAATTGGAATGTCTATTGAATATTACGATTACTTCGATTGCTTTACCAGTACTGCTGAAAAAGTAATTATTCTTCAAAAAATTATTTTTTTTGTATGGAATTTCATCTCTGATACTTCATTTATTTCGAGTCTTATTTTTATTCTTTGCGCAATGAAAACGATTTCCGAATATTTGAGACAGACGATATTTTTCAATGAAACGAGAATGAACACGATCGCGCGAGCAATGATATTTTTTCTGGTTCTTTCGCTCTGAATTAATTTCACATTTCTAAATTTTGTGCACTTTTAGTTGTAAGTTGTGGCAACTGTGCGAGATCAAGAGATAAAATTGAATCACAAATTAATATCTTTAGAACAATTTTTTGCGACATCTTTTATTTTGTTTTACTTTGCTGTTTCCTGTTTTAAATATTTATTATTTTAATAAATGTGTTTTCCTTCTCATCACACGCAACAGCACCACAAAGTATTAGACTGAAAAAATGTAAGGTAAGTCAGTATAAATTTTCAGTAAATTTTAAGTGTAGTTATGCCATTATTGAAAGAATAATGCCGTTTTTTAAAGAATAATGCCGTTATTGAAAGAATAATAATGTTTATTAGTCCAAACTGGAACTTTTTCCAACATTAAAAAATTCGTTGGAATAATGACAGGAGAAGATGGTAAATTTCACAATGTCGCATACCGGAGGCAAGAGTGCCACAAGTAAAAAAATATTGTTTTGTTGACTATGAGTGCGAGAGCACTCGCCGTAAATCGTAATTTTAATTAATTGAGTTGAACATGAAAAGAACTTAAGAAAGGGAATTCCAAATCTCCCTCAAAATCGTCTTTTGTAGTAGTAACCTTAGTATCACCTTTCGTCATTTTGTAGCTTTGTCATACAGCAATTGTGCGATGTATGTGAAAAGTATTACATGAATGGATATGCATGTGTAGGATTTGTGTCCAAAGTAAGTTGTAGAAAATATAAAGATGGCGAAAGATGTTAAAATAAATTTTTATTCTACAAAAAACGTAAGTCATTATATATTTTGATTATCTCTTCAATCTAGAGTAAACCAATTCAAACCGAGTAAGGTCGGGTATTTTGCTAGTTAGATTTAAAAATGATTTTTGATAAGTTATTTTAACTTCATTTCATGATGCTAACGAATTGCAACTCGTAACTTTTGAAACTTTTAACAAAGCATCTACTTCTAGTATTATTGTAACATCAAATAATACATTAGATTGTTTTGTACCTTAATGCCTTAACCATTATCACCCATATTCAAAAATATATAGCGCAGTTTCTTATCTAGATTAGAAATAATGATAATATCTTAAATAATAATCATAACCCCCTAGAATGTTTTAATAGAAACACTTATGAAAACATTTCCAACAAAAACTTTTCTATAATGCTAATCTTTTTCATAATAATGCGTATAAAACCTAACACGAAGAAAGTTCACTATTTTCCAATGATACAAGTAGCACTTCTTGCAAAAATTTCCAACAAATAATCCTAAGTTTAATGATGCTGTAATAATAGAAACCTTTCTTATTTTTGTCAATAAGGACAGTAAATTATGTATGAACAATAAAAATAACTAATAATTCTACTACACCTACATCTTAAAAGTATAAAGGTCTCTGGTAGTTGTATACTACGAATAACCTACTCTTTACTTACAAATAAAAGATATTCATTCTACATCTCTACTACTATAAAAGGAAGTATTTATCTGTCCTCCACTACGCAGTGTCCTGACGAATCTACAGCACTTACAATAACTAAATTTGGCAAACAGGTAGTCCAAATATTTTGCAATTTTTGTGTCCAACCAGAATTTTAAAATTCAATGTAGAACATTTTAAAATAAATTTATTAGTTTTTGTTCACCCTTCATTCTTCCGTTCCGGAGATAGAAGAAGCACTTCGATTTTGATATTTTCGACCTACCCACTTACGTCAGCCTTTGTCAGCCTATGGAACCAGTTTTTTTCACCTTCCGTAAAAATTACAACGGATTTAAATCTGCGGAAAATCACAAATATTTTATTATTAAATAACTGTCACTTATTTATTGCTAGCCACTTCAAGGCTACCACGGCATTGCCTGTGGTGTTGGTTTGGGAAGCAAACCAAATGGGAATGCGTAGTAAATACCGGTAGTTGGCGAGCGTTAACAGTGGTCACACCTTACCCCACAAAAGCAACTGTCACGACAACGCCATGCTGGCCACACCTAGGCTAGTTTAAACATAAAAATGATACATTAACAAACATATAGAGACGTACTTTACAGTCGCATCATCTTTCTTCACAAATATGCTCTCTTAAGTTTTTTAAAACGTCAAACCGTTAATCAAAATAAAATCCTCCCACTTTCCACCAAAAGGTTACCGAACTTGAAAAACTCAAAACGTACTTCAAAGTCTATAAATATAACGTTAAATGAAGAGTGAAAATAATAACCTTCATGCTTTTTCCAACTGTCGACAAACATCATTAATGAAGCGTACTTAAAATATGGTTGGTTTTTGAGATTTTATGCTAGAAGGCCATATTTGGCCATGCTACTTAAAATATGAGAGGCTTTCAGTATAAAGACGAATAGAATGTTTCCAGTTAGAAACCAATTTGATCTATTGTCGTTTGCACAACGTTTGGCGCAAATTTCCTCTCGCACTAAAGTATTTCTGTGGAATAAATAGAGCCATACTTCAAGAAGCAGCCATTTGAAATGGTACATATTCCAGTTAAATTAAAAATAATCTCAACATATTTATAATTTTGTGATCAAATCTATGAGAAGACTTTCCAGTGTAAGCATTTTAGAAAAAAGCAATACAAAGGTTTTACTTAACTCAAATATATGTATAAAAGTATATATATATATATATATATATATATATATATATATATATATATATATATATATATATATATATATATATATATATATATATATATATATATATATATATATATATATATAGTGTGTGAAATAAAGAGTAGCTGTACAATTATTTTCATACCCAATATAAATATTAAACAACACAAAACAGTTACATCCTCGGAGAATGATATACACTAGTGACACGAATCCGTGACTCGTTTGATAGGTTGGGGATTACCAAACAAATCTAAAAACCAGTTAGAGCTGAAATAGCTAGTAAACACAATAGGTAAAAGTGAATTATACTTGCACCTCTGTATTTAGATTTGCATAAAAACCATGATATAAGAGGAAACGTACAATAAAGAATATACAATAATAAAACTCGCGTTCTTCCTAACTTTGTTAAAAATTAAAACGGTGTGTTTTATTAAATAATAATTAAGTGCAACTATACGATTGTTTTCATCTCGATATAAATATCAAATAGCATAAAGTAATTTCATCTGAGAATGATGTAATCCGATTACAACTGGAAGAATTAAACGCAATTTTAAACGTAAAATGTACCCACAGTTTACAGAAAAATCCTCTTATATAAATATAAATGTAAAAAAAGATGTACAAAAAATATATCCCCTTCTTTTCGACTTTTGGACAAACATCATTCATTACAATAATATTCAATAATTCATCCTCAGTTTACAGTAAAACTCTTTAATATTAATATAAACGTAAAAAAAATATATTTACAAATATATATATTCCTTTCTTTCCTACTTTTGGACAAACATCATTCATTAAACTTAATTTAAACTATATAAATGTAGATAAAAAAAAAAGCGCAATTATACAAATTATAATGCTATACTCAATGTAAATATTAAATAATATATCCTCACAGTTTACAGAAAATGATTACCCTCTGGTATAAATGTAAACGTAAAAAAGATGCATAAAAAATATCTATCTTTATTTCCGACTTTTCGACAAACATCATACATTGAACTTAATCTAAAAAAGCGCAATTATACTAATTTTATGTTATACCCAATATAAACATTAAATAATACAAAATAGTGATTTCCTTGGAGAATGAGATACACTACTAGAAACACGAACCTCTAACTTAGTTGGAGGGTAGGGGGAATATAAAACAAATGTAAAATCCGATTAGAGCTGCAACATTACCGATATTGTGTCCGTGACTAAAATACAACAGCGAAGGTTAGCAGTTGTCCTACAGAGATGTACTATGTTCGCAGTGATCAATCACGGAGGAAGTAGAGCCTCTAATTTATCTTCATTCCACATCCTACAAGAATAGATCCGCCTTATTTGTCATTGAGACTAATATTCCTGAAATTGATCTTGGATATGTATTCTGAGATCACGATTTGTCGTGCACGAAATGAAGCTACACGGAAGTTTCTCTTGATGTAATATGTAATGTGGCTACTGTTTCGAATGGCAAAATTCAAATTGAATGTTGGTTAGATTCACAGCAAAAATTACGATATGGCCAAAGGATATTTTGACTGAGTCTGGATTACGATATAGGTGTTTTCAACATGTTTCATTCCATGACGAGAACTAATTAATAAATTTCTGCGGTCCACCAAATAGTAAATGGTATTGTTTGCCGATCTGACAAGAAAACGAGTATAATTTTGCTTGATCTGCAAAAAAATAATAATTTAAGACCCTCTTTGCTTTCAAGTGTCTGTTTTAAGGGGGGTCGGGACACAATTTTCTATTTCTTTTGCTAATAAAGATATTGCTTTGGAATTTTTAATGAAGACATAGCACCTAATTTACAAATAGAAAATTATAAAAAATTAACTTGATATCAGTTCAAAATTTTTTAAAATTTTCAAAAAATTGACTGTTCTTACTTTTGATATAACTTGAGAAATTATTTAGGAAAAGACACAATGTTTACATTTTCTAGAAGCAGATATTATATTTAAAAATTTGTCTTCACAGTTCTTTAATACATGCATATAAAAAAATATTTAAAAAATTTTAATTAAAAATGAGCATTTTTTTATTTTTTTATTTATAAAAACACTTATATTTTATAACATATGAATAATTTTTTAAATTGCTGAAGACAAATCACTTAAATATGTATGAAGAATATACATACCAAATTTCATGCAATTATCTTGAATAAATTTTGAGTTACATCATTTTAAAGTTGGGAAAAGTGTGAAAAATCCATCATGGAGAAAAATCATCTTAAAGTTTCATTAATGAAAATCAGTTACAAAATGTGAAATTTTAGTACCTGATGGATTTTTCACTCCGAGTACGTAAGTAAATTCGTTAATGTCTTCAGACCTTTGATTAAAGTTTATTTTGGCTAATTGTACCTTTCTATGGTACAATTTGTATGCAATTGTACTTTTGTTATCAGTTTTTCGTATAAGTCGACATATTTTTCGTTTTAAAACTTTGACAGCTATGAAAACTTTCTTTTGCTCATAACTTCGGTTCTACTCAAGATATCATCATAAAATTGGTGTCAAACAAAAGAGAAATTAAATTTCCAAATTTTTGAAAATATAAAACAAAAAACTACTTTTTGTGTCTCATCTCCCTCTTAAAAGATTTTTTGTATCAAATTATAGCATAATTCGGTCTGAAAACGTCTGAGAATCCATACCAATCGATAGTATTCCCATACATGAATCGATTATAATCTGTCAGCGTTGTAGAAGCTGATATGTAAGGAACCTACAAAAAATAGTCAAACATTCATTTCAATTTGAAGCTCAATTTCGATTACACATAACTTCAAATGACTCGGATATAATTGAGAAAAACAACTTAAATATTTACAAAGATTTGTTTTGATTTAGACTTTTATCGTACAAAATAAATAATTAGTTATTCCGTTCCGACATTGAATTGAAAGAGGGCTTTAAAAATTCCATTTTGTCACTTCAATTGCAATCATAAAAGGTTTTGCATGTAGAACATAGCAGTTTCTTGAAAAGATATTACTGTCTAAAAAATACTTGATCTACGTTTTGAAAAGTTTAAAAATTTCTACGGTTGTTGCAGAAGCTTTTTATTTTACGAGTTAAATAGAGACTATTCTTTGTATTTATCCGTAAAATATTTATTGGGGACTGATTTTATTTCTTTAAATATGATAAGCAATTTCTTTCTTGTATTGAATACGATTAATTTTAATAAGACTTTATTTCATTTCGAGAATTACTATGTGAAATTGTTGCCTAAATAATTTTTTAACCTTAACAACATCATGAATATTGTATGAAATTAGTTTTCCGTGTCTTATATTTATGGAATTCAGCATTGTGTGTGCAAGAAAGAGTAATGGATTATTTGAATGAATACAGCAAGTGTGTACGTATTTTGCCCTAAGTAAACTATGGAAGTTAAAAAACATATTTAAAATGGAATAGCTAAAATTACTATTTGGACAAAGATTAAACTCTAGTTACATATTTTAATGAAAGAGAAGAAAATTTTCGAATAATTTTCTGTCTGCACTGAAATAATTTAACCTATGCCACGTTGAGTATTTCTGCTAGAGTAGTATCTCGATTGTGATTATAAGTTTTTTTTCCTATCTTAGTGTACTTAGATGAGGATTTTAACATGGTCTCTAATTTAAAATCCAAAAGTAATTTTACAATATTCTTAGTTCATACAATTATTTACATTTGGTTTCTTTTATATATATCCATGTTACATACTGAAATTCAATTTTTGCCCTTTCTTTCGGTTACACTTGTAAACACAATTCAATAAGTTTGACGCTTAAAACCTAAATTCTTGAAGAACTTCCAGAAAACTCGTAAAAGTTTTCGAACAGGGTAAAACTATTTTTTGATAATTTTTATCATTTATTCTTTTTAGCAAGAGGACTAATCTTTGTTTCAAAAAGTCAAAACGTATTTCTTATAGCTAAAGAGAGCCCACTCCCCTTCCAACTTATACAGTGACCATCTGCAGTTCTGCAAACTATTCTTTAACTTCTTTAATGACTTTCGAGTTTTTCTTCTAAAATGTCCCTTACAGTTTGGCGATAAACGCCTTTCCGCACTGGAGAAAATAGGATAAAAAGCAGGAAAACTTTTTCGTAAGGTAGCTCTTAAGTGGGGAAAAAATTGCCGGATTCCTGTTTTTTTCCCCTGGATCTCTCCCCAGCTCGTTAGTTCCCGGAAGTGAACGGGAGATGACTTCCGGCACGTTTCGATATGTTTATGAAGCACCTTCTCGTTTCCAGAAAACGCTACTGCTTCAGAGGCATGCAGAAAGTGGAAGAAACGTTACTCATTGTAGGCGATAACAGACCTTTCTCAAGCAGTACATAAATTTCGTGACTGTAGTTCTCAGAGAGCGGCTTATCACGTAACAAGATACATTTAAGAATGAAAGAACTTCCTTCTGGATTTTGAAACGTATTTGGCAATGCGAAACAGCTCCAGCCTCAAGTTTGCTGTTCGTGAATTCTAAAAAAGTTTTCTTTTGGATCTCGTTTCGGTATTATTACCATGCAGACCCTTAAATCTGAAAAGAATATTAGAATAAAACGCAGCGTTCTTTGACGTCCTGTAAAATCAATAGAAATCATCAAAGCAACTTTTGACCTTTGGACGATTTTTTTATTCTTGGTGACCTTTAGAATTTTTCGGCTTCAACCACAGTAAAATACTATGACTGAACAAAAAAAAAAGCTGCAATTTTAGAATCATGAAAAGGACATTTTGACCTCTTGTAGATTTCTTTTTATTGTTGAGATTGTTCTTTCTTTGAATTGGCTTCGTGACTATTTGTTAGGAGTATGGTTACTTTTTGTCTCTAAAGCAATTCTATGACTTTTAACCTTTAAATTTAGAACACATTTCGCTGTCTATCTACAGCCAAAACAGACCCTCATTCATAGAAAACTCATCGAAATTTTACTTTTCCATTTGTTCGTTTAACTTAGCTTTTTCTTACTGGATAGTAGAATCTTGTTTATCCAGACTGTCGCCGAGAACAGGTTCAAACTAGTTCAGGTCAATACCATATCACAACAATATTGATACTGAAGCAGCTAAAAATTTAATGGCATGCAGAAATTGTGCTTCGATTTTGAGGCTTCTAAGAAAATAAATTTAACGACATTTATAATAATTTATAGTCATATAACACAATGGGCTTCAATCAGAACCCAATACCATCTAACATATATAATCTTTTTCAAACGATAGAATACTAAATATTACTTCTCACTCTGCAAAAAGTAAGCAGGACCATGGGACAAAGGGTAGAAGGTAGTTTTCCGCAGAACTTCTTGCTAACAAGATGGAACATGGTTTAGGGAAAATTTTAAACTATAAATTACTAGATTGACGAGAGAGAAGTTTTGGGAGCTACTAGTTGAATATCAGATTTGAAATTACATGGTGCAACTAAAAAGCATAATGAAGAATATTCGTAGCTAAAGTATAAAGCTGGGTCAATAACTGTCTAATTGCTTTTATTCCTTTTTTTTCTTCTTTCGTGAAAACTACAAGATCCTAGGTTTTGGTATAAATGGAAAAATTTGATTTAAAAAATAATTATTCGTTATATTTACCGAATATTTATGATATATTTTAGATTTGCTGTCTTACACTAACAATTCTACACAAAAATAATAAATTTGCTTGTACGTCTGCTGTTTCAAATTATTTTTTTCATTGTGAAGAATATTAATGAGCATAGCATCTGCTATCTTCCAAAGTGAGTTGTTTCATTGCTCAAAACATGTTACAGCCTGCTTTAAGTTCTGTTTACCATCTACGTGTTTAACAAATTACTTTTTTGCATAATATCAACTTTGTAAAAACAATCGTCTAACATGCTGAAAGTTAGTGAAACCATTCGTAAGTAAAGAACGTAAAGTATGTTTAAACTTTGAGCTGGATTAAAACCTTATTACATACAAAAAAAATATCATCAGCGGTAATGAAGATCCAAATGATTAAATCACACGGAAAAGCTTTTGTGTGTCCTTTATTAGAGAATTCCGATACCACACTATCTACTTATGAGGACAAGTAAAATAATAAGCTTGCTTTATAATACTTAACTTCACATAATACAGAAGCTTCTTGTGTATTTACAATTACTTCTTATATATTTACAATTTACTGACTGTCAGTTAGATAATTTCATAATATATCGCACCCCGGCAAGAAAAGTGACACAAATCAAAATTGCAGAATTTGAGAAACATCAACTTAAAGGATACTGTAAAACTTATATTGAAATAGCACAAGCTTCTTTTAAATTTAGGTAAGTATTTATGGCGGTAGCTTCTATTATATTCTATAGAATAGTAATATAACATGCTGGGGTACATCATACATATTTTTCAATGACATAACATCAAAATTATTTTATTTTTTGACCTGTGCCAATTTTCTTGCCAGGGTGCGTTATATTGGTGAAAAGAATGTAGTTGGCAAGTTATTTTTTTAAATTATTGTTGAGGTTAAACGAGTCAAATTTATTGAAGAAACTCGTAGTGTTTAACATCGAATGTATACCAGATTGAGCTAAAATGTAAACAATGAACAGTATAAATTTTTAAACGACATGAGTACTTAATACAGCAATTTGAATAAAGATGGTTGAAAATTATACCCATTGCAGGTTTATATACTTATATCAAACAAGTATTTACGTTTTTTTTATTATATAATTTGGAAACAAAATTATTATTAGTACTGTGATTTACATAAATACTACACATATCTAATTTAGTTAAAATGAAAATACATTGTTTTTGTAAAGAAACGTATCATCTGAATAACTTTATTTATTGCTTATTAAGTTCATAATAAATTTTGGTTTTATAGATACCCTGGGAAACGTATAAACTACTTAATAAAAATACTAACGAAAAGTCAGAAATATTTTTTATAAAAGTATACACCAATTCCTTTACCTACAAAATAATTAGAAACCCAGTTTCATTTTAAATGCATCAATTGTCTTGTTTCTTACATAGTGTAAAAACAGTTAAATGACTTTCTAGATTAATAGCATTGGAACTTAATAACAAATTACCTAGACATAGTTTCTTTAAATTTTGAAAACATCACAGTCGCCTATGTATTGAATATTACTTTATCAACTCTGATTTAAAATTACTTATAGCCAACACAGGGTCATTCAGTACACGTGAATACTTTCCAAAGAGGAAAACAAGTGTAAAATGTCATCGATTTCAAGAATTCATTCCAAATAATCCATTCTAATGAGATGGTATAGCAGCAAGTAATTGAATTGACCTTTAAAAATAGTTTCTATATTTCGGTGAAATATGTTGAAATGTTGAAAGATATTTGACTAGAATAAGAAATGGGAGAATTTGTTTTGTACTTTTTCAAAATTAGATATTGAATTTAGACTTTTTTCTACAAAAAATACTTTTAGAATATATATATATATATATATATATATATATATATATCCTTTCTGATTAAAGTATTTTTTATCATTTCTTATTCTTCCACATTAAATACTTATACACAGAAAAAGGTTAAATGAAATTGTTTCGAAGAAGTCCGTTCTCAACCATCCATATATAATATGAATTTATTAATGAACAGGGCCTTCTCTTATCAAGACAATGTAACATTACGGCCCTTTTGGGGGACTAAATTCAATGAAATTATATTTATTGAGTGTGAGTATACTATTTTGGTATATATTTACTTCGTCCATAGACCAATAAATATAATGAAATCAGATTAGATTTTTTATCCAACAAAATAAGAAATGACATAGTTACTCTCCATTTATGTTTCGTTATGTGTTTTATCTCTAAGAATAAGAATTTTATAACTTTTTGAGTTTAATTGTTTTATATATGCCTATAAGTAGTTAAAAAAAAAGGAATAGGAAAACCAAAATGTATAACTGAAATTGAGAGTTCATGCATTTAAGTCTTTGGCAAATAGTATAGCATTTTGTACGTTATATCGACGACATGGCATTAATATCATTGACGATACCATTTATACCGTAAAATGAGCATCTGAACACAGTATTCGCTGTTTAATATTACCAGCATATTTTTTAACTTTTCAATAAATCAACAAAAAGTGTCAAATGATAAATTTAATGAAACTCAGTGTGTTTCTGTCGGTGTTTTCTTTTAGACAAGTACGAATTTCATTTTCCTGTTTTACGATTCAATATTTATACATCAGCTATCGGAAATACATAAATAAATAATGAACAATAATTAGTAATTCGCATATGTTAAATTCAAGCTCACAGCAAAATCAGTAGGCATTTTCTAATATTTTGATTTTACAATGTATATATTTAATAATTCATACATTTACTAACAAAATAATATTAAAATACTTAATATCTCATTTTATAGATAGTGTTTAACAATAAATAATATACAATTATTTTTTGTTAAGGGGGTCCGAGACACAAAAATCGTCAAATTTTCGAAATTTTTTTTATTATTTTAAGAAATTCTCTGTGTTTTTCTGCTTAAAATGACGTCTAAATCATGTTTCTATCTTAGTTAGAACTAGAGATATAGTAATTTTTGTGATGCGTTGTTTTGAAAAATCAAACACTCTTGACAGTTGTTGTCATGGCAACAACATCTGTCCTTAAAACTTTAAATGCGTTTTTCTCCATGATGCAATTTTTCAAGATTTCCTGTATTCAAATTGCTATAAGTCGAAAACCGATAATGTTTAAGGGTTGAAATTTGGAATATATCTTTTTCAAACATTATACTTTAATTTTAATTCAGCAAATTTGAAACAAATATTTACTTTTAAAAATATGATTTAAAAAAAAAAAGTACCTTAAAATTTTCGCAAATTTTCATTCAAATGTTTTTTAGTTTTTATTAAATTAATATTTTTTAAATTGCTGAATCAAAATTAAAGCTAATAAATTTGTGAATAATTTACTGCAAGAATTTTGAAAATTGATCAAGAATATTTTGAGCCTTAGCAATTTAAAATGACCCCTCTTTTTTTCAAAAAAATTTGTATTTAAAATTTTTAAAGAACTTTTGGAAAAAATTTGTGTTGTGATTTCGCTTATTAGTTAAATGGGTAATCAGTACAAAAAAATTCAAAATTCTAAATTAATTAATAAAAAAAAATTTTCAATGTGTCCCGGACCCCCTTAACTAATAACTAAAAATGCATTAATAACTAAACAATATTAATTAATAGCTAAACATTATTAATTTAATAATGAATGTGTTTCAAAATTTGCATTTCCTGTAGAGCCTTGGTAATCTTAACACCAATTACTGAATGTTCGTGTTCATTAAGGGGACCGTTGTAGCATAGTAGAAAAAGTAGCGAATTTGCAATCCGAGGTAAACGAGTTCGAAATTCTATCAAACCAAAGACCGTCGTGTATGTTGGTGAAAGTTAAATCTCTCGTGGACTCAATTGTCTACAAGTTGGCGTAATGTGAAAGGTTGGAGAATGGGGTACCAGCTCATGTGTTGACCTTCATCTGAACGTCGTTCAAATTACGAGGTGTCCTTGAATCTTTCCAAATGGAAAAGATCCGAGTACCTGAGACAGAGATCAGGATTTCCCAGGGGGCTAACATCGCCACTAGCCAATTGTGTTGCTGAAGTGCGACGTTAATTCGACTACCTACCATGTTATACAAGCTGAATTTGATACCGTAATTTTTTTAAAGCTTTGTACGGAAAAATTACTTTTTTAGAATTCACGCTGTTGCGGCCTCTGTTGGTCGAAGAGAGGGGAGAGTGGGCGTGGTTTACAGTGACCGACGGGAGGTTTATGTTATACGATTTGCAGTTCCCCCACGCGACGTGTTCCCTGGACGTTTTTTCTTTGGGGTTACCTGAAGTCGAAGGTTTTTTGCAACCGTCCCAACACCCTGGAAGATCTACAGAACAATATTGAGGCTGAAATTGCAAGAATACCAGAAGACATGCTTGAAAGAGTGCATGAGATTTTCAGAAAACGACTGCAGCAGTGTGTGGTATGTGAAGGTAGACATTTGCCAGATACACTGTTTAAAACCACGGAATTCGAAACTTCCATTTTTGTCCAATATGAGAAAAATAAAAATGTAAGTTTCTAAGTGTTCATTGTTTTTTTTATTTTATTCCCAAATCAGCAAATTACCGTGCTCCACCCTGAATAAAACTTTGAACACTAGTATAAATTTCTAGTCCAAAGGCAGGAATGTGCAGTGAAACAGATTAAGGACATTTCCAAAAGAGTTTGAAAAGTACATATCAGACCAGATTTGTTCTTACATTACTTGACAATGTTCAGCACCTCTTTCACTATTTGGTAAGCTTCATTTGAGCTATCCTTTCTTTCCTCGTTATTAGGCTTACCATCAAAAATCTGCAAAATTACAATAAATACTAACTGTGACACTAATCTGTGTATAGATTATTCCTTTCTTTATGAATCTTTCAATAGCAGCAGTAGTAATATGTGATACACTAAATTTTTTCTTCATTTCGTATTGGATGTTCATTATATCTACGTTGATATCTTACGAATTTTTGGTTGTTTCCGGTCTCAGTTCAAATTAACTTGGATAATGAAGGTTCTACTGTATTTTGAAATTTTTTTGGAACTAAATATTAGTGAAGTCTTTTAAATTTGGTAATAAACAAGAAAATATTTTGAAACAATGATAAATTTTTTATTAACATGAAATTGCATTTTAAATGCTAAAATTACTAAGTGTAACATGAAGTATAGTAATTTTTTGTGTGTTTCGCATTGAATGTTTTGTGTTTCACTTTGATGCTATCCAAGTTTCTGATTCTTCTAGGAAGTCCCATTCACATTTCTTGGATAAACAAGGCTTTACTAGTATTTTAAAAATATTTTTAGGCACTAAATTTTTGAAAAGTCTGATTGAATTTGTTAATAAGCGAGAAAATATTTTAAAATACCGACGAATTTTTTTATTATGCATTTAACTTGTAGAAAATTAAGAATTTTTGGGTCAAAAATTATAAATGTAATTTCAAGCATTTTTAATTGATGTTAATAGTTTACAATCGATTTTCCATCAAAAAACCCTTTGCGTCTTACATCCGAGGTCATATTATTAAAGTCATATAATCCAAAGAAATAATTTCTAATTCCCTTTAAATGATTATCTACATTTCTCCCGAACAAGGAAGCATAATATTATCCAAAATGCAGCTGACCTTCACCGCTATTAATTATGCAGATTATGAAATACTTTGCACTGTTCATTCACATGGCATTTATCTTTTATCTGACCGATGGGTGAAATGTTTATCGCGGATCACACTTCCGTTTATCATTACTTAAGTATACGCCAGATGCCACATAACTAAAGGAGGGGAATGCACAAAGTAACTATATTAGAAAACAAATTCTGGTCTCCATATGTCTCGTAATTTCTTTTGTTACGTAAAAGTTATTTTCAACATGTGTGTACTTGCATGCAGTGAAACAGCGAAATGTGTTACGTAAGATGAAACAGCATAAATCGTGTAAGAATGTTTCATTTCAACGGTTTAGTTTTAAAATTTCAACGCATGTTTACATAATAATTTACATAATATCCGTACCTGTAATTTTGAATTTCATTTTCTATTACACGAAGTAAAAAACAAACTGTTTCATAAACATTTTTTCAAACGCGAATTTGGAGCCAAAAAAGTGGGGAGAAACAATAAATAATCACTGTTACATTTTTTGTAAATATATTTTTTAAATATGTCTTTAAATGTATTTTTTAATATTTTTATTTTTATATATTAAAATATATTAAATATATTTTTTGAATGAATATATTTTTTTCATATTGGCAAAAATTATATCTTTAGAGTGCCACATAATTTTAGTGATCAAGATATTAGTGCCCTAATATGAAAAAGGCTTACATTATCTGCTATAGAAATAGACAAAAACCATACATACATGTAAATGAATTAAACGTATATAGTGACGATAACAAACGGCACTATTTCTGAATACTACCGAATGTTAATTTGCACAAACAAAGATTATAAAAATATATAAAAAGAGGAATGAAAAAAAATCTGATATAAAGTTAGTGAGAAATCTTTTTAACATTTTGTCTTTCGAATCAAGTTGCTCAGTACAATGTTTAAACAGTAGGTCCAGCTTTCCTTCGCTCAAAATAAGATACGCGAGAGCCGAAAAATATATATTTTTAATTTCACTGCACAAATCGAATTAGGTATAGTTTATAAGTGAGTTAAGATCTCTTGAAGATAACAGAAAGTTCAATAGAAATAAATCTTCGAATAAATCGAAGAAAGCGAAACTAGGAAAAGAAATAAAAACTACCACAGAATAATTACATAGCAATTCTACATAATGAAGAATGTTATATGGTAAACAAAGTGTTAAATTACGGTCTTTTTATGCTTTACTTTACTGATGAAATAACACGCTTGATGAAATGAGGAATTGCAGATTATCCAGTAAGCAAGATCAAGTGCACATTAAGTCCACCCCGCAGAAAAATATATGGCGATGGATGGTGTAAAATTGGCAATTTATAGCAACTCTTATATAAGCTTGGGCGTTGACCTCATCATCTAACCGGTGCTTTCCTTGGACAATTCTTCGGGATTGATCCGAGACCACCGCATATAGCCTGCTGTGTTGCTTCAGTGCAATGCAAATTCAACTGCACAACACATACACAGTCCAGTCACATTAATGTGACCACCTGTCAAAAGCCAGAATAACCACCTTTGGCAGAGCGGACCGCTGAGAGACGTGCAGGAAGAGAGTCGATTAGGTTTCTGAAGGTGTTCACTGGGATGTTGAGCCATGCCGTCTCCAGTGCCGTGGCCAGCTGCGCTAGAATACCTCCCTCCTCCAGCCTGGATCCTTCCGGCAATTGTTGCAGGGTGTTTGCTTTCAGACGTTTCACGCCGTATACGCCAACGTCCATCTGTCCGATGGAGCATAAAACGTGATTCATCGGAAAAAGCCACCTGTCGCCACTCTGTGGATGTCCAGTTGCGGTACTGGCGTGCAAATTCCAGTCTTCGTCGCCGATGAACAACAGTCAGCATAAGTGCATTAACCAGATGTCTGCTGCGGAGGCCCATGCGCAGCAATGTTCGCTGAACCGTTGTTGAGGATACACTCTTGGTAGCCCCTTGGTTCATCTGGGCTGTCAATTGCTCCACAGTTGCACGTCTATTAGCCCGAACGCATCTTCGTAGCTTTCGTTCGCCTCTGTCACCTAAAGCCCGTGGAGCACCACATGTGCCGCGCCCCTGATTTTGGACAGTGCCATTTTGCCATGCACGGTATACTTTTACCACGGCGGCACGCGTTCACAAAAATAGCCGTTTCCGAAATGCTTCCACCCTTGGCCCGAAAGCCAATAACCATGCCCTTTTGGACGTCGGATAAATCGCTACGTTTCTGCATTACGCCAACGATTGAAATGCTTTCCGATGCCCTAGGACATCCTTTATATACACTCCACTGCAATAAACACCTGCCACCTGCCTTTTGTGATTAATTATTTCACGTTGACGTCGAAAGTAGGTGGTGGTCACATTAATGTGACTGGACTGTGTATTTACAATACGCAATCAAACAAAGAATTATAATTTTATTCCTAAACCGATATATTTTATTCAATGTCATCGAAACGAGCTAAGATAAATCAACTATGCCCCTTTCATTGGAAGTATTCTATATTCACCCTATTTAATTAGGGATTGTCTTCAAATGCAAATAAAAGCAACGTGTAATGCTATATACAGAGCGTTAGCTTAGAGGTAAGAAAAGAAATGTTTGCATAAACAGTTTATTACACGCATTCACCTTAAATGAAGATGGCTAAATATAAATCAGCCATTCTGAGAAACCCTTTAAAGAATATTTTATTCTCCAAGCAGAGAATAGAGGAATAAGTTTCTCACGTGACAGTAAAAGCCATCGAATAAATACGATATAATAATAATCACACACACACACACACACACACACACACACACACACACACACACACACACACACACACACACACACACACACACACACACACACACACACCCCCAATCGCGTTTGAATAACAACAATCTACTCAAAACAATCTACGCACTGGACCTTTAAACCAAATATAAAAACTAGCTCACATAGAATACAGACCAAGAAAACAATCTTTGCATCCTGCATTACATCTTTAATTTTACTAATAAAAACAGGTGCATAAGTAACTATCAATGATGGATGCAAAATAGTATATAAAAATATTAATTATTCTCTTAATCATAATGCACCATGCCTAGTGACCTTAATTTAAGGGAACCAACTACAACGCCATTTATTAATATATTAGTAAATAAACTACATATATGTGATCAAATTATCTATGCCGATGGAAACAATATCCTTCGTAAGTGAAACTAATTATAAATTTTCAATGCAAACAAACGAATAGTTTGTTCTGTGCATTGTTTTAATCTCGTACGTGAGGATATGTAGAGGTAAAACTAGCTTCCAATGATAAGATTATTTTCCGCATTTATATATTCAGTAAATACGTTCATTATCTCACAATGATGGTACCAGATGGTACTATGATGAGGCAGTTTAAAATTGCATCCATAGAATGTGCAATGTAATCACTTGTAAGAGAAAAGGAAGAATTCATGTGATTAGTGAAAAAGTTGGGAATTGTGATATGCGGAATATCTTTCCGGGAGTCCAATAGTATGAATGAAACGACACATAAGACATATCATCCCTAAACAAGAGATATGGGTATCTAATAGCTTTAAATGATATATATATTCTTTTGGGTACATAATAGCTTTAAATGAAAATCTATACTCTTTTAATACATAAGATTAAAAGCTTTTTTAATGAAATGCATGAATAAAACACAGTCTCTCCCCGTCCAAAAACGATAGAAATATAATTGTCTATAACTGGTTGATGAAATTATCACTCCATTTGCCTTTTTGATAAAAACTGTTTTTCCTACGATTGTTACTACAATAAAAATGAAATAAAAGTTTGTAATGCAAGTCTTTAACCCTAGTTATTAAATTTGTTATGCTTAAAATGATAGTATAATTCTCAGAAATCTCTGAACTCCCTGTAGGTTAATGATGGCACGTTATGGAATTCCAAATTCAGTCATTACATCTACTATTCCATATAATGAGTCATCAAAGAGATAATACGATTATTGTACATGCAGACATCGCATGTCATAACCCTCGTATGATTCTTTACAATCAACTCAATAATGAGGTAATTTTGGAGTGATCTGTATATCTTGTTCAAATCATAATTGTTTAAAAAAACGTGTCAAGTTCGTTGCGAAAGACGATGAAATGATCTGACAATCAGTCGTGTGTAGGATCGACCCTTACCGGATTCCCTCAATGGAGTCCCTTACGCTCCAAAAGGACCCGTCACATTGGAAAAAGATGGATTTATTATAAATTATTTTATCCATAAATTATTTAACAACAGTTTCAACAAACGATTTTGTTTTTGAGAAATATTTCACATTGTCAAAACTACTTAATAACCAAAATTAAAAAAAAAAAACGTCATAATTTTTTACTATTTAATATTTTGTGGAGCATTTAAAGATTGATCTAAATAGCCCTCGCACTTTGTAAGGCCGGCCCTGGTCGTGTTGCAGGTCCCCTTCCATCACATATTGTTTACAAATACGCATGAGGAGCACACCATGTGACTGTAAAGATAAGCACAAACAGAAACGAACTCCCCGGCGTACCGCGTATCTCCATCCTTCCGAGGATGAGCAAGAGGAATCATCCTCATCCCGGGACGAAGATGACCTTTAGGCGGTCGGAGAGGTCAAGATCACCCGGGCGAAAGCTCCATCCGGAAAAGGGGTTGGCGATCCGTCTCGACCCAGTTCCCATCCCCAACAGGTGACAGACTGCGGGGGCAGGGGGTGGCCGGTCACCAACACCAAACTACGCAATGCGGTGGTGGATCGCTCCACGAAACCCAAACAAGTTCGTGTCCGCGGAGTTGGTGGTCCGAGTTCAATAACGCCATCGGTTCGACAACGCAGCTGAATGGGTGCGAGGATTATATGCATATGAAGGCATTGAGCGAAACACTTACCTTCCTTGGCGTATCGGTTGGCATCGACAGCCATGGTGTTTTCATCCGCAGCCTCTCCCAGTGTCGTTTGTTGGTCGGGAACGCCGCTGGTGAATGAGGGGGGAGGGAGACCGCGGCGCCATCTCGCGGGGCCTGCGCGCTCCAGGGCTCCGCTTTCTGCGTCTCTCGGTATCGAGGCCTGCTAAACACTGTCACTCAGCGACGAGCCCGAAACAAGTCATTAAGTAAAGATAATAAAATTAGATTTCCGCGATTGATTAATGAGGGAGCGCGGTTGGAATTTGTTTCCGAGCATCCTTTTCGTGTGAGGGCTTCGTGAATAAATCTATGGCATTTTTGGAGCATACAAATAGGGACAAAACATTGCGGTTCAACGGTAACTGGAGTGAGAAGACAGCCAAGGCGACCAATAAATGGACCCTAAATGAATATAATATCTTTGATACTTTATCGGCATTCGTTTTTAATAATTATTTAATGTGAAATTTCGAATAATTGATTGCAAATTTGGCCTCAGATTTATTAAAGGATGATTTTAATTTCTACTACTTAACACTACATGTTTTTTGAGTCAATTAATTTTGTCGTAGAAGAAATAACTCAATTTTCCAGGTATATAGTAGCGTAATTTTCCAATTTGGAAAAAGTTTCAAAGCGAAAGATTCCAGTATCAGGTTTATTCATTTTTAAAAACATTTAGATACTTAATTAAACATGAGCAAGTTTTTGCAATTTAGTGATATATATAAAACAAGTATAGACAAATGGAAATCAATAATCATAAGAGATATTATCAATAATACAATAATATATATGGGTCATTCTTGCAAAATAGGCAAAATTCATGTCCCTTCAAAATTTATAGAATTCTATCACTCTGAAGATTTTGTCAACTTTCAAGAATAGTTTAGGATCACTTTTATAATCTACATAATTAGAAAATTAATGACATATTTTTTTATTTTATACATTTTAAGAACTTTAAAATATCAAATATCATTGTCCTGGCATGTCCCTGAGTGAAATTTTACAATTTCTTCATTCATTAGGGTTTTAATATTTATTTATATATTCTTGTAAATAATTTATTCTGCTTCTTTATACACTTGAAAGGTTATTAGTTACAATAATGGAAATAATATTGCAAAAATTTCCAAAAGTAACTTCAATAACTATTGTCCCAAGTAATATCATCATTTTCCTGGCATCTCAGATATCATTATGTAGGCAATTAATAGATGACAGCACTGAGTTAAAAGAATACTTTTCAAGTAATCTGGGGTTGAAGTTATTTAAATAAATAACTGCCATTTTGAAAAGTTATCAACTTTTTTTTTTGGTCAGAACATACAAGTTCAGAGTTTAAGGTTTATGTATATTGAAGACCCTTTTCCTGGCTTTGATAAAAATTAAATGTTTGTAGTAAATTTTTAATTTTTTTTATTATCAAGTGTATAAAAGATATTTCTTAAATGTGCGTGAAATTCAAACTGAAATTTTTAAGGGTTCATCCATTAAGCCCTGAACAAGCCTATTTCAGCATTATCCTGGCCATCATTGTCCTTCCTTTAACATACCAAGTCAATGATGTTTTATGTTCAGTATTTTATAAATATTTAAATTATTAACTGAAGACATATATATTCTTTACTTTTAACTATTAACTTTTGATTATTTACTATCCATTGTAATTTTTTTAATAGTAAAATACCTTATAATGGGCTTGAAATTTTGAAACTTATTTGTTTCTTTTATTTAAAACATAATGTTTTTGTCATTGCACCTAAAAATGTCTAGATATTACTAAATATCCTTTATCACATATATGGACAGATATGAGTGGTAAAAAGAAACAAACATTCGAGGAAAGGTTGTTAAAGAAAAGGTTAGCTGAGAAATGTCGTCAGGAGCATATTAAAAAAAATTCCATAACGTTTGATACAAGATAAATTGAAGAGGCATGTGAAATATATGTTAACCAAAAGAAGAAAGGAGTGGTAAAGCCTATAGCTAAAATGAGTTCGAGGCAGAAAAGGGGAATTATAAAAATAGGAAAGAAAATTCAAAACTCTATCGCTTGAACAAGAAATTGTCATCCGATAGAATTGGCTTCCCAAACCAAGTGAAAGTGGTATAGATATTCAACTTTCAGGTTCTTCAAACCCAGACACAACAAGAGATGATAATGTTAAGAAAAAAAGTTAATGAAAAAAGTTAGAAGAGATAGAGCAGAGACCTACATTCGTATAAAGAAACTGGAAGAAAAATTTTAAAAATATACAAGGCAAATGGGGAAAAATACAAAAAGAAATACTACAGATCAAAAATAGCTGAGAATTGATTGCAGTAATTTAACACCACACAGCAAAACCACGTAATCTGTTAAAAAAGCATAAAAGTTGCAGTAATATATATATATATATATATAGTAATTTTAGTTAATGTCGTAATGTCGTACTAGAGCAACACACCTGGCTTTGAACCACTTTCAGATGACGAAGCAACTCCTGAGCTGGCACCTCGCTCTCGAAACTTCCACACTATCCCAACTTGAGGACTTTCGGCCACGACAGATTTAAGGTGCACTAACCGCTTACAAACATCCATGCCCGGACACGGATTTGAACCAGGAACCTTCCGATCTTGAGGCTCACGCCTTAGCCACTATACCGGTTGGTCGGCATGTAGAAGAAATAACTCAATATTCCAGGTACATAGAAGCGTAATTTTCTAATTTGGAAAAAGTTTCAAAGCGAAAGATTCCAGTGTTAGGTTTATTCATTTTTTAAAACATTCAGAAACTTAATTAAACTTTAGCAAGTTTTTGCAATTTAGTGATCTACATAAAACAAGTATAGACAAATGGAAGTAAATAATCATAAGAGATATTATCAATAAAAAATATACATAGTTCAAATCCTATTCTCTTTGGCATAATATTTTTAATTGGAATATTTCTAAGTGCAACTTTAACTATCAATATTCAGCACTTCAACCGCCAACAGCAAACAAATTCGAATGTTATTTAGCACAGATAAACGCGGGAGCAGAAAGTGCCAATGTTAAGAATGTATACCTGGGAGTAGAAAAGTGCTGAAAACTACGACGTACCTCGCAGAACAAACAAGGTCTTTGCAAAACAATTTTTCCTTAATTTTATCAGAATTTTGGCTGAATTTTTAAATTATAAGTTACGATGTTCTGCAGTGTAAAGCGCGCTCCTTGGAACACTTTTTTTTTCTATTCCAGCTACAGAACAACCTCCATACACCACTCAAATTACAACAAACACTTTATAAATAACACATCTTTTATGTCAATGACAAAATATTTAAATACAAAAGTTATCGACAGAATTGCAAATTCTGAAAGTACGTCTTGGTTTTAAATAAAGCAAGTTAATTAATTTCGATGTTTCATTATAAATATGTGTAATACATATTTAGCCGATAATTTTATTTTGTGTCTGTTTTTGATTTAACTGCAGTTTTTAAAATTGGGACAAATGCCTGCAAAACAATTGCAATTGCTTGGAGTTGTGTTGCAGAACACTGAATATAATTCTGCACCTTGGCAGATAAACAAATTTATTCAACAAAGTGAAGGAAAATTTAATAAGAATTTGTTTCAAATAATAGATTTTTTAACTTTGACAATGATTTTTTTATGTAGGGGCCGGGTGTGGGAGAATTAGCTAATGAGGAATCTTTTAGATGATCAATTAATTTTAATTACTTTGATGAACATGAAGTTATTTACAGGATGATGGGATGGCCAAAACAATGAAAGTTTAATGTTGTTTGAGAAGATTGCACAGTTCAAGTATCCGTTCAAGGTCCGTTATGATTAAGTGTCCACCGTCGGCACTGTTCAGCTCACGCGCACACGTCTTTTTACTAGGGATGCGACATCGATAGCAAAACATCGATGTTCAAAATTAAAACATCGATGTTGATAATACATTGACCCAAAAACATCGATGTTTTTAAAATTCAGCGTATTTAAACTTTTTTTCCCATTTCTTAAAACTGGTTTACCAACTATTGATGCGACATCGACAGCAAAACATCGATGTTCATAATAATACATCGCCCTCAAGCCATCGATGTTTTTAAAATTCAGTGTATTTAAACTTGTTTCCCCATTTCTTAAAACTGGTTTAGCAACTAGTGATGCGATATCAACTCCAATACAACAATGTTTTTTTTTATAAAACATCGACATCGATGTCGCATCCCTACTTTCTACTAGAGTCGTTGTCTTGGATCTGAGTCGCTTCTGGATCTCGGTGTTGCGCGGATGCACGGTGTGGCTGCGCAGTGGTTGGATATGACATCAGCTTGGAGGTGCTCTCTAGTGTCAGGCTGAGGGTGGGCACCGTATATATATGTATATATATGAAAATATATATATATATATATATATATATATATATATATATATATATATATATACTTTTTAGAGGCAGGCAGGACTATTTTTAGCCAGATGAAATTCAAGATATTCCCGAACTGAAGGAAAATTGTAAATAAATTATTCTTTACTTCATGAAAGGTAACAGAATTATCTTCGCTATAATGTATTGCATGGAATCTAATATAAGAATTTGATGATTTGGAACTGTTCCAAGCAGTATAGTTGAAAATGACCACTGAGTTTGTGGATTTCAGGGGGGGGGGTTGACGGAGAAGGAAATATAAATATTTTTTTCTGATGTGATAATCATTTCGATATAATCCGAGGAGAGAAGGAACGCTTTAAAAAAAATTTCGAAGAAACAAATCTTAACTTGCAAACAAGTATGCAGCAGGAAAATTTCTCATTGAATAACAAATTTTTCTTCCTTATTGGGATAAATTATTTCGTATATTTTATATCTCTTAAGGCAATTTTTTCTTTATAAATGCTTAAAGGACGCCTAACTGGTATAGTGGTCATAGTGTTCGTCTGATACCTAGAGGTCCGGGTTTGAATCCCGGTTAGTAAATGCATGTTGGATACTGTCGCTACATGATACGTAGTTCAATTAACGTCCCAGGATAGCAACAAAGGGGGCTTTTGGCGGCGGTACGAGATCAATCAGTAAGGGGAACGATTCGAGGGCAACATCTCATTAATTTGAGCCACAGTCAGATACCGATGTCCCTATTAGGAGAAACGGCGGCTTACTTACTGGATGCTTTCCTACAAATGGTCACCAGTTCGCCCTTAAGGTGCCGAAGTCCAAAGTGCTCAAGGTCAGCGGTCAGGCATTAAAAAGTTTTGTGCAAGTTAATTTACGTTATTTATGCGCATATTCATATAATTCAGCACAATAAAAAATTGTTATAAATGAACATGAAAGATATACATATGTATTAAATAATGTAAGATATTTGATTTCTCAACGCTTATATTTGTCATATTACATGAAGTAATCAAAGGCCAAGTGGTTGATGTATTGAAAATTTGGTTTATTGAGGCATAATTGTTAATGGAGGCAGCTGATTAGTAACCGGAAGGTTGGTTGTTGGAATCCAATAAAAGACTGTCGTGTCACAAAGAGGGCTGGTGCAAATTAAATTTGTCGTGGCCTTATATATCCTCAAGTTGGCGTGGTGTGGAAGTTTGGATAGTGGGGTGAGAGCTCAGGTGTCATCTGATCCGTGGATCCAAATTATGCGGTGTTGTCCTAGGACCTTTCACTTTGGGTTTGATCCCGGACCCTCGCCAAAAACCAGTTATGTTGTTCTAGTGCGAAGTTAATTAAAATACCTATCTACTTGCATATGTTGATAATAATTCAAGTGTCTTAAAATGTTTAAAAAGAAATTTCAACTGAAAATAATCAGAAATGTCATCGCCAGTAAATTGCACTTAGCAACAAATAAAAATATTGTAATATCACGATAGTTTTATTTCCTACTGGCATTCGTATTTCACTTTATATATTCATACACCACCATATATCCTGGAAGTTGGCCTTATTATAACAAAAACAACTTAATATCTAAAGACCATATTTGACCAATCTGTGCCAAACATAAGACAGGTAGGTAGGTAGTTTAATTAGCGTCGTTGCGCAACACAACGGGCTATCAACAACGTTGCGGAATCAATCCATAAAGGAAAGATCTGAAGAGATGACGTATTTTGAACTGCAGTCAGATGATGAGGTCAACACTTAAACTGGCACTCCACTCTCCATACTTTTACACCAAGTCAACATGAGGACATTTGATGCCATGACAGATTTATTATGCACCAGCCCCCACGTACTCGATGGTTTTGGCTGTATCGAGTTTCGAACACGCAACATTACTATTATTAAATTGTAACTCTAACAACAGGACTACCGAAAACCCACAAATCCCCCGACATTCAGTAAAATATATCTCCCTTCAAATGTGCTAGGAATAGTATGTCGAGGTTATTTTCTGTCAATCAAGTTATTAATCCAAAGCAGATAACATATACCTCAAATTAATTATGAGTCATGGTTTGTTTACAGGCTGGATATTTGCATTACCCCTTAAAGGTGTAAAGGGTTACTTAATTATAAAACAGTTAATTAGGACATAACTATTGTATGTTCAGTTCTCCCCTTTTAGTCCTCTTTTTTCCGCCTTCCTAGAAATATCATAATTCGGTTATTCAAACATTGTCATCAGGAGATTTTTAGCCGTTTCAAGACTTTGAACCTCAACATCAAGTTCATGGACATACACAAGCAAGAAAAGTTTGATCGACCGCAAAGGGAGAAATTACACTCAGGGTAAGATACTGGATTCAAACCTTCGCCTCATATAACTCCTATTTTCTGAAAAAATATTTCAGATGTTCCATACTTTTGACTACTAGTCCGCAGATAGATGTCCGGAATGCTTACACTTTCCGACATTCGATTTCACTTGGGTACCTTGAATAGACTGCAATAAAGTCAAAAATGTTTGAAATTAAGTGAAAACTAGTTTGGACAAAAAAGTGGTTATCGACACCTCAAAGTATTGAAGTATCCAAATAGTTTCCGTTTCTACTCGTATTCGTATTTTGCCTTTCCTCCACCCGACACGACACGGGCATGTCGCAAGTTCGCATAAAATTCGGAATACCTGACGTATCGTATTGATGTAAAATTTTCCGCAGATTTCAATTCCTGCACCTTTTCTAATTCTGATAAAACAAATACAAATGTTCCATACTTTTGTCTACTAGTTCTTTGACACAGATGATCCAAAATGTTTACTTTCCGCAACACTCGATTTCTCCATGGTATCTTAAATCGAGACCTAATTCACTTCCCATTAATGTTTGACATGAAGTGAATACTTGCTTGGACAAAACCATTTTCATTTTTGTTATCACTACTCCAAAATGTTGAAACATTCTAATAGTTTTCTTTCCTCCTCGTATTCATATTTCGCGTTATACATTCCTGCACTTCCATGTTTCCAACAAAACAAACACAAATGTTCCATACTTTTGTCTACTAGTTCGCAGACAGATGTCCAAAATGTTTACTTTCCGCAACACTCGATTTCTCCATGTTATCTTAAATCGAGACCTAATTCACTTCCCATTAATGTTTGACATGAAGTGAATACTTGCTTGGACAAAACCATTTTCATATTTGTTATCACCACTCCAAAATGTTGAAACATTCTAATAGTTTTCGTTCCTCCTCGTATTCATATTTCGCGTTATACATTTCTGCACTTCCATGTTTCCAATAAAACAAACAGAAATGTTCCAAACTTTTGTCTACTAGTTCGCAGACACAGATGTCCAAAATGTTTACTTTTCGCAACACTCTATTTCTCCCTGGTACCTTAAATCGAGACTTCATTCACTTCTAATTAAAGTTTAAGAAGAAGTGAAAGCTTGCTCGGACAAAACAGTTTTAATTTTTTGGTTATCACCACCTCAAAATTTTGAAACATCCTAATATAATTTCATTCCTAAATTTTGAAACATTCTAATATAATAAATTCCTGCTAGTATTCATATTTTGTATTATACATTCATACACTTCCATATTTCCGACAAAACAAATACATATGTTCCTTATTTCTGTTTACTGGTTCACAAATACAGATGTCCAGAATGTTTACGCTTTCTACAATATTTGTTTTTACCCGGTATCTCTAACAAAAACCTCATTCACGTTTCAAAAATATGTCACACGTTACTCAGTGACACCAGAAAAGCAGCTTCCATAAATAACCTCCGGAATAACCTACCGAGATTTTAAAGTAGCCGTTACCCTCCCGTCCAGGTCTACATTAACCCCCAGAGCTGATGAATTTATCAACCCGTTGAATGGGCCTGAATCCTGCTAATGTTTGAATAATGAGTCCATTTGCCTAACGACTCGCCTGGTGCACACTCACTAAATGCCCACCCATTGCCTCGTGATGATTTGCAGTAAATGGAAATCCGATTACGCTGACAGGTACCGGAGAGTGATTAAAAATAAACACATTTAGCTTACGATGAGTTAAGTGGACGATTATCGAGTACGCTCTCGTATTTTTTGCAGGATGCTGATCATGTGTTTGAGATTGGCGCTAATGTCTTCATTACCTGGTGATTTGTAAAATTTGCTTTCTGTACTTTTGTATCGTGGTAGAAAAAGACCGCTGTCCGAATTCGTTTCCTTTGATTTATATCCCCTAATCCTTCAAGGTAACGAAATAAAAAATTGAAAATTACATGGTATGGTAGACTGGTTGTAAAAAGGAATTTTTCCATGCAGCCTAACAAAGCTGATGAAATGTAATTTTATTTTACTTCCACTACCCAATACAAATATTATGATGCACATCGGGGTTATTTTAAAATGTAGTTTATCGTCGCTATGGCGATGTTCGACGTTTAATATAACTGACGTCGACCCTATAACATATATATCAATTTGGAATTCTTTCTTATGATTTTCTATTGATGGCATGCTGTAATCGTATTCGAAGAACAAGCCAAGTTACGTCAAGTTTGGGCTAATTAGAAATTCGAAATTAACCAGACACTCGATTCCTCACTATGTGTATTTCTGCGTTCTGCGTCGTTATAGAGTGGTAGGTAGTAGAATTTACGTTGCAGGGAAGAAACACAACGGGCTATTGACAACAGACCGTGATCAATCCCGAAGGAAAAGATTTTAGCTCAGCATATCATGATTTTGAACCATTGTCAGATGATGAGGTCAACACCTGAAATGGCACCCCTCTTTTCAAACTTCCACCACATGCCAACGTGAGGACATTTAAAACCACGACATGTTTAAAGTGCATCATCCTAATGTACACAACGATCTTGATTGGACCAAGTTAAACTCTCAACTCTCCTAAAATACTAAAGAGCTTCAATTTGTGATTGCAAAAACGCACTGCGATCAAAATTACGCATGAATTATCCTGGTGTGACACATGTAAGGTATAAAAAAATTTAGAGAATACGTAGATGTAATAAATTGTACATCGGAAAACGAATTTCCTGATAATCCGGAAAAGTATTCATTTTTGAACTGAAGAATTCATATTTGTTGTTAATGAAAGTATATAATTAGCTCAGGGTTAAATTGTGTTGAAAAAGTATTAAGGTTTAGCTTATTTTTAAAGGATAATGTTTTGCAAGTCACTATTTTATATTACACTTCTTACTTTTAACCTTTTTACACGTTAGGTATTAAAGTTTTGACGTTTGACGGCTGTTTTAAATGAAACTATGTGCATGACTTGTTAAGATAATAAAAACATTCAAAATTACTTTTCTTCCTGATGATACACGTAATGTAAGGAACGGTTCAGGGTCATGGAAGGAGGGAAACTGCATTGTCATTTGCAATAACGCAGCAATAACACTTTAGCTTCTACGACAAGAAAGCCTAAATAAGAAACCAGCTAGAATTAGAATTGAGTAAAGCTTTAATGAAAATTTTTATGTTTGCTTTCATTAACAGGATGCTTTATAAAAACAATTTTTATTATTAGCAAACTACATTATTAGTCTTCCGCTGTTTTAATGACGTTTGCCGGAATCGTTAAGAATGAGTGACAACAAAAGAACATATAAATTCTGTGCAGTTCTATCTAACAGAAATTCGTCCCAATTTATATACACTTTTTCCTATAAAGTATTGGGTCATGGAAGATTGTTGGGTACGTTTTGTAGTCTAGGGAAAATTTAGATACTCAAATTTTGTCAAACTGGTAGTCAAAACTTCAAAAGCTTGAAAATATCACACGATGACAGCTTAAAAATTTACACTGCATCGGAATCTTGCTTTGACTATTTAAAGAGTTGTATGTGTATGCTAACATTTAATAGTAAATATAATTCCTGCATGATTAATTAAGTTCAATATTTGGTGGAGTGGTCGTTCACGGTAAGACGTTTATCGCCAAATCAAGATGGCGGCCGAATTCCGTAACAGCAGATAGGGTTGCCATAACAAAAACGGCAGATGTAAAGAAAATCCGCAAAAGGTGAAAGTTACCATATTTGGCGACACATCGCCTTCTTACCGTGAACGACCACTCCACCCAATATTTATATAAATCTTTTAACTAGTAACACCAAACAAGCCAAGTGTGGGTTAAAATATATTCCGTATAAATTAAAAATCTAAATAGTTTTATGTGGTTATAGTTGCATTTTTTTAGAGAAAATTCAAAATTTAAAATTTTGTCTGTTATTTTTCAGAAAGGTTTGGAGGTTTGAATAAATTATGTATGCATTTTTTGATTATCTATGTATTTATAATATATATTATAAGATAGTTGGATTTTGTATTTCAGATATCGTTACATCATTGATAAATTTGTATAGTTCTAAAGCGGAAGAGTGGCTCAGTGGGGTTTGCCAATGCACTAGCATCTTGCGAGTTGTACGTGACGCAAGTTCAATTATTGTACCTTATCCTGGGAGAATTTCCTTCTTTTTCTGTAAAATGTTTCTTGTGTGTATGTTTCTTTACTTGACTGGGGGTATCTTGTATTTGGCGCTGCTTGGTAAACATCCGCTTTCACCATAAAACTCTGTCAACGTTAAAAATAAGTATTCTGGCGTCTTACAATAAAACAGTTTTTATACATTGTATGATAATAAACGTCTAGAAAACTAGAAGCTGAATGAAAATTTTGATAACAAGGGTTGAGAAAGATCAGGATACTATATCTTACTAAAATAGATGATGAAAGAATTTTGATTGCCTTTTATCGGATTTTTTATGCATTGATTGCTTGGTAAACATCCGCTTTCACCATAAAACTCTGTCAACGTTAAAAATAAGTATTCTGGCGTCTTACAATAAAACAGTTTTTATACATTGTATGATAATAAACGTCTAGAAAACTAGAAGCTGAATGAAAATTTTGATAACAAGTGTTGAGAAAGATCAGGATACTATATCTTACTAAAATAGATGATGAAAGAATTTTTGATTGCCTTTTATCGGATTTTTTATGCTCGTGTGTGAGCAGCTTTACAGAATTAACTACTTTCTTTTGAAGTGCAGCCTGCTTTGCAACTGATGATGTGCTTTGCATAATTATTCCAACAATGTTATAACCCAACAATGTTTACATGAAAGGGAGTTTAGAATTATATTTTAATACAGAAAAATCGAAAACAAAGTAATACAACAATTAAATCTGTGCCATTCTTGATCTTAAACAACCTTGTAAACAATCTCACGCATTATAATTTGATGTGAGATTGGAAAATTAAAAAAAAAAAAAGACCGATTCAGTTTACATGATCAAAGTGAGTAGTCATTCTAACATTTGACTATCGTAAAAGTAATTTTTCGTTTGTGTTGCTGTTTGTTAATGTTTTTTACCGAAAGAATTACCAAATAGTTAGTGAGCAATGTCCTATTTAGAATAAAATATAATTTCATTTTCAAAGCATTGAAAACATATTTTACAATGCATTAAAGCAAAAAACTATGTTCCCAAATAAAAATTTTTCTTCATTTCATTCAGTATAATACGATTGAAATAAGTGAGCAATAACCATGTAATTAAATTAAAATGATAAGCACATCAATTTTTTTTACATTTCTGCTTCACAGAGACAGAAATAAAAAAAATGGTATTTTTCAGGAAAAGTACAAAAAATAGGCAGAGTTTTAGAAACTGTCTATTAAACTATCCTCTTAAAGACACGAGCAAGAAAACATCATGAAACAATTAATATATATTTACATTTGATTGTTATATTCGTATGTAAAATATTTTGCTTTCACTGTATATTAGTTTAGACAACTTTGTTGTGATTTACGTGTGTGTGCCATGGCGAACCGATCACACAATTCGGATTGACAGTGTTGGAAGAAATTTAACATCTATGTAAGACAAACTAATGTTTTCGTCTCCCACCTTTCGAAGGTCAAAGGACAATCACGTTTGATTTTTCCGTCACTATCTCAACTTTCAACATTTTCTATAAAAAAATTTGCAAGTAATTAGTTGACCACCGTATTTCTCATTTCTTGACATTCATAGTGCAATTAACTCACGATAGTACCAGAAAAGACACGATTGTAGTTATACAAATAGAAAACCTTCTATTATAAGCATACACGATTGAGAAAAGGATATACTCGCTATCTCTCTGAGGGGTGTAACCGGCGTTTTTAAGAATGTCGTTATACAGTAGTTGAATTTACGTCGCACTAGAGCAACACATTGTCGACGGTCAGGTATCAATACCGAAGGGAAAGACCCTATGACAACGCCTAGTAATTTTGAACCACTTTCATATGACGAGAAGTGTCGTTTTACCAAAGAATGAATATTTTCTGTGCAGTTCTGTTCAATAATAACTAGTCCCAATTTTTATGTACTTATCGTCCCTGCAAAGTGTTCAATTTGGAAACGATAAATTGTTGGAGATGTTTTATAGTAAAGTGCAAATTCAGTTACACAACTTTCGTTAAACTGGAATTCAAAAGCTTAAATCAGATCAACTAAGGTGAAAAGGGTTAATAGCTATTTCATTGGAGCAGGGCAGAAAAGTCGGGTGTAGGACGTTTCAATTAACCGAAACAGCTATTGACCACATTTTCACCTTGTTCTATCTTTATTAGTCATACATTGTTTTTAGAATTATTGTCAAAGTTTAAATTACGAGGAGCTGCCACTCCGAAAGCTGTGAAACAAAAAGGAAAGGCGATTACCAGAATCGGTATAAAATCACACTCATAGTTTGTATTCCCATACAGTGCATCTTTACCTTGTATCGTGCTTCCTCTAACATTTTTGAAAAGGCTTCTCCCATAAGCAGGTCACAAGGAAATTCCATAAGTAGTTTCAGTAAGGGAAATGATTGTGGGAAGACACTGCGTATTTTTTTTATGCGCAAACGAGGAGTGTTGGGTTTTAACAGATTTCATTAAATCATCACTGCACCAAACTTACGTCTATCCCTTGAAATCTCTTTTTCCCCTGAAAATTTTTTCCTGAATTAAATTTGATTTTAAAACTCAATTCTTCGAATTCTATCAAGTTTAATTCTATTGACAAATCCGATTTTCAATCTTGTCAGTATATATCTTTAAAAAGACCATTGTCCTTATTGTTGCAGTAAACTCATTACAATAGCTTCAGACCAGATCGATTCAGCATGGTAAATAAAGACGGAAATATGAATTCCTCATAGAAGCTAATGTTATTAATTGCGCTGCTGTGCAATCTATGGGATGAGGGATGATCGTCCGAGGGAACCTGATAAATAGGACGGGGGGTGCGGACATCCATTCATCTTGCTCCGTAGCAATGCGGGGTGAGACATCTCGCTGAAAGTGACGCAGATTTCGTTGCTAGGCTATTGCCTGACTGCATAAACGACGCTCATCGAGTTACGGAAGTAATCCAGTTTAAGGGAGACTTCCATCTTTATGGAGAGCAGAAAAATAGAGGGGTCGGGAGATATTTGCTTAACAGTGCATTTGCTTTGTTTAAAACTGTGCTTAAAGACTTATTGTTCATTATGTTAATATCTTATTGAGTTAAATCTATATTCTTCCTCTTTAATCCGCCAAAATGCTTGTGGGTTGTTTTAGCTTTGTACACAGCTCTCAGTACCCTAAGCCCTAGCACCAAGTTTAGGTCCTATGCCTGTGTGAAAGGCTGATACCAGTACCAGTTTAAATCACCGCCCTGGCATCAATTTAATTGATATAGTATTTAACTCCAGTTTAAATGTAGGCCCCAGTACCAGTTTAAGTGACGGTCCATCCCCCTAGTACAGTATGTATTCTTTCCCTTATACCATCACATCTTGCTGTCCGGTCCATTACTGTAGGATAGTGTATTGTTCCAGTGGGCAATCCCTTCCCTATGTGTGTGCGCGCGTGCGAAAGGGGATGTATTAGCACAGTGAAGATTTTTTCCAAAATCCCCTCTCTATAATTTTTTTTCGCCCTTTTTTGTTTTTAATAATGTACCCAGGAGTGCCCATCAAACTGACAAGTCCCTTAAAAAGACAGGTTCTGGAGCTCTTCTGATGGTTATCTGGTTATAATCTACATGAATGAAGAGTAATCTACTAAGAATGTTTTAATAATACTTTTAAAAATAATTTTCCATCGCCATCGAGAGAAAATCTCTGATTATATCATAGTTTAGTAAATTGTAAGAATCAAAAATAATTTTAATGTGCTATTCCAAATTTTCAAGAAAAGTTATAAGCAAAAACAAAGATAATTTTCCAAATATTTAGAAAATTTTAACACAGAGTATAGGCTTTCACTTAATATCTCGAATGAATGTTGTGTATATTAGCTACCAAAGAACATCTTTAAAAAGGATTTTTATCAGTAATTCTGACTACATATAATACTTTTTACAAATATTACCCACTTCTAGCATTTATAACGTTTAACCATAGCCATCTACTTCTAGTATTATTATAATTTTAACTATTGCTTCACATCATCATAGACCTTAATGCTGTGACCCTTATCAACTAGTAACAATTAACCACTCTTCTTAATTTTTCGAATATATACATCAATTTCAGCCTGTGTCAAACAGACATCAAAATGCACTAGAGTATTTTTCAGATGACGTGTTAGGCACGAGGAATACATCTGAAGAAACGTGATCATGAAGTGGAATACATAAAAATGATAACCCCTTTTTTTCTCGGATGATGAATTAGAGTTGCCTTAAAACGTTACTTATAGCCATTTTGGCATCTTTTGGTGTTTAATCTAATCGACGTTGTCCAATCAACTATCATTCATCAATTTAGAATTCATGCTTTATAATTCTTATTAATTAAGTAATGAAATTGTATCGACAAATGAGCCCAAGTGACTCCAAGTTCGGAATACATTATGTTGGTAGATGAATTGAGCATTGGAGCACAACGGGCTAATGTTGATTAGACCAGGAGGAAAGAATCCGAGGCCAACACCTCGTAGTTTAGAACCAAGGTCAGATGACGAGGTCATACATGAGCTGTGTCACCCCACCTCTCCAGACTTCCACACCACACCATTCGAATACATCAGGAAACACTTCAGAATTTCCTCCACGGACACATTACTTTAATCTGCATTTAGCTTGAGAGAAAAATCTCCCTCATATTGCAGAAAAAAAAAAGGAAGTCAATTTGAATAAATAAGAATGTCAAATTATATAACTGAATTAAATGTCAGGTTGTAATATTTATGTACTAAATTTATAATTATTTCTAAAAAATCTCTTTAGGTAACAAGTTCGAAAACTACGCATTTTCAGAAAATGTATTCGACATCATTGGAAGATGCCACTCCACTTAATTCCTCAAACAGTTCCACCAATTTCAGCCTGGAAAGCAGGTATCAAAATGCACTGCCGTATCCTCCACTTGACGTGTTGCAAATCGGGGCGATTCGGTGCGTAAAAGGAGTTTCCTGTTACCCCCATTAAGACGTTTCTCGGAGATGAGCCCCACTTTGCAGACACGGGGAATATCTCTGAAGAAACGTGACCACGAAACGGGGTAATTAAAAATGATAACCCTATTAACTTAATCGCTGGAATCCTCAGGGGCTTCCCCCGCTTCGAATGAATGAATATTCCTGCCTTTCGCATAAAGACGATATCTGATCGTTAGGCACAACTTCCCTCGTTACCTTTTTTCACTTTTCTTCGGTCGCTGTCCTCAAAGAGAACAACAGTGGCTCAAGCTGGGATCCCCAAAGGGTTTTCGGTGGAAGACTCAATCGAATCCACCATGCAAGTATTAGCACAAATTCGTATGTCTATTGAAGCAAGTGCTACTAACAAAAGAACACATGTTCGTCGCATGGAATGGACATTAGGCGTATTTTGAAAAAAATTAATGCTAATTCAGAATATTTCATAAGTAATTTGCCCAACTGATTTTTAAATAACTAGGGGGCCCGCCCCCTGCTCGCTAACGTTCGCCAACCCCCGGAGGATTGCTTTGCAATCCTCATTGGTTCGCTTCGCTCGCATCAATAAAGACATTGTTTACAATATATGATGTTCCAAAAAAATATATTCCAAACATAAATTTGTTGTATTGCAGAAAAATTAGAGTACCTCTGGAATCAGAACTCGAACAATTTGGAATTCAAATGAAAACTTTGACTCGAAATGTTAGCGATGCTTTGGAAATTGAATACCCACCATGTCGTTAGTTGCTGCAACAGTTCTATTAATATTCGTTTTTTTTTTCAATAAAATTTTATCCGATAACGCTATAAATTCAATTGAGGCGCGAGGCTTCGTGGTAAACAAATAATCGTATAATGTTGCCAAAACGCGATAACAAAAAACGTCTTTTTTGCGTACCACGTAAGAGAATTATCTATATAAATTATGACACCCTTAAATTTGACGAGTAGGCAACTTCTTCGCAAAATGTTTCTACCCTTAAGAATTTTTTAAAGTGTTTTCTTCCCGTTGAAATCCACCTGCCACTTACAGCAACGAGAGAAAGTTTTCCAGATTAAAAATGGAACATTTCTATAAATTAACAACTAAAGAATGATGCCACACTAATTCCCTTTCTTTTAAGAGAAATAACAGTTAAATTTTAACAGTGTCAGACGATATCAAAAGACATAATAAAAGTTGACGAAAAGATATTGTTAGTAATAAAATCTTATCGTTAGACTTTGAAAAAATATCAATAGATTTTTTTCTTACATGAAAATTTTTATTCGAAATCTATATATTACACGTATTGACTCCCAAAAAGGCATTAATCCATCATCATGTGTTAAAATTATAAACCGTTTTTAATTTTTGAGTTTAAGTTACATTTTATGATTATCGTTTGCATTTTGTTATTTCTTCCGAGTGAAAAGTTTTAGTATTAATTATTTAAAATAACTTTTAAAAATATTTCTCTCACACACAAATTTTAATTTTCTGCAATGATAAAGGGAATTACATAATCGGTATTAAACTGTAGCAACAGTTTCAGGGAAAATTTTAAGTATTGTAAATAAAGCCGTGAGGGATTTAGAATTTTTTTCCCTACGATAACTTACATCCAAAAAGTTCCGATTTCAAGAAAGCGCGCCACTATCATTTTTCGCCGAAGGTCGCCAAGTTGTTCAATTTTAAGGGGTCACCATTTCTTCTAAAGTGAGTTTTGCAAAAAACCTGATCACTAGGGCAACTTTTTTGTTGCAGTAAAAATGGGAAAAGTTGCATTTATGAAAATAAAGTTGCCTTTATTTTTGATACACTAAAATAAAAATAAAAATTATTAGTAAAAAATGAAAAAATTCAAAATTTATTTGTACATCAGAAGAATGTTGATGTCGTTGAATGGCCTATCCTTGGTCACTAATTTCTTTAACATTGAAAAACTGCCCTAAACAGAGGCTAATGTTGCCTGTCATTGTTGCATTGGACTTTTTCTACAGTTGTGAAACAAGTGTACTACTCAAGTAACTTGGAGCAATCACGAAAAAAGCACTTTGAGTGTGATTGAAGCCACAGTCATATAATATACTGTGTCGGATATCAGAAGCGCAAAATACTTTCCCTCAACATTCAGAGAATTTAAAACGTCATCTACAAGGAAACAACATATTGACTATCGAAACTCTGCAGTCGATGACACAAGTTTGCTCTGGATTATCATAAGTGCCAACCAATGTGTTAAAGTACTTGATATTTAGTTAATTTTAGTATGTTAGTACGAATGCCTTCTTTTCATGAACTTCTGGTTTGATCCGCAATATTTCGGCGTTCGCAAGATCAGACACACGTGATTGAAGGATTGATTCAGAGGGGAAAAAATGAAATAGTAATTTCATATTAATTAATTTTTAGCAAAATTGTAAAACGTTGCAACTATGCAAAAAGTTGCATTTATGTAGAAAGTTGCATTTATGTAGAAAGTTGCATTTATGTAGAAAGTTGCACATATGTAGAAAGTTGCACATATGTAGAAAGTTGCATTTATGTAGAAAGTTGCATTTATGTTGAGGTTATAACTCACTTACAATACACCCCATGTGGGAGGAATTTTGTTTTTAGTACTTTACATAAAGCGTAGAACGTGTGAAAAAAGTTGCATTTGTTGCAAAAAGTTGCCCTACTGATCACATATTATGAATCAGCAATAAAAACTTTTCAAAATGTACCTAGTGTCGAATCCAAATACGACGAAAATGTGAAATGTTCCCTTGTAAGTGATGCATCAATTCAATATGTTGTACTGCAAAAAAGTTTGGGTGGGACATTTATAATAGTGTGTTTTTGATAGTTTCATTTGTCTTTACGACAGCAATCCACTATACACGACTCCTAACCGCTTTGATCAATAAAATCTTTTAACCAATCGATATAGTTATTATGTTGTGTATGTGTGAGGGAAAAGGCCACACTACTCGGAAGTCTGGTGAAGGTTAAGAGTGTTAATACTACAGAGTGCGTTATATACTTAGTTTAAGCCTCTTACCTATTCTACAAAGTACTTCATATAGACGACCTCAAAAAAATTCTACAAAGATCTTTATATAGTTGAAACTTTTATCTATTCTAAGTGCTTTATTTAGTTGAGCTTTTATCTATTCTTCAAAGTGCTTTATATAGTGTGAGCCCTTATCTAATTTACAAAGTGCTTTTTATAATTGAGCTCTTGTGTATTCTACAAAGTGCTTTAGGTTTCATACTTACAAGATCATACCTATCACAAAGGAATATTTAATTTTCTAATGCTTACTTCTGTCTAGTCTTCTAGTCTTCCTGAAAGCAAGCCTTTTTATACACAGTTAACTTTTTGATCACTTATTCATTTGGCAAAGTATTTTGATTTCGACACTTACAATTATGCTATTCTAGACAAAGAGACAGTATACAAGTTGTAAGTGCAGCAGGTTTGATTCCTGTGACGTACTCTGGGTGTATTTATATATTTTGTGCCAATTAAACTTTAGTCTAGTGCAGGGGTTCCCAACCTTTTAGTAACTGCGTACCACTTGAAATTTTTAGAAATTTCTGGCGTACCACCAGTTTTATATTTTTTTAGAAACATATATCTAATGTCAGAAAAGTTTTAATGGCTTGTTTTATTTTAATTAAAATACTAAGATAGCTTAATATTTTATGAATAATGCACTTGTATTTAGTATTAATGATTTTTAATAAAGTAAAAAATAAAATGATTATTGAAAATTACAGTATTATTTTTACTCACAGGTCTAAAAACAAATCATTTTAAATAATTAGTAATAACTAAGCAAACAAAGATTAATGTAATCAAAAATCAATTTTTAGTGCAAAACTTGTTGTTTTTTGTCTTTTATTAAAATATCAATATCAGGAGCAATGGAGCTTAACTTCACTCTTAAATCCTCTTCAACACTTACTCTGTTTCTGAATTTATTTTTTACAAACAAAAGTTCAGAAAAACCACTCTGCCACAAGTAACTAGTAACAAATGGCATAAGAAACAGTATAACGTGGTTGTACATACTAAAAAATCGAACAAACTTCGTAGAATATTTGGGTCTCTCGTATCATCCTTGCGTACCACCTGAAACGTTGCAAAGTAACACCGGTTGGGAATCCCTAGTCTAGTGTTTGGAGAAGCTTGTTCATAAAAGGCCCTTGGAGCACATAATTCAAAGAACCAAATAATGGTTTTAGATTAGGCAGACAGGCAAAAAGAGGCTACAAATACAATATCCTCAAGTTTAGACTTCTTGAGTTGACGATTATTACCCCATGTTGATCATTTAAGTATCAAATACTAAACAACACTAGATAGCAATATGAAGTTTCACACAACTGTTCATTGTGTTTGCTAATTTTTTTTTAGCGTTATGAGGCAAACAATTGGTTACATACGCAGAGTTCTAATAATTGTTAAACCTTAAGATATAATTTAGGAATACCGAATTCTTAACGGTAGAATAGTGTTTCCGAAAGCAATCCGTTATTCTTTAATGCTACAAAGTGTTTTATAGATCGTGCTTTGTTACATTCTACTTTTTTTTTTATTCTGGCGGAAAATAAAATCCCAACATTAAGAAGGAGTGCTAGATATACGAAATTTGGGAGACGTGTTTCACATCTGAAAGATGACGCCTATTTAAATTTCGCGCTAGACGAATAAAAATGGCTTAGTAGCGCCACTATCACGTTTTCTTTAATACGTTTTCTTTAAATACGCAATGTAAACTTCGTGAGCGTTGTTTATCGTCTGGATTAAGCATTGTGAGCGAGGTTTAAGTAAAGAATGCCTTTAAGGGGCTCCGGTACCCAAAATTCTAAAATATTCAAATTTTAATGAATTATCTTGATTTTTTTTTATTGATCAACATTGTGTTGTGTAATTAAATTAACTACTTTATATATTTTTTAAATAACATTTTAAAACGTGCAAAATTTTGATTATGTTAAAAATTGATACATCTTCAAATTTTGTGTGTCAAATTACATAGTTTTTTTTTAAATTACTTATAACAATACATATTAAAAATTCTCTTCGTAGAATTTTTTTAAATTGAATTAAATTTTTTAAAATTGAATTAATTTTTTTTAATTGAATTAAATTTTTTTAATTGAATTAAATTTTTTTTAATATTCAACCTTAAAATTACAAAAAAAGTACAACATAAAACATTTGAAAAATTATAGAAGTATAAAAAATATACATATACATAATTGCCGAAGACAAATTAAAGATATATGTTTGGTAAACATGTGCAGAAAATTTCATACGATTAATGGCAAATAGTTTTTCATTTATATCAATATAAAGTAAGAAAGTTGCGAAAAAAGCATCACAGAATAAAGTCGTTAAATTTTTCAATTGTTAAAAAACACTTTTACGTACTTAAATTTTATTTAAAATCCTCCTGGATCTTCTTACATTCAATGCTTCATTTAATTTAATTTTGGCAATCTGAACTTTTTTTCTGTAGGTTTTGAAGGCAATAGTTGACTTTATCGCAGCTTTCCTGAATCGTCTGCAGTCCTTTCGTTTGGACAGCTTTAGAGTAGATTTCCCAGTTACAAGACACGAGCATTCCAGCACATCTTTTATACTAGACAGTAGTCCCTTGTTGAAGTCCATAATGACTCTGGTTGCAGCAATCTAGATTCGAACTTTGAAGCATTCAAGTTTTTAGGGCAACTGCTCCAAACCATGTTATAAAGTGATTCGTTTCGATTTTGAGTTTCCCCTTTGCTGCATCTTTGCAACAAAGAATCTAAAGTTAGTCTTTGAAATATTGGCATCTTTTTTAAAATGATCACAGATGTCAAAGGGGTTTTAATACCCACTTTGTGCGATTCTAGCTTTAATTGTCAAAAATGGCGCGATTGTAAAAGCATCACGAATCACTTCTCTATGGGCTCGTCAAATTACTAAATTCCAAATTTCGCAGGCTCTTTAAAAGACAGAAATAATATTTTTGTGACATTGTATTCAGAAATATCTGTAGTATTATTTAATGTAATAAAGAAAAATTTATCATTTTTATGTGATTTTGGGTATTGGAACTCCTTAAGGAGAAACAAAGAAGGTCGTATCAGAAGATTACTGCTTTTGAACGAGGACGTGTAATAGGGCTACGTGACGGTGGATATCGGCGATATTGCAGAAATACTTGGTAGGGACATATCCACAGTGCATGATTGTTGGCACATGAAGGTAGTCACAAGAAGAACGGACTCCAATCGCACACTGGTCACTACTGAGATCGAAGACCGCCGTAATCGCCTTATGGCTGTGGCGCATCGTAATGCATCTGCAATAACAGAAATTTGAGCTTCTATTGGCACTACAGTGACATAGCGAACTGTAACAAATCAATTACATGAGGGACAGCTCCTAGTCAGACTCCCTGTAGCATTCATGCCATTAACTCCTAGTCACTGCCATCTGCTACTTCAGTTGTGTCAAACTAGAGCTCATTGGAGGAGGTCGGAGTGGAAATATGTTGTGTTTCTCAGATGAGAGATGTTTCTGTCTTGGTGCTAGTGATGGCCGTATATGGGTTTTAAGGAATCCAGGTGAGCGCTTGGAACCAAGCTGTCTGCGACGTAGACACACTGGACCTACACCTGGAGTTATGGTCTGGGGAGCAATTTTCTATGACAGCAGGAGTACTCTCGTCGTTAATCCAAGCACTATAACAGGGAATTTGTATGTCATACTGGTGATTAAACCGGTTGAGCTGCCATTCATAAGCAGTATTCAAGAGATTTTTTCCTACAGGACAACGCTCCTCCTTATACCTCTGCTGTCAACCAACGTGCTCAACAGATTTCCCTGGCCTGCGAGATCACCAGATCGTTCTCACATAGAGCAGGTATGGGACATTATTGGACGACAAATCCAGCGTTATCCACAATCAGCAATGACCGTTGCTGATTTGACTGACCAAGTGCAACAAGCATGGAACTCCATCACACAAAATGACATACGGCACATGTACGACATAATGCATGTACGTTTGCATGCTTGCATTTAAAATCGAGTCGACTACAGCGGTTATTAATGTGCCACCATTTCACATTTGAAATGGCTCTACTCGCACATACTTTAACCTATGACCTGGAAAATTTAATCAAATAAATATGGTACCTAGACAAATGTATTGTCTAAATGTCATAACTTTAAATATATTTATTCTTGGTGTTGATATTTTATTTTCCGCCAGTGTATTTGCCGAAATAGCTATTGTTCTGGGTGAGATCTGGTGGCATCTACAAATACTCGCATGTATAAAATAAAGATATTGTAGTAATAGGCCCTTATACTAGATACGTTCCTCCTGATAGATTTTACGAGACATGATGACAGAATACGGTCCTTCAGTAAAGCTTACCTGACCCGCAGATCAGATCTGTGCTCAGATGGCAAAATGTTATAAGTCCCTTTTGCCAAAAAATTAAGTAAGTCCCATTCTGGAGTCTGGTTTGTTAATGTTTAGAATGTGGCAAAATGTCGTCATTCTTTCTCTTTCAGTTTACGAGAAAACAAAGGTGGAAAAATGTAATGTAGGTCAAAATACACATAACCACATGTTGAGTAGTGAATCTTAAAATTGCTGTCACGAAAAATTAAAAAATGACTCTAGCATTTAGCCATCTGAGCTCAGAGATATGATTACGAGATATTCCTAGATAATATTCATTTTATTGAAAACAGCCGCGGAGTCCAATTGGTAGAGTTGCAAAAAAAATCAAGATCCTACAAAAGACCACGTTAAATATGTCGTGACCTCAAATGCCCTAACGTTGGCATGGTGTTGAAGTTTGGAGAATGGGATGCAAACTCAAGTGTAAATCCCGTCACTGAGTGTAATTAAAAATTCCGAAGCGTTTTCACGGATTTTTTTCCCTTTGGGATTTTTTTTCGGAACATCGTAAAAATCTCGTCGTGCTACTCCAGTGCAACGTAAATTCAACTACCTACCTACTTTCATGGAAAACAAACATTTAAAAACGGAGCAAAGCAAAGAATAACTGGATTTCTTGAATGAGGTCGTTGAAATTTGCACAAGCAGATTATTTTAATATTTATACTTTTATTTGTGTTTTTATGCTTACAACAATCATTCTGAAAGCACTCCACAGTGCTTGAGTACAAAGTTCTTCGTATTTTGAATTTTGTTCTTCGAATTGGGTTCGCTTTCACAATTACAATGGGAAACTGGAGTTTGTCTTTTGCTACCTGTAGGTTAGCCCAAAATCCCCGGTCCGCTATTTTATGTTTAACCATTGAACAATAGATTTATATTTGACATCATCATGCGATTTGAGATTTCAGTACGTTTTTAATGCATTGTAATTTAGTACTTATGTATTTAGTTTTCTTCGAAAAAATACCAGAATTTGCCGCTTTAGAATGCATTGTACCTAGGCTATTAAGAAATGTGGTTCTACGTCGATTAGTGTTTAGAAACGTTCCCTTTCATTATCTATAGGTAGTTAATTTAACGTCGAACAGCCGCAACACAAGTGGACTATTACGGCTAAAAAGACAACAACACCTAATTTTTAACCACGGTCAGAAGACGAGGTCAACACCCGAACTGGTAACCTACTCTCCAATCATCCACACGAGCCACCTTTCATCAAAGGATACGCAAAACCAGTATGGACAACTATATTAGGTCAGTTCTGATAGGACATAAGATTTCAGTAACAATAATTAGATCTGAATTACGTTTCTTTGGCGGCGACATTCTTGATGCAGGAATGGACACAAATACCCATAGCTGAGTATCAAAACCTTGTTGAAAGTAGGGATGCGTCATAGATGTTGATGTTTTGAAAACATAGATGTTTTATAAAAAACATCGACGTATTGGAGCCGATGTTTTTGTTACATCGATGTTTACACTTGTCGATGTTTTATTTTTAGGTGAAAAAATGAAAATTACAAAAATAAAAAAATAACCAAGTAGCATAATTTTCATAATCAGTAAATTGAACATACGTTTAGCAAAGGGGATAAGTATGAAGGGTCTGAAAAGTAGGGATGCGACATCGATGTCGATGTTTTCAAAACATCGATGTTTTGTAAAAACTTAGCCTTATTTACCATCGATTTATTGCAGCCAATGTTTGTTTAACATCAATGTTTTTAAGTTGCTGGTGTTTTATTTTTGAATGAAAAAAGCCCCATAATAAAAATTAAGAATAATAACAGTGCAACTACGTATTTGTTGTGTTTTCTCCTAATAAGTTGATAAATAAATAATAATAACTAACAATAATGATTGTTATGTACCTACCTAATTATACATGTAGTTAGTAGTACCTATTAGGGAAGCGACATCTATATATATGTTTTCAAAACAAAGTTGTTTTATAAAAGCATCGATGTATTTACCATCGATGTATTGGAGCCGATGTTTTTTTTAACATCGATGCTTATACTTGTCGATGTTTTACTCTTAAATTGAAAAAACACCATTCTAAAAATTAAAAAAATAACTAAGTAGCATAATTTTTATAATAAGTAAATTGAACACATTTTTAGACCAAAGTGGTCAAGGGTGAAGGGTCTGAAAAGTAGGGATGAGGCATCGATGCCGATGTTTTCAAAACATCGATGTATTTAACATCGATTTATTGGAGCCGATGTTTGTTCAATATCAATGTTTTAACATTGTCGATCTTTTTACGTTGTTGATGTTTTATTTTTGAATGAAAAAAGAATTATAGCAAAAAATTAAGAAAAATAACCGGTCAACTAAGTATTTGTCAGTAATGGGGACATCCGTTCCATCAGAAACAGTTTTTCCTTTAACTGGTGGGATAGTTAGTGAAAAAAAAAATCGACTGAAGGTGGATGTCAACAAAATTATTATTTTTTTTACAAACTGTAAATAACAAATATTGGGGCACATAATAATTATAGGCCTCAATATTTTTTATTTACAGTAAATAAAAAATAAGTTTGTAATGTTCCCCCCCATAAGTGGATAAATAATTAATAATAACTAATAATAACTAATAATAATTAATAATAACTAATAATAATTATTGTTATGTACCTACCTAATTACACTTATAGTTGGTAGTACCTATGTCATATTGGTGTAAATATTATATATTTTTATATTACTAGGGGGCTCCATCCCCCGCTCGCTTACGCTCGCCAAAAAAAATTACAAATTCATTCAAAATTAAAAACTAATAGTAATACGATATAGATATGACAGTTTTAGTTTTGTATCGGAAATTACGATCTGAAAGTTCCGAAAATTGTATGATCTACTTTTAATTGCATCGATTTTATTTATTAACCAATTTTAAAAATAATTGTACCGTAAGAAAGAGTGTAATGTAATGTATTCAGTGATGTTCTCAAATTAAAAAAAAATAAGGGTTTTTGCTGTAGATATAACGGCTGTAACAAAAAGTAGCGAAAATATCCAAAGATTCCGAATTTTGTATGACCAATTTTTGATCGCATACAATTTAATTATTAACCGATTTCAAAAATATTAGTACCGTAAGAAAGAGTACATTCTGAGGTATACTGCGATAGTTTAAAAATTAAAAACTAATAGTAATAAGATATAGATAAGGCAGTTTAAAAACAAAGTAACAGAAATTTCCCGATTTTTCCCGAATTTAAAAAAAATAGTATCAAGAACCAATTGAAATTTAAAAAAAAAACTCGACGAGCTGCAAAAATTTACGTTGAGAGGTATTTAAAAAAAACTCACTGCTGAAGACTGAAAATTTGTATGTGGTTTGCTCACTCGTGGAAGAAATTTCGCTTCTTCAATTTTGACACTTAATAAACCCTAAACTAATAGCCTCATCGGAAAAAAATCTTAATAATTGTCCAGGGAATACGATGAAGAACAAACCATGTTAATTTCGTTTTTTTCCAATCAGTACTTTCTCGGGAAATCGTCTAAGAATTGAGCTAAACAACACAGTTTTCAATCCTGCGGCGTCAACAACTTTTTTTTTAATATAGAGATTAATTTTTAAAATAAAAGATTTGTTACTTGTTCGTATTAATTTTTTTGACTTTGTTTTGAAAGTTTAAAAAAATCTTAGTTTTAAATTAATAAACACGGTAAAGGACAAATTAAATCCTCCCCCGGCGAACAATAATGTTTGTGGTTACTAAACCAGATTTGAGAAATTGGGGGGGGGGGGAGGGAGGTTTAAATATACTGATGTTCAAAAACATCGATGGTTTTTGGTCGATGAATTAGCAACATCGATGTTTTAATTTTGAACATCTATGTTTCAAAACATAGATGTTTTGTTATCGATGTCGCATCCCTAGTTGAAAGTATGCCCAGAAGGGTTGCTAGTTTAATTGCAGCACGTGGGGAACCATCTCCCTTTTAAAGCATGTATTATTTCCCTTATAACGTCACATCTTGCTGTCCTGTCCATTATTGTAGGGTAGTGTATGTATAGAAAGGATGAGAGAAGGGTTTAGTTGGATTTCATGGCGTTGCTGCTCCAGACATAAAACAGACAATGTCAAGTAATGAACATACACACACAAGGAACGTTTTATTTGTAAAGACATAACATGTCCCGGTAGGCATGTTGGCTGAATCGCGAATTCGGAATCGAAGGGTTTTGAGTATGAAACTCGAACTAACCAAAGATTGTCGTGTATGTGCGGGCTGGTGCACTTTGAATATGTCATGGCCTCCAATGTCCTCACGTTGACGTGCAATATTAGTGAAAGGACTGCCAGCTCAGTTGGTGACCACGTCTTCGGACTGTGGTTCAAATTTACGAGTTGTTTTTCTCGGATCTTTCCCTTCGAATTGTAACGTAATAAAAAGATGCGCACAGAATGAAATCGCACCTGCGCCACGCACATGTTGCTAGCGTAACGGGTATGCCCACTGAGCCGCTAATGCCCCAGAAAGCACAAGAGCAGGAGTTCCAAACCTGACTGTGAAAAAGATGCGTTTAATAGACCATGACTGCTAAACAACTACAGATAGAAGCATGCACTTAGTGGAACCAAAGAAAAAGGTAAATATTTGAGCTATAAAAAAGTAATACAATTCCAATTAAATCCATCTGGCGTGTTTTGTATTACATTTAAAGGTTTTAACCCTTGAAAGAACAAGAACTAAAACTCAGTTTAAGAACATTTATGTCCATAGACCTATCACATTGTATGAATTATTATTATTATTTGGAAGAAGGAAAATAGATATATTTTAATTGTACCGTTAACACATTTAAAAGAGGGAAAACTAAATTTTTACTGGACAAGCAAATGGAAGGTTTATTCTTCTTAAAGCCAAGAGTGATCGAGTTTCCGTTAGTTATATCTTGTGGTTTTTTCGGAACTGGACATCGTGAATTACGAACCTACCTCCTTTTCATTGTTACTGGCATTGAAACATAGAATAATTTCAATACATTCATTAATTGGCGATTACCACAGTTTCAATGTAAATGAATCAATTAACCTTCTAACTGGTATCTACGAGATATCTCGTCCGTCAAGAACTGATTAATTTTACTAATGACGCGATATATCGTTATTAAGGTATTTGCTATTTTTATTATGATGAAATATATAAAGATTTATTCAGTTTTCTTCGATTGACGAGGTGACCTGTCCTTCAAGACCTGATGAGTTTGGCCAAAGACTAGACATCTAGTCGATACAAGCACAGAGAGGGTTAAGTGGTGAAGGCTCAGTAATGGTCTCACCATCCATCAAGATCACTTTACACTTCGGAATATTTATATATTTACAATTACCAAGCTTTTGACAACAAAGCCAGTAGCATTCTTGCTTCCCAATATCTCTGAGCAGTGCAATGCAAACAAAACAGTGCAGCACAAGCGTTCAAATGTTCGTTATTGGTCATACAGAATTACACAAAGTACAGTTATAGGAATTCTTAAGTCCAATTGTAACCAAATGGTCTTTGAGGTAATGGTGTCCAGAAAGAAGACATACAAAGCAACAGCTGAACCATGAGGATGGTTGTTTTATGGCGCATGGGCTACATTTGGACAAACTGAGCAAGTCAAACTCAAGACAGACAACATCGAGTAATGAACATCGTCGTATGAAAGTTTCACTGCCACTGAAGAGAAAAATATACCCAGGTGGTAAGCTACAGGAATATAACATGCGCCATCTACGATTAATGAACCACGAGTAAACCTTGCAATTGAAGTCATTGAATCCCCATCAAGGCTCTCACTTTCCCCAAGCTTCATTGAAAATCTCGAATCTATATTTTCCCTAAACTGAAAAAGACAAAAGAATATCAACTGAGATAATATTTATTTAGCTTAAAAGATTTTCTACACAAATTTGTCGTTTTGGCTCAGTGAGTTTGCCCTCCGTGTGATTTGCAGGTGTTGCAGGCGTGATTCCGCCTTGAGTGTAATTATATCCTTCTGTATCAGAAAGCTTTCCTTGTATACGTCTATTTTCGTGGCGATGTTTGGTGCAGCTTTACCAAATGTGGCCAAGTAAATGACCCTGTAACTCTACAAATATACTCTATAACAAAAAAAAAATCGACGCACCAATAAAGTGCACAAATACAGTGGTGTCGAGCTCGATCAAATTGGAACTGCGTTGACTGGGGACATATAGTCTTTAGTGACGACTCCCGATTCTAACTGTGTCCTGGCGACAACAGCAGACGTGTCTGGAAAGACAGAGGGCAGTATGGGAATCCTCCACTTACTGCCGCACACCACAAATGCCCACAACAGGGCGTTATGATCTATGGTGCCATCTCCTTTGATAGCCGGACCCCTCTGGAACCCATTTTTTCCCCATCTGGAACACTTACAGCAAAACGGTGCATAAACGACATTCTACGACCGGTTGTGTTTCCGTTCCTTTTGCGACACCCCGGACTTACTTGTCAACAAGATAATGCCCGGTCGCCCACAGCACGTGTTGCTATAAATTATCTTCATTCTTTCCCAACATTACCTTGGCCAGCTAGGTCTCCTGATCTCTCTCCCATAGAGGACAATTTGGGACGTTATGGAAAGGCGATTGCAACCATCCCGGAATGTTGACCATTTAGCCTGACAGTTGGAGACAATTTGGTAAGAAATTCCGCAGAACACCATCTTGGAACTTTTACAGTCTATGCCACGCCGTGTGACAGCTTGCATTAAGGTCAGAGGTAGACAAACGTCTTACTGACTTCCTCCTTTTGTAAAGGTCAAACTCGAAAATAAATCATTCAATTGTTTTGACATTTTAACCCGTTGTTTCTCTATGTATGTTCTTCACATCCACTAAATCCAGTAATTTCTATCGCATTCGGACAATTCCTTCTTGGTGCTTCGATTTTTTTTGTTATGAGTGTATTTTCACTATTCCTAAGTGAATAACAGTTTTGTTTTGCGTAGTGTATAATTGTACTTCAAAGAATTCCTATCATTTGAAATAAGTATTCATAACTCAAAGAATGAGTTGTGTATAAAGCAAATTTTCTTGAAGTACTGGAAAAATTGTTTCATTCTGCGGTACTATTTCAATTATTTCAGTAAATCTGATGTAACTGGTCATGTGCCATTGTTCTTCTCAAGATGGGCATTCCTAAAGATGTTTGTTCCATTAAATGAACAATGGAAGGAAGCATTCCTAAGGAACAAGAATGTTGAGAGTTGTAAACGTCTTAAGGGAGTGAGTTCTGAAGATGTTGTTTTTTCTTTCGTCTTGGTTCGGTCTGAGGTTCAGAGCAAATGCACTTGGGGACACATAAATGACTAAATGTTACAGTGGAAATTGTCTAAACCATTATTTGACGCAATCTAAATTCCTCAGTTTCAGAAAAAGATTGCACTGCATTTTAACTTTTTATTTGCATCTTAATGTATTAAATTTTCTATGAATAAAATACCCATTGCTTGATAAAAACTGGTTTTACTGAAAATATGAGAGAACAGATGTTTTCATAGGAAAAATCTCACATTAGAAGAAATTGTAAATAATAATGTGAGCGCTGATAAAGTTTTTCATTTATTACTCATTCCACGATGTAGATATTTTATGTATTATATCTCCATATAGATATTTTATTTTAATGTGAAAGAGAGTTTCACAATCATATATATATATATATATATATATATATATATTTATACTCAGTATAGAACAATCTAATACTTCTTCATATAAATAAGTTATTTTGTTTAGTATAAATATTTATCGAGTACTGAACTCTGCTTACGATAAATAATTGAAAGAAAACAAACAAGTGTTTCAGATTTAAAAATGACATTATATTTTGATGGCAGATGGAATTTCTCCCCCCCCCCCACACACACACGTAACTACTTTTTATTAAAGTTCGTATGTTTGTTAATGCCATTGTAAAACTTTAAAGAAGTATCGAGTAACGAAAAAAAAACTTCAAACGATTTTGCTTTCATTTTATATAAGGTTTATTATTATTTATATTATTTATATCATTATTTATATTATTTATGTCATTATTTATATCATTATTTATATTATTTATATCATTATTTATATTATTTATGTCATTATTTATATCATTATTTATATTATTTATATCATTATTTATATTATTTATATCATAATTAAATATTCCATTACTACTCTGTTATTATTTACTGTTTTCTGTGCTTCAAATTTTCAAATAAAGCTTTTTACCCTTTCAAGTTTTAATTATTTCTAAGCAACAATATAATAATTTTCATGTAAAAAGAATTCAAACATTTAAATATTATTATTTGATGTATTACAAAGTTTCCCTGATTATTAAGCAATTTAATTGCAGGTAAGGTTTTAAGAGGATTTTTTCAGTCGTGTATTTTAAATGGGTTTTATTTTAATTCTTGAATTTGTATTTTATGAATTTATTTTAAACAAGGCTCATTTGTTTCGAAAACGAAATTAAAATTTTTTAATAATTATTGTAGTTTTTTAAAGATTTACAAATAAATGTAACAAACTTTTACAGATAAATATCAGTATTTTGTATCACCGTCTCTAATTAATCATCTTTTTAAAAAGCCCTTTAGTGATTAAAAAGAAACTAAAATATCTTTATATAAAGGATATAAACAAACAGATTTTAAACAGTCACGAAAATCTCTCTCAACTGAACACAACATTACGTTTCATAAACAACATGGTAGTTATTTTGATTCTGTTTTAAATACGGGAAAATATAAATAATTATACAGCTAAATACCTGAATACTTCATACTTTTATGCTATATCTTTGACTGCTGCAAATGTAATATTAAAATTAAGCACGTTTGACTTACATTAACCTTATATCTCAAATTTAAAAAAAAATTTCTGAATTCTTTCAGTCATTTCAAATTTCTTAAGAAAAGTAAAAAATAAATGATGCTGCGATGAATTTTTTAGGAAGGGGGAACTTTGAAGTTTTTAATAAAGGAAAGTGCTATTCCTGTTTTTAGCCGCATCTTGAAAGGAATTCTAAATAACTCACGAGTTTGGAGAACGGGATGAATTGTGGGAGATAAAATACCGGCTGCACTCTTCGCAAAAATGAAATCCAGTGTGCTGAATAACAAATGCCCGTTGAAAAAGGGGTGTATAAAAAATGATGGGGTGGGGTAATCACCGAGATAAAAAGACAGATCAACAAGCGATAGCAGTTGGGAGGATTTGTATTAGGCTATAATTTGAAAAACCGCATGCGGATAAGATATATTAACATTTTAATTACTTAAATATCTGCAGATTGTTGATACTTTTTTTTACTTTATGAAATATTCATTTTATTGAATGCGTTTATAATGTAGGGAAAAGTGGTTCAAGTTATGTGACGAAAATTTTGCAAAAGTATGCATTCAAAAATGTAAATCTGATGACGGTTAAGTTTTGTTAAGTAAATTTTCTTTAAGTTAAAAATTTTTTTTTTTTCTACATGCATTGATACATTATGATTTTATTCATTCAGAATTACAAAAATGAAAACGTTTCCGTATCAAGGCTTGAGTAACTTAAATGACTATTTTTTGTTTCTTAAAAGAATTGAACTTCCAAATTCTCATATAGTATACTAGGGGGCCAGCCCCCTGCTCGCTAACGCTCGCCAACCCCTGGAGGATTGCTTCGCAGTCCTCATTGGTTCGCTGCGCGAACCTATGCTCGCTTCGCTCGCCTCAATGAAGACATGTGTCCTAGCAGAAGGGATTGTTTACAAAATATGTTACCAAAAAAATGTTTTCAAATCTAAATTTGCTGTATTACAGAAAAAATATATACAGTATCTCTAAAATCAGAATTCAAATGAAAACTTTGAGCAAATTTTTACTCGAAATGTGAGCGTTGCTTTGGAAATTGAATACCCAGCATGTTGTTTGTGTGTACATTTTCCCAGCACTCAAACGACCCACACTTTTTCATTGAGTTTGTTGCCGAAAGTTGTAGTGCAAGCGTCTTGTTGAACTATAATTGTTGGCCCTGAAAAAGACCGTTTTTTAAATGGCCCTGAAAAGATCCTCCGCTTTCTTTGATTTCTATTATAAACTAACTGCAACAGCTCATTAAAATTTCCTTTTTTTTTCAATAAAATTTCATCCGATAACGTTATAAATTAATCGATGCGCGAGACTTTGAACAATCGTACAGTGTTGCCAAAACGCGATAACAAATAACGTCTTTTTTGCGTGCCACGTAAGAGAATTATATATATAGATAGATGGGAGGTTGTCTGTAAAGCTAACTGTAGAACGTGCCCAGGATTTTCTTTGGAGGTGTAATACAAACGTGTAAATCATAGATGACTTTGTCGATATTCATGTGACCACAATAACACTCTCAAATTTCAAAATAGACTTAGAAGATTTTCTCTTTGTCTTAAATGCACGATCTTATACTTACCCGGCATACATGCTTTTGTGTGTTGGTTTGGATTTATTCGACGTTTTACGAGAATCTTTTGACGGTTTTGGACTTCTTAAAGGCGAGTAGTTTCATCAGCTTGGTCTCTCATTTCAGAAAGGATTAGAAGCAACAACAGCTAACTGTAAATGGGGCTAGTATTTATGTGGTGTAACCGGGTTACCATTTCGTATTGGGTAACAAGATAAAATCATCATCTTCTTGTTTTCTTTCCTTACACTGAAAGTACCATTCAAAGTAAAAATTTGATTGAGAACTAAATTGGCTTACTTATTAACCCACTATCCCATGCTAATTTTTTTGTGTAGTATATTTATATGTAGTGTATGTATTATGGCACTAGCATTTTGAAGGTACATTGCGCATCAAGTAGTAACAAGAAGTAAAATCCTAGTATTCCCATCGTTTATTTACACTGAAAATTTCTTTTTTTAAACTCGTTCTTATGAGGTTGGTTGTGTGGAGTGCTGTGGCACGTAAGCCATATTGGACCAAACTGCTGACTCACGGCATGACACATCAAGTAAATTGACATAGTCACAAAGAAACTTTCTACTTACATAAAAAGATAAATAAATCCAGGGTATGTGTTACAAGAAATAAACCCACCACGCTTGCAATTCACAGAATACATGATAAATGACAGAATGTATGAAATACGTACAGGAAACGCGTTCCGTTGTGGAAATACTACCGCTACCAACAGTAAAAGCCTCGCAGTGGAATATTGTGACAAAGAACAAAAGAGCTGATTCGACATATTTTGTTTTGTTAAATTTTAGTTGTAGAACTACAATTTGCCAAATTAACTCTATGACAGATGCTGTCGAACTAAATGCAGGTGGTGGTAGTGATTTTACAGTAGAAAGTGTTTCCTGTATATATTTTGAATTCTACGCCACATGGCTTGTTTTGCAAATATGCTTTCACTTCTTAGAATTCTAAAGAATGTTATTCGAAATAAACTCTCTGAGGTATTCACACGTTTTTATCCGTTCTGAATCTACACTCTTTCCTACAGGAATTTATTACATGTTTTGACCTTATTGACCAATAAAATCTATCTTTCTTAATATTCTTCCAACCAATAGATGTGAATATTTAGTCACTATGTGTGCTGTGGGGAAAACATTATACCACACTTCTCGTAAATTATATAAGGATCATAGTGTTAGTGTATAATAATTTATTTGCAATCGTCAATCACAGATCATAGCCGATTCTAGTAAAAACGTTGAAAAATTACATTTTAAAGTAACCAATAGTATAGTAACTGAAGTAAAATCTTCACTTTCCGTCTGGTTTGTTTCGCGCTGAAATTCTGTCTCATACTGAGTAGTTTAACTTTTAAAATCAACAAAAAAAAAAAAAAATGAAGCAGAAATCTACGATAAACTTGAAATATAAAAACAAGAGGAAGGAAACTTTCGTCACACAGCTTGGACAGTACCGGCTCAGTAAACGATAATCAAATAAATACAAACGATGTTTCAATTCTGCCATTTTCGAAAACGATTACACCCATCTACATTCCAATGCTCATCCAAAGCCCACTTCATTTCTCCCTCACCTTAGAATAAAAGTACAGTTATTTCCCATTCCTTCTAAATTCTGCTTTTCAGTAACTGGTAATTTTTTGTTTGCCTTTCAATCGATGGAACGTGAAGCTAAGGCCGTTTCCTGTTACGAGAACAGTCAATTACTTTTTTAGAATAACCCTCATTAGAACAGAAAAAAGCATATGTACTCACAAATACGCGTTTGTTGCTCCACTAACCTTAAGACGAACGAAGAATTCCATTACGCCATATTTACTCAGAGCATTTAACGGAACGCAAACAATTTCGCCAAAGCGGTCTTTTTTTATCCCGTTCTGGTTTTTCTACAGGCGAATGCAGTAATAATGCGATTTTCAATAATATTCAGCGTTCGCCGTTTATTTCGACGTATTTATTCGTTTTATTTCCTGCTTCGTCATTGCTTCTTTCCTGGATAATTACATGAAACTCAATGACTGGAAAGTATCTTTTCTTATCAGGATCCCCCCCTAAAGTCTTCTGCTCAGGTCCCCTTAAAGCTTTGCTGCTGTTTTTTGTGCGTGTGCGTGTATGTGGAAAAGTTGAGCTGTGGGAGAGGGAATATGCTTGATCATTTGCGCGGAAAGCTGAGGGATGGGATGTTGGAGCTGTTACCGTCTGTTAGAGGAATACTATTTTCGTGTTGAGCGTATCGTTTAACTTGGAGCATACTAAACTGTTTCATCTATTCTAACCATTAAACTTTTGTGGAGTGGAGATCGATCTTCCTATTCATTTGACCTCTTTGTGAACTTAGTCTAGTTGGATTTTTTGGAGCTAGTTGGAGCTGTTACCGTCTGGTAGAGGACTACTATTTTCGTGTTGAGCGTATCGTTTAACTTGGAGCATACTAAACTGTTTCATCTATTCTAACCACTAAACTTTTGTAGAGTGGAGGTCTATCTTCCAATTCATTTGACCTCTTTGTGAACTTAGTCTAGTTGGATTTTTTGGAGCTAGTTGGAGCTGTTACCGTCTGTTAGAGGACTACTATTTTCGTGCTGAGCGTATAGTTTAACTTGGAGCATACTAAACTGTTTCATCTATTCTAACCATTAAACTTTTGTAGAGTGGAAGTCTATCTTCCAATTCATTTAACCTCTTTGTGAACTTGGTCTAGTTTGGATATTTTCATCTTTTAAATTTTGGAACAACAATTAGTTTGAGCAACATTTCTTGGAAATTGCGAATGAATACGAAGCAAGCCAATCTATTTAATAGCTATTTGATGAATTTTTAGTGTGTAATAAAGAAAGCAGACGGCATGTGAAGATTTTGCTTTCCTATGCAAATGCTCTCGTCGATATACTATATCGGGGTTATCTTAATATATCATCGTTTTGGCAACGCGTACCGTTCATTCTACTCGACGTTGACAAATGAACTGTCATATGGAGTGATCATAAAATAACTTTCACTCTTTGGAGTCACTTGTAGCTAAATAGAATAAACAGCAAGGAACTAAATTTGGTTTTGAGATATTTTAGACATGGAGAAATGTATTCAGTGGAAAACATTTTAGTGCTAAAAGTTGCCGATCGAGGGATATTTGGCGTTGTTGGACTCAAACACAGTTGAACATTTGTATTAAATGTAAATAAATAAGAATATGCTAAGTTCCCGCGTACAGAAGATTGCTTTCTGTGAAAATAATCTTTTTTAATTTGTATCGATTGCCATTTAAATTTTTTTTTAACGCGTCACATTTATAGCTGGAATTGGGATGTATACAGGAAACTAATATCGCAGTAGTAACACTGTTGCCACCTATAGGGTTGGGATAAAATGCCTTTCATTTGAGCAATGAAACATAAAATAAAAACAGTTGTGTGGTCTAGAGTTAGATCTTCCAAGTGATTTTTATCTCTTTGCAAACCGTCTAGTATGAAATTTCATTTAAATTTTGGAACTTTCTATTTAGAGTAACATTTCTTGTAAAGGTAATGAATACGATACAAGCAAAGCAAATAAATAGCTCTGGTCAAACAAAAGAAGTCAAGCTATTAATTGAGTATTTTGATAGTAATTTCAGATGTTTCGAAACAGATAATCTAGTGGGGATCCTAAATAAGAATAATTCTTTAAGTCTGAGATATAAATAATTTAGTGTTATTTAGTATGCGTAGTAGCATATTTGTTAGTGTAATTTAGTACGGGAGTATTCTTAAAAGTATAAAGAAGCAATAAAACACGGTGAAACGAGAACATTAAAAAAACACACATGTTAATTTCTTAGAGTTAAAGTGAGAGTAGTTCGTTTCATGGAACTCTCAGTCAAGAAGATATTTCAGGAAGGGTAGTTGGTTGTAAGCTAACATTACTTATTGAGTGAGCACACGAGTTTCATTAATTTAAGAAACTGTTAACTGATAGCAATGTAAGTAAAAATACCTATAAGTATAAGTTCTATTTTCCATTGGCAATCGATAATTTTTAATTAACGTCGTACTAGAGCAACACAACGGGCTTTTGACGACGGTCCGGAATCAATCTCCTTAGGAAAAGATCCGTAGGACAACACAACGTAATTTTGAACCATGGTCAGAAGACGAATTTTCAATTGTCAGCTCCTATCATCTATCCTCCTTTTCATGAAATCATGTCATCACGTGTAAAATACACGAGTTTTTTTTTTTTTTTGAAGAGAGACTTTAAAACGCACCAAACATTGCCAACATACATTCTTTGACCAAAATATGTTTATTTTGATGCACTCAAACACACTTTAAAGATTTTCCAGAGAATTTCAAATAACTGTGAATATTTAACCCTCATTACAAATATAAAAATTTAGTTCCTAGTTTCGAAACGTAATTACTTCATTCATATTACAACATAGAATAAAACAAATTATAGTCGTTTGAAATATGGAAATAGAAAGTGGAATTTGTTTTTACCATCATGTTTCAACTTTAATAGCAAGCCTGACAGTTAATTCACGAGCAATAGTTGTTAAGTACTGGAAACCTGGCAATGATTTAGTGATTAAAAAAATTTAATGTGATAAGTAGTAAGAAACTGTCTTTTGAATGATTAAATTGAAACAACTAAGATGCACACAATGGTTATTTTCAAAATAGTGTGCTATTTGGCACTGGTCTTTAAATGGTTGAGGTATCCGCATACGTTCGGAGCACTTTAAATAAAAAATGCTATGCAGAAGCAATTTAATATAATTTTTATAGTTATTTGTGTTCAAAATTAATTTTACACTATCAATAAATAAAATTAGAAAAAGAAATTTTACAAAAAGTGAAATTTTGTGTATAAATTTAAAGTTTTTTTTTCAAAATTTTGAAAAATGATACAGGACATACAATTTAAATTAGCAGCAAAAAAACATGATCAGAGTAAACTTCATGATGTTATCTAGTGCTTTCACTAGAAGTAGAAATATATTTAAAAAAAAGGTTTTATGACTCATCGAAAAATTGTTAAAGGATTTTTGACCATTTTGCAACATTGATATTCAAATGCAAGCTCATAAATAATAAAAAAATAAAGATATCAATATTATTCTAGTGTATATGTACTAGCAAACACTATTTCGAATGTGTATAAAAAGTTTTATAAACATATATCATTAACTTTATTAGTTAATATTTCTAGAATTCAATGTTTATGCCTAAAATGTAATTCTGATAAAATTGCTTGTAAACAAAATTCAAGAGAGTAAAGATGTTACGAAATTCATCTAACAAATAAGTGAATTTTATTAAAAAATTGTAATGGCCACTTTATAGCAACATAATTATTACATATTTTAACTTACTATAACAGATAAAGGGTAGAAATTATGATAAAAATAGAATATTCTTATTATTAGTTCCGGTTTCGTTATGCCACTTATGATATAACTTAACAATTTCATTCACATTTTAAATGGACCTAACTTTTTTTCTATTAGTCGCACATTAAAAGTTTAAACTGTCTCAGAAGCACAAAAGTACAGTAAATGTGTTAGTAAAATAACAACAAATTTGCAAAACTTCGTCAAAATTGGTTTTTAACGAATGCGGACACCTTAAACATGCTTTCTAGTTATTGCGTATTTTCCTTCTTTGCAATTCACGGTGATCTTTAAGAATGAATCAAAATCCACTCTCAACACGTTTATCAACAAAGAGCGACTAAAGCGACCGAACACAATCCCAACTTGTCCTAATCCCAAAACCAATTAGACGCGAAACAGATGCACGCTCCATCCGTCTGTTACAGCTCAATAAAGTAAAGCCAACCTCGACATCCATGCACTGGAGATAGGGAACAAAAAAAAAAAGATACTTTCCCTGTTTCCCTATCCATACATTTCCCCTTTTTTTCTCCTTCATTGGGCCGATACACTTTGTCGAGAGGGTATAATTGGCAAAGATGGTCCCCTCCATTCTAAACCTCAATCCGATTACTAAAACTACAGTTGGGGGAAGGTAGCCGGAAAATAATGACAATGTCTCTGTTTCCATGGCGATGCGCGACATGCCAAGGACTTTGAAAGAACGAGTAGGACAGACCACTTAGACATACCAGCTGCGTTTCCATATGATGCATCAAAGTATGGCCCCGGCAGGTGGGTTCCTTGTAGAATATGTTAGAGGAGTTAAAAATAATTTTGACCGAGTAAATCGAAGGCTCTTTCTCTTAGATCGACATTGGTTGAAACAAGCAATCCCAAATTTAATGGGATGATATCGTCGACTTAGATGAAACACGTCAAGTAACAATTTTTTGTTTAGTTCTTTGTAGATCAGAATGGTTCAATTTTAAATTGGTGGTGTGTCCATTGGGGAGTCATGTTTTCTCTTAGGGAGGTTGCATTTCTTCTTTAAAAACATACCTGTAGAGTTCATATACGTGGAATTTTTCCTTAACTATATTTTTGACTTTACAAGTGTTTCACTTCTTAAAGACGATATATGGAAGTTTTTTGGTTTGAGTACATCATATAATCAGAACGGAAGTTATTATGACCATACACGGTGCCCATAAATTACGTGCTGCAATGAAACGCATCGAATTTATAAAATTAAATAGATATACACCTTTCAAATTAGTACGAGACCGATTTGATTTGACGGTCATCATTCAAAATCAAAATCAATCAAATTTAAAAAATATTTTTACCCTCCCTTGGTTCTATTTTTATTCACAACTAGCAAAATACCCGACCTTATTCGGTTTGAATTGGTTTACTCTAGATTGAAGAGATGATCAAAATAACATAAAATGACTTACGTTTTTCGTTGAATAAAATAATATTTTAACATCTTTCGCCGTTTTTATAATTTTCACAACTTACTTTGGACACATGCATATTCATTCATGTAAAACATTTTACATACATCGCACCCTTGCAGTATGACAAAGCTACCAAAAAAGGTCAAAATGGACGCAAAAATTACTACTACAAAAGACGATTTTGAGGGAGATTTAGTATTTCTTTTCTTGGAATTAATTTCCAGTTGAAGACTCGATCTCGGAGCTGACTGCATCGTTAACACAGGAGTCAAGAGCTTATCTTACTGATGTACTCAGTTTAACGGGCCTTCTTTTATACCGTCTTTTACCCAGATACCCTTAAGCAGTGCCGTAATTAGCCATTCTTGTGCCCTGTGCAAGAATTTGCATTTAGGCCCCTTTTTGAATTAAATTTGGAAAAATAAGAAAACTAATACATTACAATAGATTTTTAATATTTATTTTAATAGCACTTTTCTGACTTTCATTTCAGCCAATTATTTATTACACCATAAGATTTTTAGGGAGATTTAGAATTTCCATTCTTAATTTATTTTTATGTTCAACTCAATTAATAAAAACGACGGTTTACTGCGAGTGATCTCGCCCCTCATAGTAAACAAAATAACATTTTTTTTACTTGTGGCACTCTTGCATCAGGCATGCGACCTTGTGGAATTTCGCAATCTTCTCCTGCCATTATGACAAAGAATTTTTTTAATGTTTGAAAAGTTCTATTTCGAATTTTTTAAACATTATTATTCTTTTAATAATGAAATAATTACACTTGAAATTTGCTTTCTTCTGACTTACCTGCCACTTTGTGATGGTGTTGCGTATGATGAAAAAAACACAATTTATTAAAATAATATATATGTAAAACAGAAAACAAAAGAAAACAGCAAAATAAAAGGTATCGGGAAAAAGTTGTTTTAGAGATATTAATTTGTGATTCCTTTTTTTTTTTTTACCTCTTGATCCCGCAGAGTTGCTACAGTTTACAACTAAAAAGTGCCCAAAATTTAGAAATGCGAAAATAATTCAGAGCAAAAGAAACAGAAAATATTATTGCACGTGATAAACCAACACGAATTTATTCCCGTTCGTTGAAAAATATCGTGTGTTCTAAATATTCTGAAATCGTTTACGTTACGCAAAGAACAAAAATAACCCTCGAAAATAGAGCTGAAATTCCATAAAAAAATAGAATATATTGAAGAATAATTGATTTTTCAGCAGTACTGCTAAATCAATCAAAGTAATCGTAATACTCAATATACATTCCAATTTTTCTAAAATTACCAAATTATGGTTGATTTAAGTATACTTACTCGAGCGTTTTAGCATAAAACTTATCTAAATATAACAATAAAGAAATATTTAATATTGCATTCACTAAACTAATAAATAATGTATAAAATAAAACATATTGCAAGTAAATATCTGGAATGCAATTCATGTAATGCCTGCACAAATACACAAACACAAAATCGAACAAAGAGCAGAAAGACAGACTTTCGCAACCATTTTCACTCACTAAATGATGATATGTACTCACTGTATGCAAATTTCCATGAAAATATATTAAACTGTGTGGACGTGTATACGTACATACAGCCAGACAGGCACCAAACGCTCCAGAGGCGGATTTGGCATCAGAAGAGTCCAAAACGGATAGAAAACTTGAAATGGTTCGAAAATATTCAATGTATGTACAAACAAACACTCCATTCTTATTTATATAGATTTCATCTAACCATAACAATTTTCTGTGCAAACAAACAAACCAGACATTGTACGAAGATTTTACTTTTGCTATCAAGATGCCCTCGCATCGTCCTGCGCGACCTTAAAATATTATTTATCGCTGTTTTGGCGACGCTTGGAGCTTTATCTAAGTGGTCTTTTCCAATCTATTATCAAATACAATTCGGAATTCATTCATTACAATTCATACTTGCAACGTGCTGAAATTGTATTTGAAAAACAAGTAAAACGATATATTCGGAAAAAAGCTGAGTGAACACGTTTCATAGCAGAAGCATAATTGCCACCCACATTTAGCTTGACTGAAAATGCCTTCTCATGTGCATCACAATTATAAAAAAAGCAATGTACACCTTTGCAATCAGTAGAAATGGGGCTTGATATGACTGTCACGAACATGCCCATTCCAAGTCAATCGATCAAATTCAAAAAAATGTATTTACCCTCTTTGATGCCATTTTTTAAATCATTAATTTTATCGTAGGATTGTGGGACTAAATTGTTCTCTAAAAGAATTCTGACGAGTCAACGATCAATCGTCCTTTCCCAAGTATTGCATAATTTCAATTAAAAATCAGCAAAAACATCAAAATTAATATTTTTCATTATTCATTTTTTAGAATCCGGCTTTTCTAATATATTTCATATTGTTTCATGAATACGCGTTATTTTTAAGAAAGTAAACTGCTGGTAGTCAAATGCCTGTGTTAAAAACTGTTATATCCTTGTCACACAAGGAGATAACAGTTTATTTGGCATTTAACTCGTACTTTCTAGAAAGTAAGGATTCATTTGTATTTCATTGAACGTTGTGATATAAATCACAACGTTTTAAATTATAGATTGGGAATTTTATTTTATATATAACGTGTTTAGAAGATGAAAAACATAACAAAATTGGGATCCTGAAAGTTATGATCTATGGTTATGACAGTGGTTGATATTAGATAATAATATTGTCCGTGATATTGGATATTATATGAAAGGTATATGAATAGCAATGAAAATGCTTCAAGAACTACTGCTTAGGTCATTGCAATAGGTCAATTATTGTATACAATCTATGTAAATGAAAATATATATAAATGTGAATGAATTGACTGTACATTGAATATTTTTGACTCATTTGAAGTTTTCTATACGCTTTGGGTCATTATTATACAACATCCGTTTCTTACACGTTTGATGTATCTGTATGCTTGTCTGTCTGTCATTATGTGTGTACTACGTCCAAACGATTGAATATATTTTCATGAAACTGTGCATAGTTTGTTTGCGTACATTCCTTTAGTAACTGATATTGCTTGTGTAAATTTGTCTGATTTTTTTTTTCATTTTGTATTTTCATGTTTATAAATGTTTTAAATAAAATGTATTTAACGTATTTTAATGTCAATGTTCCATATTTAATAAATTATAATTCAGTTAATTGGATACGTTATATGAAATAACTTTGGTTACATATTTATGGACCTTTCATGATTAATGTATGTAACTATACTTAAATCGATCATAATTTGGTAGTTTAGGAGTAGAGGGAAGTTATATTGAGTATTACGATTATTTAGATTGTTTTACTAGTACTGTTAAAAATCAATTATTATTCCAAAAACTATTTTTACGCAATTTAAATTCATATATTTTTATTTTGAGCTTTATTTATTTTAATTGCAAAATATAACTAGTTTCGAATATTTGGAACAGACAACATTTTCAACGAAACACTTCGTGTTAGTTTACCACGTGCAGTGATATTTTCTGTTTTTTTCCCTCGGAAGAAATTCCGTATTTTAAAATTTTGACTAATTCTTAGTTGTAAACAGTGGAAATTGGGCATGATCAAGAGGTAAAAAGAATCTTTTTTTGTAACAACTTTTTTCCGTCAAATTTTAGCCGACCAACCGGTATAGTGGTTAAGGTGTTACCCTCGAGATCGAAACCGGGTCCGGGCATGGATGTTTGTAAGCGTATGGTGTAGAGGAGCTTGGTGCACATTAAATATGTCGTGGCCGAAAGTCCTCACGTTGGGTTGGTGTGGAAGTTTGCAGAGTGGGGTGCCAGCTCAGGTGTTGCTTCGTCATCTGACCGTGGTTCAAAATTACGAGGTGTTGTCCTCGTATCTTTCCCTTAAGGGATTGATCCCGGAACGTCGTCAATAGCCCGTTGTGTTGCTTTAGTACGACGTTAACTAAAAATTACAATTACTATTACCGTCAAATTTTATTCTGTTCTTTCTGTTGTTTTCAGTATTAAATATATATTATTATAATAAATTGCATTCCCTTTCCATCACACGTAACATCATCACAAATAATTTTGTTTAAAAATACTTGTAAGTTAGAGCATATAAAGGAAATTTTAAGTGGAATTTTTTCATTGTTGAAAGAAAGTTAATGTTAAAAAAATATCCCAACTATAGAACTTTTGAAGTGAGTATTAAAAATTATTTGTCATAATGACAGGTCAAGGTGTATTGTTTTACGAATTAAGGGGGTCCGGGACACATCAGAAATTTTTTTTGTTAGTTTATTTAGATTTTTTTGTACTGATTATTTTTTATCATCTAAGCAATCAATAAGCAAAATCACAACACAAAAATTTTCCAAATTTTTTTTTAAATTTAAAATTAAAATTGTTTGAAAAAAGGAGTTATTTTAAATTGCTAAAACTCGAAATATTTTTGGTCAATTTTCAAAATTTTTGCAGTAAATTATTCACAAATTTATAAACTTTAATTCTAATTCAGCAAATTTAAAAGTATTAATTCAATAAAAAAAAATATATTTGAATGAAAACTACTAAAAATGTTAAGGTACTTTTTTTTAAAGTTATATATTTTAAAGTAAATATTTGTTTCAAATTTGCTGAATCAAAATTAAAGTATAATGTTTGAAAAAGATGTATTCCAAATTTCAACTCTTTAACTTTATCGGTTCTTGACTTATAACAATTTGAATACAGGAAATATTGAAAAAATACATCATAGAGAAAAACGCATTTAAAGTTGTAAAGACAGATTAACAATTAATAAAATGTTTAAATACCCTTTAAGAGCATCCAGATGAGTATCTAACTCCTTATTTTCTCTTAAATCTTTGGTTTAGTTTGATTTTTGCTAATTCTACCTTTTTTCTGCATAGTTTAAAGGTCTCCGTAGACTTAAAAACATATTTCACAGATGTTGTTGCCATGACAATATCTGTCTGAGTGTTAGATTTTCAAAACCACGTACCACAAAATTAATTCTATCTCTCGTTCTAATTAAGATAGAAACATGATTCAGACGTCATTTTAAGCAAAAAGACACGGAAAATTTTTTAATACCTAAAATTTTTTCGAAAATTTGAACGACTTTTGTGTTCCGGACCCCTTTAAAGCTATATTTTAGCAATTTATGTTAGTAAAGTTTTTCTAAAATAGTGATTTTCTTTAGAAGAAACTATGTCAAATCGATTTAGCAATTTAAAAAAGATAATATGTTACCTTTGCTTTGTCTGTAATAGACATTCAATTTTAAAACAAGTTCTTTTATTATTACACGCAACACAAAACAAAATTTTCGAGAAACAGCATTCGCTTTTAAAACAAACTTAGTGATAAATGTCTTATCAAATTAATTTGTCATACTTACCTTTATGATAGACAGAAATTTGAAAATGTCCTGCCTAGTGTAAGAGTGCCACAAGTGAAAAAAAAGTTGGTAAGTAAACTGTAACTTTGATAGTATTCGCCATAGATTCGCCATTTTTACGAATTCAACTGAGCAAATTTATAGGAAAAGAACTTAAAAAAGGAAATTTCTTCCCCTCCCTCAAAATCGTCTTTCGTAGTACTTACTTTATTGTCTGTCATCTTTCGTCAGTTTGTAGCAGGAGTGAGGTTTATGTGAAATGTATTACATCGATAGGTGCATGTATAGGATTTGTGTCCAAATTAGGTTGCCAAAATTATATACAAAATGTCGGAGGGCGTTACAAAATTATTTTATTCACACTTAAATTAGTTAAAATAATAAAAGTAATACAAATAACAAATACAGCCAATGCAAATAAGTAATAAATTAATAGTACACACAAATTGGTTAAAATAAAACCCAATAATTTTATTTTTTCAAAGTATATGCAAATAAGGATGACATTTCTAAATTATATATATATATATATATACTTTTTTATTATTATTTTTTTGACTTAGTGTTCTTGAGTTGCAAGCCGACAACATGTAAGATTGAATTCCAACTTGTTTTTCTAAAGTTTTTTTCACGTATACACCTTCTAACTTGAAAAACTAAATTCAAAAAGAAAACACCCCCAAAGTTTCCTTGTGTGCTGTTCTTATCTTCCAAAACAACACTCAGCATTTTTTTTCTTGACGCCTTATCTTCTTGACGCGTCCTAAGTCTCAGAACATCTTCGCTTGACGACCACTTCTGTGTGCCATAACGCTCTAAAAAGAAGTTTACACCAGCTGACTTGACAGGTGGTTCATCATCGTCATACCTATCGGCGTGCCACGGTCCTATCTGTCTTTACCTATCCACCCCTGATCATCCTTCTTAAGTGTCTGTCTTAATATCACTTCACACGCATAGGAAATGGAGATAATCTATTCTACTTCACCCCTCCCTTTCATTTTAATAGATTCGTCTTGCCTTAGGTTCCGACAAACTGGCAAAACTTTACACATCAGTTTGAGGAACGCGTTTGTAAGGTACTTCGAAAATACTTTCGAATACATGTACGAAACCGAGGGTTATGTTTCTTTTGCATCGCATAAGTTGAAAATCTAACTATCAGAAGTAGCAAGAAGACTAGAGTTTTGTACATTTTCAGTGATCGCTATGTAACTCTCATATTTAGCAACATTTCACAAAGTTCATGTTTACCTTGTGTTATGTTACACCTTTCTTTGCTCAATAATTTAAACCTGATTGTTTAAATTCGTGAAAAAATAAATTGTGTTCAAGCAAAGTGAAAACACTTATGTTTTTGAAGAATAATAGATAATTTTTTCTGCTGTGAATTACTTTTTTCTGAAAAGATTTTTACAAACTATTCGAAGTCTAATGAAAAAGGTATTTCAAATTTATCTAAAGGGAACTAAATATAATCAAGAATTGGAGGAAAGGAATTTAAAGTACATACATTTATGTAATCTAAATCTGTGATTTTTTTTATTGTTTGCACTGATGAAATTAACACTTTGCATCATTTATGAAATCCTACATTAATCGAAATTATGATATGATTAATTGTTTTAGGTACAATACATCAAAATAAGAGAAGGAACCATTTTTAAACAAGAGAAAATAATTAGATATATTCAGATAAAAGATAGGCACGTAGGTATTTGAATAATTATCGCACTGGAGAAATATAACGGGACATTTGTGACTGTTCGAGATCAATTCTCAAAGGAAAGAATTGAGGACAATAACTCGCAACTGCGATCACATGATGTGAACACCTGAGCTATCTCGAAGCTCTCCAATTTTTTTCAGATCAAGTCAACATAAAGACAGTTGAAGCCACGATAGATTTAATGTGCACTAACTTTTCAAACACGATGGTCTTTTATTGAATCGAGTTTCGAACTGGTAAAACTCCCATAGCTTGCCGACCAACCGGTCTGGTGGTTAAATTGTTAGCCTCCAGATTGGAATGTTCCTGGCTGGAATCCGGGCCAATGCATGGATGTTTGTAAGCGTATGGTGTAGAGGTGGCTAGTGCACCGTAAATATGTCGTGGCTGAAAGACCTCAAGTTGAGTTAGTGTGGAAGATTAGAGAAAAGAGTGCCAGCTCAGGTGTTGCATCGTCATCTGACCATGGTTCAAAATTATGTGGTTTTGTCCTCGGATTCTCGTTTCCCTTAGGGGATTGATCCCGGACTATCGCCAATAGCCCGTGGTGTTGCTCTAGTTCGACTTTAATTAAAATTTACCCAATTACTCATTGCTAATCTTTTTCTCGACCAACCGGGCTACCAAGGCTCGAGGCTCATTAGGTTAAAAGTGTATTTCAAAAGATTTTAGGAGGCTACAGTTCCGTGTTTTGACAGCACCTGAAAAACTCAAACACAAAATCATAGACCAACAAAAAGACGTAGACCCGCTTACAAACATCGAATGCTAACCATAAAATTGGACTAAAAGATAATTATTTTGATGTGTATTTTCAGGGATTAGGTATAGTAGAGAGATCCTAACGCAGTTTTAAGTCAACTCTGCTGCACCTAACGTAATTAAATATGAAATAATTAACGAAATTCCAAAACAATTTCGTGAACGCAAAAATTAAAAGAGGACAGAAATTAATTTTTAATTGCCTTCGCAACGCTCCAACCCAGACTCGTAATTGAGTTTATGGACTTGTATTTTTTTCGTCCACCTTCATTCCGACTAGCTTTCCTCGTCGTCTGAGCACCGGTAAAGGAAGTGAAACCAAGAAACGCCTCCGTTCGCGTGACGAGAAGTTGGTGGTCACGTGGGACCACTAAAGCACCACCCCCACCTTCTCGTCGTCCTCCCGGATGAAGATTAAGGGTTATGGTTTCCTTTGCTTATCTAATTTTCAAGCCCCTGCTTCAGATTATCTTCGCTTTACGAGCCACTTCGCTGGCCCGCTCCAACTTTTCCCCACGGAATCCCTTATAATTGCAGGTGAGAGAATTGGTACCTTTGCAGTAAAGGATACAAACTGCAGTCCGCAAGTTTCCGAAACCCTTTTCTTACCTGCTATGTCTCAGAAGGTGTAGGTAACTTGCTATTAGCTTGATGATGAATGATTACTATCGTTATAATAGTGAGGCGGTTGATACCGCATGACTAAAAGAAACGTACGACTTCAAAAAACTTCGTAGTGGTTTATTTTTCAAAAAAATTATATTTTTCTCATTCATTCTAGGTAACATCCCAAGTATTGCTTCTAGCTCCAGATTATATTCGTTCAAGAACTACTTTGATAGCCCGCTCAAACTTTCTCTCCACGAATTCCATATAATTGTACGAAAGATTTGGTACCTTTGCAGTAAAGGATACAAGCTGCAGTCAGCAAGTTAATGAAAGACATTTTTTTTTTATCTGCTGTCTTAGAAGGTAGCTTGTGATTCGCTGATTTGCTTGGTAATAAACGAATATTATCGTCCTATTAGTGAAACAGATGATAGCACATGGATACAAGAACTATGCAACTTCGATAAACGTTATGGTAGTTTACTTTTTACTATACTTTTCTTATTCATTCTTGGTAATAATACAAGATTTCTTAGATCATCTTAGTAAGCTTGAGATTATCTTCTCTTTACTGGACACTTCGCCTAGTCCGCTCCATTTCCCACCCGCGAAATCCCTTATAATTGCAGTTGAGAGATTTGGTACCTTTGCAGTAAAGGATACAATTTGCAGTCTTCAAGTTCCATTAACCTTTTGTTTACCAGCTACTTCTCAGAAGGTACACGTACTATTTGCAGCGGATTATCTTGAATACTATTGCCTGAATTGTGATACGGTTGATAGCACAAGAGTACAAGAAATATCCGAGGGATTTATCAGTCGTCTACTATGATTTTATTTCAGCTGTCCGAATGATACATATCCAGGCTACCTCAAAATGTAGTTCATCATTGATTTTTCAATTTTTGGCGCTGAAACTAATTGATGTAGACTAATCAACTACTATAAATCGTTCTTTAGAATTATTATTGGCAGTGGGCTGAAATCGGAAAAGAAAAATAAGTCAAATGCCGTCACGTTCTAAATACGTAAAGAAAACACATCTAGCCGCACAAACACCACTGTCACCAACCTATATATTGACAAAAAATGCTTTCATACAAATATAAATATTGACGACCAGCTACAGGCTCAAGCCCAACAAAACTGGTCCTTTGTTTATGAATTCCCCAATTCCCACTGACTATCCAATTGTTAAATTCGTACACTCCCTTTGAATTAATTATATTTTCTGGCAACGCGTTCCATTTGTCCATTACCCTATTAAAGTCGTAGTTTTTCCTTAAATCCAGATTAAAATGTGTCATACAATTTATACCCATGGCCCCTTGTTCTGTTATCACTATTGAAATTTAAGCCCTCTGTATCGCCTTGTTTTACCAACTTAAAAAGCTGAATCAAATCCCCCTCCTTCTTTCCAGTGTATACACGTTTAGCTTACTTAAACGTTCATTATAGTCTAGATTTACTATCCCCTTTATTATTTTTGTAGCTCTGTGCTAAACCCTTTCAATTAATTCTATATCCTTTCTCATACATGGAGCCCAGAATTGTAAAACATATTCTAGATGTGGTCTTACTAAGCCCTTATATAACGGCAAGATTTTGTTCGTGTCCCTTAAAATTACAGTCTTTTTAATATACGCCAATAACCTATTAGCCTTTTTATCGCAGCTGAACATTGGTGACACATTTTAAAATCCCTGTGAATTATAACCCCAAGATCCTTGATTTTTTCTCCCTCCTTTACCTTTACTCCCTGCAGACTACTCGGCTCCACTGTTCCTGTAACCCATATGCAGAACTTGACATTTCCCTATATTAAATGATACGATATTGAAAAATTTCTATGGATGTATATGTTTAAGAAATTGCATTTTCTTTTCATTTATTCGTGTCTTTGACACTGGGTTTACACTTTTAAAGAGATTTTTTGTTGGTTGATTGGATTATATTTTATGGCACAAGGACAATTAATTAATCAATATTTTTAAACTATACTTAGTACAAAACTGTTTTGAGATGAATCAGCAGAGTAAATATATAAAATGCCCATATATGGCCTTTACGCCATAAAATCCATCCCAACCAAATAACAGAGTGTATGGATAAAAGTCTAGAAAGGTACAAAACGATTCTTAAAATGAAATTTCCATGAATTTGTGCAGGTTTAGTGTGTTGAGTTATGTAGCCACTTACCATATTTAGCCGTTGCGCCGTTGTTCAAAACACAGGACAGAAAACTTCAAGTAATGGAAAAACACGCAAAACGTTTCACTGATAGAAGAGAGAAATACACCCAGTCTACTTTACAGGAATTGAACCTGCACCACCTACCAATCGCAGTTGAGAACCACGAATAAGTCACCACAAGTTATCGATTTAAGTTTAGGGTATTGCAGTATTTTTTATTGAGTAATGCATGTTGGTGCTTGCATCATACTGTATGCATCAACGAAAAAAAAATGTATTCGACAAGTTATCAATTCAGGAAAATAAGAAAACCCTAGTAATTCAATAATGCTACTGTTCTTAACTTTGAGAAAAAATAGTGGTGTGAATTTCTCACTAATATAGGCAGATATATTTTTATTCACTATTTCTATAAATATTCTACTTTTTGCTGCTAAATAATACGTTTCAATGCCTTCTGGTTAACAGAAAAGTTGCGATCTTTTCATTTTTTTAACATTCTTCCTTAATACGATCGCTTTAATAGGTTCGCGAATTCATTATTAGAAAAGCCATTTCTTTGTGAATTTTATCATAACGACACAAATAGATTTACGTAGTGCAAGCATTATTGTAGAAATTTTGGTAAAAAATTAATGCGTATACTCTTGTTTTCATATTTATGAACTTGTTATTTTACAATTTTTTCATAACCATGTGAAAACAAGGGTTTTCGGGAATTTATATTTTACCCAGTTGGTACTTAATAATATTCGATTCCTGGAAAATGGGTTCGCACTTTTATGTATGCACTTTTAAAATATGACGATTAACATGTACTGTTATTTAACGATATTTGTTTTGAATTTAAAATTAGGTTACTGTTTAATCACTAAGTCTCGTGAAAAAACATTGCAGTAAAAAATATTTTATTAAAATTTAAAGAAATCGTTTATTGAGAGCATCAGAATAGCATGGAAATTGTTCTTAATGTGCAAATATTAAGAAAAGAAAAAACACGATTTTCACATATTTGCCTTTGATCTTTCATCGGTGAAGCAAGAATAATTTAATTAGGAACTGATAAGTAAACCATAAGTAATGAATAATGATAAAAAAAAAATTTTTAATTTAATGTGACGACCACTAAACTCAAAACGTGCTACAAAAATGGGAGAAATACTTCTCTATACTATTGTAAATAAATAATTAATTTAGGTTTAAATTTAATAAGACTAGAGTGCCCATCAAATTCTTTTTCAGAAAAATAAAGAGCAATTATTCAAATTCTTTAATTCCTTGAAGTTAATTAAAATGCTTTAAGAGAAATGTTTGATCCTATATCCGAAATGTTTTTTCTTTTGAATTAAATTGCAAAGATACAATTTTTTTTACATTAATGCATTCTACTAAGCGAGGATTGTATTAATGTTTAATTATACTTCTCGAGTTTTTCCTTGTTTTATAGCAAATGATTAATTTCCCAGATTCCAAAGCAAAACAAGTAAAATAAATCATTCAGAGTATCTCCTTTTTAAAAACGCTTCTAATTCTTTGCTTAGATGCTGATGTTGTGTAATCCTACAAATACCTAGCTCTATATCTGGATATTTCACCTAAATTCTAATTGTTACAGTTACTGGTTTTGGTGAATGATGCTAGGCTTACTTAAAGAATTTAATTGAGCAATACGTTTTTTTAACGTCTAATGAGATCTTGAGATTTTCGACTAGTGTATTATTACTATTCCTCTCATCACATGTAGATATATCTATTGACTGAAAGAGTCCTAGAAAAAAGATTATATTGGTCAAAAATATCAAAATTGGTTTGAAGTCATGCAGGGAAAGACTGCAGGTTCCAAATCGTATATATGCGAGTAAGCCCCTTAGAGGATTAACTATAAAATGTATTCAAAATTCAAATATAAAATAATAATACATAGAAAAATGCAAATGGCACAATTAAACAATCCTAGTGGATGGCTCAACGCGATATCTCATCCCTTAACAAAATTGACCCAATCGAGATGGACGACGAAATATCTGGTCATTAAGAAAATGATGATCCGATTTTCATATCATCATCACAACAAAGCCGGCAAAATCTTGATGACAAGATAGTGTCATTAGCAAAATTAATGAGATCTTGGTAAACGAGATATCTTGGCAAAATCGCTCGGAGAATTACGAATTCAATTTAAGATTTTTCTACAATACCTTGTCTAATTCATATTAAAAAGTTTGACTAAGCATTTCAGATAAATTACAATAATTATTAGAGATACCACAAGTACTGTTATGGGTCCCCCTCATGAACCAAACTAGGGTCATACAAATGTTTTTGTACAGGGCTTAGCTTACAAATCACTTTATTAGCCTCTTTATAATAAATGAAACACTATGGTTGTTCTAAAACTTACTAGATGAATCCTGCAATATATACAGGGTGATTCATAAGTAAGTAAACAATTTCAACGCACTATATAACAGTGACAGTATAAGATATTTTATGTTATCTGTAACAGAAGTGTAGGTGAATGTTTCAAATTTTTTTAGAGACAGTCAAATATGTTCTATGTGTGCACCCTTAGTCACGCTACGCACATCCAACCACTAACCCCTTTCTGCCCAGACGCGTGTTAGGGTGTCTGAAGCAAGTGTAGTGATAGTGGTTGCGATACGCTGTTTTAACTCCGCTAGATTGACAGGAAGAGGGGGATTAAATACGTTATCCTTTATGTAGCCTCAAAGAAAAAAGTCACATGTTGTTAAATCGGGGCATCTGGGTGGCCATTGGGTTAGTGGCATGCTGTAGTCGTTTCTTCGTCCAATCAATCGGTGAAGAAGGTGTTAATAGAGGTAATGTCACATGTCACCTGATCAGTGTGGTGGAGCACCATCCAATTGGAGAGTAAAGTTTTTCGACTTCACTATCCAACTGCATGAATAAAGTTTTTGACGACATCTGCCGATACACTCGGTCGTCCTGGCTTTGGAAGTTTGGGCAAACAGCCCGTAGTTTCAAATTTTTTAAAGCGATCGTAAATTAATTTTTTGGTTGTAGGTTATTTTCTAAATCGTGATCAAAAGTGCCGTTGCAAAACGGTGACATATTCCGTTTTGCTCAATTCGAGAACACAAAACGCCTTCTCCACTGCAATAGACGCAGCCATTTCCACTGACTAGTCACATGACACACTCAATATCGCCTACGTCACTTCGCATGGGAAAGGAACACAAACTTTATGAGTATACCTAGCTAACAGTTCGTTTGGGGGACCGTGACTTAAACTGTTCCTGTTTTACAGCATCTGGAAAATGTATACATACTTATGAATCACCCTGAAAAGTTGACAATAAACAATCATATTCTTTTCATACACTATGTTACTGAATAAAGTAAAATTTTTTTTTAATTTTTTTTCTACATACTTTGAGAAGTAATATCACTTAATTTTATTGCTGTATAGTGCTTTGTCTTACGGACACTTCGAAAATTCTTTCACTCAATTAGGGTTGGAATTATCTGTGTGATTGTATGAAACAAATACTAGATGGCGTGTCCTGTTTCTTATGCTATCAGATGTCGTTTCGTATGTTAACTCGTATATAATCTCTTTTATCATGTTATCTGCTTTGCTATTTCTCCGACTTTAGTATTTATCTATTATTGAGAACCAGTTTGAAACAAGAAATGTTATGATATATCAACAATATCACTACAATGTTTATTTAAACATCTCATTCCTTCATTTCTGATAATTATTAAATGCATAAATAAAACATTTATCAGAAGAAAACATCTATCTGTTATTGAAAGATACTTTGGATCAATAAATGTAATAGAATTTCATCAGTATCACCATAGGATTTATTTAACCCTTCTAAAGGTTTCGACGAGATATCTCGTCCATCAAGATCTAGTTACAATATATATTGTCGTCAGGATATTGCCGATTTTTTTTTATGATGACGAGATCAAGATCCCGTCATTTGTTTCTAAGGACGATATATTTCGTCCATCAAAATCGGATCAGTTTTGCTAATGACGAGACACCTCATCGAGACAACAACCACAAGAGTTAAACAAATCAATCCTTCATATCAACCGAATAAATACTTGTATTAATAACACGTTTCATAAATGAGAACAACTACTATTAAAAACTAGTTTGTAAATGCAAAGTAACTTGACTTCTCACCAATAGCGCTATCAGGATATATATAAAAAAATACTTTCCTTTCCCATTACAATTACTCTTATGGATAACATATTTCACACAGAAGCAAATATCTATATTCTGCTCATAGAGTCAGTTTGAAACATGTAATGCAATTATATTTCTCCAATCTCGCTAGAGGGTTCATTTAACCAAATAAAACCTTTCTTACCCCCTCAACAACTACTCTTGTAAATAACATATTTCCCAGACGTAAAGATCCATCTGTTTCGCGAGCCATTTTGGAGCATATAATGTAATATCGTTTCACCAATGTCACTACAAGATTTATTTAACCAAATCAAACCTACCCCTAACAATTACTCGCACAAATAACAAAGGAAGCATCGAAATAAAGAATTTATTGCATCATCTACACAGAAACACCAGACATAACTACAACGCGGCGCATTCAACAATTCCGGCTTCACTGGGGATTTTCCCTCGCTTTCTATTCCCTGTGTTTAGGGGAGAAGGCCTGTTGCTCGTCAAAACAGAAAGTGTCTTGAAGTTTTGATGAGATCCGCTCCCAACTTCATTGCCTTTTTCCACCGGATATGTCACGTGCTTCGCTTAAGGTTTTCCTCATGAATAGCGAAGTAGCTTCGGAATACCTCTTTCAGGTAAGAGAAAGAGAGAGAGAGAGAGAGGGCGAACAAAAATGCTATGAACTTCCCGATGTATCTTAACCGTTCATTTAGCCCGAGTTGGTTAGCTGATGGAGATTGTTCAACAAGGGGCACAGCTTTGGTAAATTATATCTGTCGACTTTTTAAATGCATTTGGAAAATGGGGTTTAAAGTAATAAAAGAAACAAATTGGTTTATGTATATCCTGCGTCAAACATTTTCCTATTTATTCAATTTAAATATTTTAGTGTTGTGTGGGTTTTCATAAAATAATTCAATATGCCCAGATGTTTATTACTATTAAAGAAATGCCGTAAGTACAGGAAAAGGACAAAACAAACACAATCGACTATCGCTATATATTACATATGCACTGGCAGAATAGTCAATGACGTGCATAGTTGGCGTTACTATGTACTTTGCATAGGATTGTCTACACCAGTGTTTCTTGTACTTCAACAAATTGCCTGTTTCTTTCGATTGTATATTTATTTGAAGTCTAATCAAAAGAACCATAGTTTATAAATATACATTTAAAATTAGATATTCGCTCTTTTATTCTTCAGAAGCATATACTGAACTATGAACGTTAAAAATAATCTGCAAACCTTTGATAATAATATTTTAAGAATATTTGGTGGGCATATACAGATAAATGAAGTGTGGAGAAGGAGGTTTAGTTTCGATGCGTACTTTATGCAAAGAACCAGTTATTTATTAAATATATTAAACTAAAGACTGCGATCGGCAAGCATATCATTCCAATGAATGGTGAAATAAGTCTTAAAAATATAATAGATCTGACCAGGTCAAATGTAATTAGACCTAAAGAAAGACCAAAGATGCATTGACTGTGCAGAAAAGGACTTCGGCAATTCAAAAACTAGGAATTTGTTTACTATAACAAATGACAGGTTAAGATATTACAGAATCATCGAGAAGACTAAAACCCCCACTCAACTCAGCTCCATCATGGGATTCCGTCCCTACAAAGAACTTTCGGTAAAAAAATATTCCTACAACGTGTAAGATGACTAGATGGTGGACGAGGAATATTTTGTACGCAATGCATTGTAGAAATTGTGAGAAATTAATTGCACACGCAGATGCTGCTCATAATACATTTTATTGTACAAAGTTTAGAAGCCAGTTCCTGAATTTCAGTGTCGTTAATTTGAGGTAAAACACATTGCACATATAAGAGACGACTGAATTTAAACTAGTTGCTTGTTCGAACTCCCTGGTGTCCACAAATTGCACGTGAACTCAAAATTTCGAAACCTGAAAAAGTACAGTTTTAACAGCCAAGGTGTATCAGTTTAATTCAATAAGCAGATATTTACTAAAAAAATATCGATTTTACGAAAGACATGGCGAAAACACCACAAAACTAATCGAAAAACTTGTTGAATAGATACAATCATACATTGTATCTATTCATTGCCGGCCTCTTTTTAATCTGGGAAACAATGTACAAATTCATTCAACTGCCACCTGCTCCCAGAAAAAACACTCTGCATATAATAAATATGGAAGAAAGAAATTAAATTCAGACGTTCTCCCCTGCCATCCCATGAGCTTTTTGAGAACCCTTCCGCCAATCTGTTTATTTCCCACAATACAGTATTGTTTCCTTCCCGTTCCTAAGGTCTAGAGCAGCTGAAAGGGAGACTTGTAGACTCGGATGATGCGTATGAACGAACCCACAGCTTCTCCCTCCAGAGTGCTCGTAATTTAAATATGGCTCCGACGCACGTACTGCTTGCGGGGGTTGGAATTTACCAGGGCTTGTTAAATGCTCAAATATGTGAGTTCCGTGCAGTTCATGTTTCAGGGCTGGTTTAACTCGGAGATATTCTGCTTTCAATTTGTCATCGAATTCGTGCAAGGTCATATGTTGGCTCAAGGAAGGTTAAAGGGCTCTTGGATCATGTCTTTCTCTTGTAACAGGGGATTGAGTGACAAGCTTGTTGCGGCTCCGATGCAACAGAGATACATACCAGGGCACAGCTCTGACGGTAATTTGGAACTGATAGAATTTAAAAGTCATTTTCTCAATGCTCTCTACATATATACTTTTGCAAATAAAAATGATTAAAAAAAGATGGATATACATAGAAAACCATCGGCCCATTCAGGGGTCAGAGGCTTATGTATTTCGAGAAACAATACTTTTTAGTAAAGTGCAGTTTTCTTTAAACATGTGAGGCTTTTTCTGTCGATTTAAATGTAGTTGATGAAAGCGTATTTCGAAGAGGAACGTTCTTCCTGTACGTATTCTGAACGAAACGACAGCTGTTTTGTTTTTATTACTATTTCAACGCTTTGTCTATAAAAATTCAAAAAGAAAAATGGAATTCCAAAAATTTTGTGATGGTTAATAGGTTAACTTGAATTAAATTAAATACCAAAAGTCATTGAACGTCAAATTTAATGCCAAACGTCAATACGACGATAAACTACATTTTAAGGTAACCCCGCTTTGTAAGTGCAATCTCCGTTCCCTCTCCTGGTTTGTTTGTTCATACTGAAGATCCCCTTCACATTAAAAAAAAATAATTCTGTATAAAGGAATATAGGTGCGACGTTTTCCGTCTAGATTGTGTGTAGCACAGGATTGCACATATATTCTTAGTTTCTTTTCGATGCTCTTTTTTCTTATACAGGGTGGTCCCGAATTCATGGTACAAACTTTAATGGTAGGTACAGGACATTGTAACAATGATTTATTGTATAGGAATGTATAGTCGCAAGTGACGCGGTGAGGCGTAAACAGGGGAAATAAAAGGAAAGAGAAATGGAGTGATCGGTTGGTATCATTGCCGGTAGAGGGCAGTAGATGTCTAGCCGCTGTTGAACATGATGCATCGCAGTAGGGAAAAGCGCCATTCACAATTGTGCTGCCGTAGACGATGGGTGACTTTACGTATGCAGAAAAAGCAGACATGCATTACATGTACGGCCGTGCAAATGGTAACGGCAGAGCTGCGTTACGAATGTATCGCGCGGAGTATCCTGATCGACGAATGCCGGATCATAGAATTTTTCAACGGTTACATCGTCAACTTTGTGAAACAGGTGCGTTCGACGTCAACAGACATGGCGCTGGTCGAGTAAGAGCTGTACGCACTCCAAGGCTGGAAGAAAACATCTTGAACATTGTGGCTGATAGACCCGAGTCAAGCACAAGAACTGTTGCGCGTGACGTAGGTGTGAGTCATCAGACTGTATACAGAGTGTTAAACGAAAATCGCTTACACCCCTTCCATTTTCAGAAAGTACAAGCATTGAATCCGGCAGATTATCCTCGCCGCGTGAACTTCTGCCTGTGGGTGATGCAGCAATGTGCGTTGCAGCCGGATTTCGTAGATTATGTGCTATTTACAGATGAAGCGACATTTTCACGCGAGGGTGTCTTTAATGCGCACAATTCCCATGTGTGGGCAACCGATAATCCACATGCAACGCATCGACATGCGTTTCAACAACGTTTCAGTATTAATGTGTGGGCTGGTATTGTGAACGACTTTTTGATTGGCCCATACTTACTACCCACGCGGCTCACTGGCGGAAGCTATCTTATTTTTCTGAAAGAAGTGTTACCACAACTGCTGCATGATGTTCCGATCGCCATTCGTAACCGCATGTGGTTTCAGCACGATGGGGCGCCAGCACACTTCAGCATTGATGTACGGAATTACCTGAATGCCACGTTTGGTACTCGATGGATTGGGCGTGGTGGACCAGTCCCTTGGCCACCCCGATCTCCCGATTTATCGAGCCTCGATTACTTTTTATGGGGACATCTAAAGCATCTTGTTTATGAGACTCCAGTTGACTCAGATGAGGATCTCGTCGCTCGCTTATCTGTAGCTGCTGCAGGTGTGCGTGAAATACCAGGCATCTTTGAACGTGTACGCCAATCGCTCCACCGACGCTGTCAAGCATGTATCGATACTGGTGGACGCAATTTTGAACAATTACTGTAAACATGACACTTGTCAACAACGCTTTCAATAAAATCTTTGTTTTTCCTTTCGGCCGTTATTTCCCCTGTTTTCGCCTCACCGCGTCACTTGCGACTATACATTCCTATACAATAAATCATTGTTACAATGTCCTGTACCTACCATTAAAGTATGTACCATGAATTCGGGACCACCCTGTATATATATATATATATTAAAATTTAATTATTTTTATTAAAAATTAATCATCATATTTCAAAATGCTATATTTTCGTAAATAAATGACACAGAATGTTAAGTAATACATGAATACAAGGGAAAAATATGGAAGTTTTTTACAAGTGTTCGTTATAACTTCCTTTAGTTACACGTATAATGTCAAAACGGTATGTAAATTCCTGCCATACACGTTGTAACGTGTCAGTGGTAATTGATTGTACAGAAGCAGAAATATGTTGTTTTTCACATAAATTTTTGGGTAATGGTGGCACATATGTTACAGCTAAAGTGCAGTGATCAGTTATTCTACATATTATCTAAGTAATGTGCAGATTAACTAGGGGCATCCGTTAAAGTGACGAAAATTGTTTAATTTTTCAAATTACCTAGGTAATCCACAAATTACCTAGACAATCTGCACATTATCTACTAGGCACTCGTTAAAGTGAAAATAAGATCTTTGCTGGAACAACAGCAGCGTTTCTGTACGCTTAAATTAAAATAATGTTATTTATTTATTTTTCGATATCTAAAGAATCAAGTTAATACAGCAAAAAACAATCAACAAATTAGTTGATAGAATCAATCATCAATCAATTAATAAACTATAATAGAAATAATCTAACGCGAAACCAAACTAATACTAAAAGTAGGGGGAGAGAGGCAAGGTGTAAGAAAAGGAAATGAGAGAAACAAACTTTTGAATTTTAACGATACGGAAGTCGTTGATGTGCACATTACCTTGGTCATATGCATAAAACTCTTGATTTTGCACGTTAACGGTGTGAGCAAATCAGTTAATCTGCACATTAGCTATGTAATGTGCACATCAACGACTTTCGAGCTTACACTTTAGCTTTTACAAGCCCTCAAAGTAAGAAATCGCATGGGGTCATATCAGGTGACTTTGGTGTCCAGCTTTGTAACATCAAGTCATCTGGAGCACTGCGACCGATCCAACTGCGAGGTAGATCCGTGTTAAGGAAACGACGAACTTCTGTAGCCCAGTGGGGTGGTGCCCCATCTTGTTGGAAAGCGAAGTTGGAGAGATCTGGGGGAAAGACCAGATTTGAAACATATCTAAATAGGTACTGCCAGTGACTATATTTTCCGGCATCTATTCTACACAATAAAAAACTTGGGGGAGTATATGAGCAATTTCTTAGTGTTTTGCGGCTCATATTCGTAGAAAACACCATATTGTGATGTACGGATCAGGCTCCTCCCTGATGACGCCCTGATCCACCAACACTTTCCTTTTCAATAATTACTTTTGGTTTTTATTTTATTAATTTCCTCTTGTTTTAGAAATTATATATATATATATATATATATATATATGTGTGTGTGTGTGTGTGTGTGTGTGTGTGTGTTAAATAGATCACACAGATTAATATTGTTTTCATTTAGCCTCATCTATGTCATCTAATATTAAAAATGAAATGTTCTGTGTGATGATGTCGAACCTTAGCTCTGGTTATCCAGTAATGCGATGAGATCGTAAACGTTTAGTATCATTTTGTGATTTTATGAGATATTTTTATGACTATAAGACCTATCTTTTCAGAGAAAACTATCTCTCGCTTCACAATCATGCTTTATTCATGTCATCACTTTTTGGTAGTACGTACATTTGTGAACAATTATTTTCAAGAATGAAGCACATAATGAATAATATTAAATGTAAATTAAATTTTTGATTAGCATCTTGAGCACTCGCTAAGAACTACAATCACTTTTATCGAACCCGACATTGAAGTATTAGTTTCACATAAACAAGGTAAAGAATTCCAGTAGCTTTAAACATTTATGTTACCGTCTTTCTTTTTTTTAATTCTATAATAAAAGAAATTAAAGGTTAATAATTGTACTTATAAATATTAACAATATTAAATTTTATATGCGATGCAATACAATATTCCTCTTTGCCTAATACGATCCAGACAAGCCAAGGTTTGGATAACCCTGGTATATAGCTTTTGATTTCGTCTATGGATTACCCGTTTAATATTAGTGTTAAATATCAAGAGATTAGTGACTGATCTATTCTGTAAATTATATAAATTATACACAACAAATTCTATAAATCATACACAAAAGATAATGAGGTAAAGCAAGAAATATCTGGAATCTTTTCACCTTCCTATTGAATCCTCACATAGGAAACAAAGGTCACATTGGAAACATCCTGACAATTGAAACCGGATCTTCCTAGACTGACTCCGAAATCTATGGGTGTACATGGATTGTGAAAGTATTACATACAGTCGGCTTAGAGCAGAAACCTATTAACTGGCAATTTTTGGAAACACTAAACCCTTATTTTTAAGCTGACGAGAAATTCAGTCATGTTATGACATGCTTAAAAAATACATAACAATATTAAAATGTTTACAATTTTTAATATTTGATTCCAAAACTAACATTTAGAGCCTTTTCACAAATCTGGAATCAACCCGAGGATCTGTTGATCCGCGGGTGAGATTTAAATCGCGGATCATCAAGAATCGCATTCTCAAACTGTGGGTTAGGTCAGTGCTCTCCAACCTTTTTAACGCCGCGGACCGGATCATCGTTTGATAATTTTAACGCGGCCCACTGAGGGGGGGGGGTTGATTGTTTATATTTTAGATTGTTTTGATTTAATAATTTTAATTTAATTGCATTTAAACATGCCTTCAAAATAAAATACAGTTGCACCAAAAAATGAACATAAAGTGATTTAACATTTTAACTCACTCACTAGAACGCTAAATCAACGAGAACCCTGAGCTTGTTTCATTGAAACGAGACGGTTTCATCAGGGGGTAATAGGAGACAATGACACTCGAAGTGTGTTGCTTATGTCCAGTTTATTCCGTTGTTTTGTTTTGGTTGCTGTCACTGCAGAAAACCCCGCTTCACACAGATAGGTTGTCGGAAATGGCAATAGGGATTTAAGTGCTGTGGTGGCAATCTCAGGGTATTCAGACATGACTTTAATCCAGAAAACCGGCCGTTATTGTCTCGAACGTAATTTTAAGGCCGCCTTCATTTGCAATCTCCAGCAGTTGATCTTCTGGTACAGACATGCTAGATTCGCCTGATTTGTTGACAAATGGGTTGCGGATCCATTCCTTACTAGTTCGTGGGTCTTTTGTGGTTGGAAAGTAGCGATCAAACTCTTTTAAAAGCAAAGACATATGATCGTGCACCAACTGGAAGAATGAATTTTTAGGCTGTCTACCTAAAATCCCCGCTAATGTCTGAAACATGTCCAAAATGCCTCTGTTCACGCGCCGTCCCCACAACTTCAGTTTGGCTTTAAATGCAGCTACTTTGTCTGCCAACTTGAAACAGCTATCACATTTATAAAAATTGGAAAATAGAGACATACAGAATTCAGAAGTCATAATTGAAGCTCTAGTAACCGAACAAATTTCAAGTTCTGATTTACCGCCTCCTAATTTGAGTGGACATTTCATAGATAAGAACCGCACAAACCCGAGAGAAATACACCACAGTAAATAAAATGGAAATAATTCAATGTTCCTTGGGCGGCCCGGTACCATTTGATCCACGGACCGGTACCGGTCCGCGGACCGGGGGTTGGGGACCACTGGGTTAGGTGATCCACGGATTAAAATTATACTTTCGCTGGTGATTGGCTACTACCGTCTCCTCACGATCACGTGATATTGTTTACATTTGTTTGGACGCCCGAATCTGCATTCATACTGATCTAGCACGTACTTTGCCAGCAGAATTGATTCCAAATTTTGATTTTAATAGGACGCATACGTCATATTATTTTGGGTATGGAAAATAAATGCAAAGTTATTTAATTTCAAATTGAATTTTTATGCATACCTAAATTTTGCTAGAAATAATTGTACGCAATGCCATGACAAATGAATGTAATCCGATTTTCTTTGTACTTGTCAGTATGGGTTTGTGTTGGTGTATTTTGGTACAATTTTCTTTCATTTTCGTAATAAATCAATAAAATAGTTCTTATTCCACTACGAATTTGCATCTGTCATGGTCATATTCTACCGTTCGCTCTCCCATTGGGTTCTACTCTGGCGAGCCAGAATATAGTTCGAACCAGAACACATCTGAGCATATCTATTTTCTAGAAAATTTAATCACGTTCTTGTTCCGATTCTTATAAGATCAATTGAACAAATCTTCAACAAGGCCTAAACACAATTCACTTCAACCAAATAACATCATCACAGGAACTGGAGCGCATAACATACGACTACACGGAGGCAACCAAAAGGGCCATGCGTCGTGCATGGAACTCACTTTCATCACATTCACTTTCAAAAAGAAAAACAGCATACACAAATTTAACATCACTTGGTGGAACATAGACCTACAAACGCTGCAGAAACACATCAAAGCCATACGAAGACGAACACAGAAAGAACAAGACCCCACAACCAAAGAACTGTTCAAAACTAAACTCAGAAAACTAAAGGCAACCTACAAAAAAGAAATAAACAAGGCAAAGGGAAAGGCATGGAAAACTTTCTGCAGTAAAGCAAACAGCACTTACGGAACAACATTCAAAATAATAACAAACAAACTGCAACCAAGCAACATCATCCATATTACTACCGGAGCAACACCCTTCAACACAGCCGCAAACTTAAAAAACCTTCTATCGAGCATCTATAAGCCGGACAACCCACTCCAAGACTCACAAGAAGACTCACAAATAAGAAACTTAACCCATCCTACAAGTAACACCCCAATCACTCCCCACTTCACAATAAGGGAGCTCAGGCACATAGTGCAAACAGCCCCCAAAGATAAAGCACCAGGCCCGGACGGGATAGACGCCACAGTCCAAAAACTACTCATGGAAGCAGACTCCGCTAAACTACTGGATTGCATGACCATCTGCAAAAAACTAAATCATTTCCCAACTACCTTCAAAACAGGAGAAGTGGTACTCTTTCCGAAAATAGGAAAGGATCCTACCAAACCAGAATCGTACCGACCAATAAATTTACTACCAATCCTAGGGAAGACGCTGGAAAAGCTACTACTCTTGCGCCTCAACAAATTTGTCAAGGAAAAACACATATTCAATGATAAGCAGTTCGGATTCCGAACAGGACGCTCGACGGAGCACGCCCTAAAAGAAATTCTTATAAACATCGAGCAAAATAAAACAAATCAGCTCCACACCTGCCTGATATCACTTGACATTAAAGGAGCATTTGATTCAATGTGGTGGCCGACACTCTTCCAAGCACTCCACAAATACGAGTTTCCACCAGACTTAATAGCCATCACGAGAAGCTTCCTAACAAATAGAAAAATCCTCCTACATCAAGGCAACACTACAGTCACACACCAGCTGCAAAGGGGATGTCTACATGGTTCCTGTCTGGGTCCCTTCCTATGGCTAATCACAATTAATGGACTACTAGAACAAACATGGCCAACAAACTGTAAAATACAAGCCTTTGCTGATGACATAACAATAATAATCACAGGAAGAAACAGGCGCATATTAGAGTCAACAGCAACAGAAGCCCTAAACAAAGTCCAAATATGGTGCCAGCAAGAAAAACTTACACTATCACAACAGAAATCCATGGCACTAGCAATTGGAGCCAACAAACAGCTGACAAGAAAACCCACCATCCAGAGTGATACGATGAAAATAAAAGTAGTCAAAAATATTAAACTTTTGGGCGTTATCATAGACAATAATCTTAACTTCGCGCAACACCTGGCACACCTCAAGACAAAAAGCCTCACCCTTAGCAATAGTATGGCTCATACGGTCGGTAAAACCTGGGGCACAAAGCCACGTTTTCTAAAAATATGGTACAAAGCAGTGGCAGAACGCCAAATATGCTACGCAGCAAGTGCATGGGCACAATATCTCACCCAACGTAACTTCTCAAAGTTGCAAAGCCTCCAGCGCCTCTTCACACTGCAAATCTCTAGAGCATATCGTACAACGCCAACAAATGCATTACAAGTGTTGGGTGGTATCGAGCCCCTGCACTTAGTGGCACACAGAGAAGCAGCATTCACCAAACTCATCAGATTAAAACAAGATGTAAATTACCTGGGCACAACTTTCAAAAGCAATGACTATGAACAAGAGGCAGATATACACAAAGAAAATACTTGGCAAACAAATTACGAAGAAATAGGAAGACAAGGCCCAACCGAAACAGATTTTAAAATATACACTGACGGCTCCAAAACGCAACACGGAGTAGGAGCAGCTTTTGTGGCATTTAGAAATAACGTAGAAATCCATAACCAAAAAATTCAGCTCCATAATAACAACACAGTGCCGCAAGCAGAGAAAATATCCATCCTCTTTGCCCTAGCTTGGGCAAAACAACAAACATATTCCGCCTGTAACATTCTAACGGACAGCCCATCAACTATAAAGACACTCCAACAATTCCAAACAAAGGATCCAATAGCGCAACAAATCCGAGCACTGCTTAAAAATAATTTCCACAATACATACATCAACTGGGTCAAGGCTCACATAGGTATACGAGGCAATGAAAGGGCCGACCAGCTTGCCAAAGAAGCAACAACAGGAGCAACAAACTTCCGAATCAACGCAAAACTACCCAAGAGCCACGCAAAACAATTAATGAAGAGAACAGCTCTTAAGAGATGGCAGGAGGAATGGGACGAGGGAGAAACGGGAAGAAGAACCTATTCATTCTCCCCAAATGTCAACCCCAAAAAGGAGCCACACGGACCATTCCTAACGGCGTTTTACACAGGACACGGCCCTTTCCCCAGCTACCTCAACAGATTCCGCATAACAGCCACAGGCAACTGCATTTGTGGGCAGGAGGGGACTCCAAACCATTACGTGTTTGAATGCCCACTTACAGCCACAAACCACCTGCTACAACCAACAACTGAACACTTCAGGGAGTGGGCCAAAAACACAGTAAACAACAGCAAGGCTCAAGCAAAGATAGTGCAGATCATGAAGTACCTAACAGAGAATATCGACATAATCAAACAATAGTGCCACATGGCAAATGCTATCACTATGCAACTAAAAACATTAAACTTCCACCTTTGCTCAAATCTTACCAGTGCTGATACCACTTACATCGTTAATATTTATACAATAGGCCCCCTCAAATTATTTTTTCTATTCTCATGTTTACTTTGTTTAACCCCTGTATGTATAATGTACCCCCTCAAGAAGAGCTCCTACAATGAACATAGATAAATGGTAATTACACCTGCCAGCGTTCGGCAATAGGTGGCATCACTCCTCATCACAATTGACTAAAGCTCAATTTAACTATCAAAGTAAAACATATAAGTCAGAAACCAGCTGCGCAGTTGCTCCTAGAGCAGAAGCGCACAGCCAAGGGTTCGCCTAAAGCTGCTACATTCTGTTACGGTGGGCTCAAACCGCTCTTTCCGCAGCGTGTCCATCACAAACCACTTTTACCTGTCCTATTAGACGGGAGGTAAGGTTGACACCTGCGGTGTCCAAGTCCAAGATCAATTGAACGCGCGTCGTCGCAAGAATACTATAACTCTACTATAAACAGAATGAAGTGTGTCATCCATTTTTTTTTACAGTATATTTCGCTTCTTTCGCAAAAATATAGTAGTGAGCATGCGTAGTTCTCAACCAAGAGTTAATTCGCCGATTTTGGAGGATCAAAATGTAACATCTAAACGGCGGTTTAAATTCCGGATCAGGCATTGTGAATACGGAATTTTCGATAACCCGGAGGTTATAGTTTATACGCGATTTAACTCGGACTTGTGAATACGGCCGATTGTCTTTGAAGAGCTTGAATCGAACAAAAAATTCGTTATGTCATTTAATGAGTTCCAATTCTAATTCGACAATGTATCTTAATAAAAAAGGTTATTCAAGGTAAACATTGAGTTTTTTAAATACCATTTTTGTTCTGTGGGCTCGTCGTCTGTTTGGTACTAGGACCTAAGTGCACATGTTGTAACCATGCATGGAATATATTTAGTAGTGATAAGTATATCATCAATAGCTCTGATACGTTTTGTATGTTAAAACACAAGAAGCGCCGTTAGAGTCATTTTGACCCTTTTTCCAATTTCTCATGCTTTATTTGACCGTAAAGTTGAACATAGGAGCTCATATTTTTTTACTTTTCTTAAAATACTTCCAAGTGTACTGTGACAATTTTTCATATTTCTATGTTAATATTATTAAATTAAATACAGTCAATATCGGTTATATGGTCAGCTCAGCGGTCCAGAAAAATCAGACCATATATGCGGAACTATTGAATTATGTCAGGATTATAATCACCAATCAGAATATAGTGCTCATAAACAATAATTAAACTGTTGAGAACATTTTAAAAATTAATTTGCGAAGTAAAAACTACAGTAGCTTACCTTACCAATCTAAGTAGAGTACGCATGTGTACGTGCATCCATATTCAATGCGCTTATCTCAATTACTATAAAAAGAAGTGTTTGTTTTAATGTTTTTCACTATCACTGTCCTGACGAATCTACTGCACTTACAATAATGTGATTTGGCACACAGGTAGTCCAAAGGTTTTGCAATTTTAGGATCCTGGCGAATTTTAAAATTCAACTTGTAAATTTTTTAAATGAATGTAATGGAATTTAATTCTTATTGTTTTCTTTGGAATTTCAGCAGCATAAAAGATCGCAGATTCTAAATTTAATTTTTTCTCATTTCCATTTTCATTTTGCGCAGAGGAACAATTTGTCAGCAGACTAAAAAAACAAATAAAAATTTATAATATAAATGAAAACTCTTATTTGTCACGTATGATCCAAATGAAACAAAATTTTCCTTTACTATTTTCGTCGCAATTTCTACGTACTTTTCAAACAGGGAGATATGAGTTTAACATATTCTGTACTGTATATATATATATATATATATATATATATATGTGTGTGTGTGTGTGTGTGAGTATCAATAGAATGGTCACGATTCTTAGCACCATACACACGAATGTGCTTGACAACAGCGCAAAGAAGCTGAACACTGTCACTTACTAAAATCATACTAAATGTGTCGTAGATGTAGTAGATCAGATGCTAAGGAAATCGTAGGTGGCCTCTTCATTTTTTATAACGTCCTTGACATTGCTGCACTCAATGCATGACTAATTTTCAAGGAATCCCCGGGCTCCAAAATTTTAGATCGATAATTTATTATTGTGCTCGTGGAAGAATAACGAATGGTGCTTTGCGCAACAGATGTCCCTAATTGTTCAAGTACAGACCCCAAAACGAAATAAATGTGTCTCTGCACTTTGCAATGGACAGAATAAGACTTCAGCCAGTTGTGAGTATGCCAGAAACCAATTTGTGATAAATATGTTAATGCACTGTCAAGCGTTCATGTTGTTCCACTGCGCTAATGTATATTGAACTTTGGAACACATTGTGTTTATTCATAGTTTATGTTTTTTTGTAATCTCACTTTGAAACATGTTGGGTGCTAATTTGTATTATTTGCATTTGTATCTTTTGTTTGTTTTATCAGCACGCACTCCTGCTAAAGAATATTGTGTAATATTATGCATTTCAATATAATATATTGTAATGTATAATGTGTTATCTTATACATTATATTATATATTGTCATATATTAGCATTTTTATTGTTGCCATTTCAAAAGAATTAGCTCAAAAAACTAAAAAATAATAATAATAACTCTAAAAACTAAAATAAAAACTCGTATATTTTGTCATTTTAACATCTTTATCAATTGCAAAAAAATTAGTTTGATATGGTTTACATTTCTTATGAGGGTCAAGTTGAACCTCAACGGCGGTTTTAGGTAAGTCTAAAATCCGGCTGTTCTAGAGTTAATAATATAGTTAAGTAAAAGTTTCGAATCTTCTTTATCCTTACGATATGAAGCATTCTTGTTAACATTATTTCATTTCAGTTACTACTCCCAAAATCACATTTTTGAAGTGTGGTGCCATTATCAAAGAGCCCATGAACAGAAATTAACCTCTGTACACGAATAACTCTCCTGTTCAAAGGTTTTAACGATGTGAAAACTCAGCTGTTCACGTTTTCCATAGAAACCTGAAAAGTATATTTCAGAATCTTGGATACCTAGTATCAAAAAGTGGAGTAAAATCTTTTGAGATACATCAATTTCAGGGAATTTTAAGGCAAAACTGTCTCAATTTGTAAAGAAACATGGAACTCATATCATATTCTTAATGTAAGGTTAAGAATGTGTTGCAGATTATTATAAACAGTTAATAACGTCTATCATAAATGTTTTATCATTTACAATATGCTTCTTTACATACTTATCTAAAACTGTTTCAAATTAAGTTTAAGAAGCAAAAAAAAAACCCTCTATTTTCAGTCTAAAACACAATTCTTTCCTAAAAGACATTTAAGCTTCTTTGAAAAACGTAATAAAATCCCTGGGGAGAATTTTTAGAGTGAAGGTCTGAAACTGAGGTAGTGGTAGTCAATGTTCTCGCAAGTAGCCCGACCGAACTGTTTGAATTTACGCCTCGTCGAGGATACGCTATAAAACTCTTTTATCACTTGCCGAGTTCTTCTTTGTTGCAAACTAAAACTCGTCGGGTTTTTTCCTGCGTTTTCGAGTAGTACTCAGTGTACATAAAAAGCATCCCAATGGCCGATAAAACGCTTTCGCAATTCCAGACATAGCGAGAAAGACCTAAAGGACTCTTCTTCGGCCAACGGCTCTGGTACCTTTTCGCGAAAACAGGCCACACAATGCGGTGGGGGAAAGAATAAAGGAGGGGTCGACAGGAAATGAAAGCTAATGACGTCATAATGACGTGTCCTTACCACATTTCCGGTGCCTTTTGTTGCGTCTATAAGCTACAGAGTTGACGTCATTTGGTAAATAATTGTGAAGAAAAGACTGTTGCTTCGGAGATGAATTCCTTTCCCTGCTTTAGCAATTAATATTTCGAATAATTAATGCATTTCAGCCAGGTGAAAGCAAAGATTACTTATTTCCTCAACTTCATACCAAGATTGACGCTTAATTTTTTTTTCCATAATAAGACATAAGAAATATGGTAACAATGAAAATAGTCGTAGTTTCCTAAACAATAATATATCCTTTATTCTGTGATTCTGTGAAACAGCATTTCTTTTAAGCAGTCGTTTCGTTCAGAGAGGAATAGTTCGCTTTACAGCTTAAGAAATTAATAGTTCGAACAGTTAATTTCAGTTGAGATTACTTATATCCAAAACATCACATATCAAGATGTGTGCTTAAAAATGTATCCCATGTTTCAAGATGCTTAAAACAATGAATAGCCGTAATCTCATTATTAGGGCAACTTTTTGCAAAAAAATGCAACTTTTTTTCACACGTTCTGCGCTGCATGTAAAGAACAAAAACTGAAATTTCTCCTACATGGGGTATATTGTAAGTGAGTTATAACCTCATCAAATGCAACTTTCTGCATACGTGCAATTTTTTGCACAAATGCAACCACCTGCAACTTTTTAAAATTTAGCATTAATTAATATGAAATTACTATTTCATTTTTTGCCCCTGAACCAACCCTTCGATCACGTGTGTCTGATCTTGCGAACGCCGAAGTATTGCGGATCAAACAAGAAGTTCATAGAAAGAAGGTGTTCGTCTAACAGACGAAAGTGAAATAAATAGCAAGAAGTACTTTAACACATTGGTTGACTTTCTTGATAATCCAGAGGAAACTTGCGTAATCCACTGCTGAGTTTGCGAGGTGAGTGTCGATCATCAATAAGTTGTTCGCCTTGTAGATGACGTTTTAAAATCTCTGAATGTTGAGCGAAAGGATTTTGCGCTTCTGCTATCCGATACAGCACATTATATGACTGTGGCTGACGCAGTTTTTCAATGTTAAAGAAATTCCTGGCCAAGGATAGGCCATTCGACGTTATTCTATATTTAATGATGTATTAAAATACTGTTGCACACGACAAAATTTTTCAGTATATTTTGAATTTTTCATTGTTTACGAATAATTTATTTCAGATTTTAGTGTGTCAAATATAAATGCAACTTTATTTCCATAAATGCAACTTTAGGGAATGATATATACAACTTTGCCCATTTTTAATGCAACAAAAAAAGTTGCCCTACTTATTATATAAAAAAGGTTAACGCCGCAGCCGCCGTGGTCGCATGATTAAAAAATCGCCTATTTTGCTCCATTCTTAGATGGTTTCCCGAGAAAGTGCGGGTAAGAAAATTTCGAGATTAACATGGGTTGTTCAAAATTGTACAGAGAACAAGATGAAGAATGTTTTTCTTCGATTCGGCTATTAGTTTAGGGTGCATTAATTAGTTAAGTGTCAAAATCGAAAAAAAAAACGAAATTTCTAACTATGGGTTGATGAGGGTAGGCGAGCATGGGGCGGAGTCCCCTAGTTTTCTAAAAAAAACCTTTATTACTATATTACTAAAAAACCTATCTTACTATATTACTAAAAAACCTATCTTTCTATATTACTAAAAAACCTATATTACTTATTATTATTTATACTATTTCTATAAGACAAGCTATATGCACTTGCTGAAGCAACTAGTTCAACAAAAAAAAATAGAAATGCTTATACCAGCTCAATATAGGCAAATTATGTGCAGTGTGACCAGCTATACCTATTGAGCAAGCAATATGCAACTGAAATAAAAATAAAAATACATATGCCATTTCAATGAGACAAACTATGAGAATCCATATGATTACTGGATAAGAAATATGTTACTGAAATAAAAAAAATATACATATGTTACTTCAATAGTGTCAAAATACATGTACATGCAGTAGCTACTGGACCAGCAATATGCTACAAATATATATCAACGAAACAGAATGTACCTTACAATAGCAGCAAAAAGGTCATCAGCTCTAGATTCTGGGTAACCATTTTGTGTGAAATAATAATAACAATGCATGTCATTTAATAGAGGCAAGCCACGTGCCTCGTCTATAGCTAATGGCCACGCAATATGATGCTGAAATACAATTATAAAAACTAGGGGGCCCGCCCCCTGCTCGCAAACCCTCGCCAACCCCCGGAGGATTTCTTCGCAATCCTCATTGGTTCGCTGCGCGAACCTATGCTCGCTTCGCTCGCATCAAAGAAGACATGTGTCCTAGCAGAAGGGATTGTTTACAAAATATGATATTGCAAAAAAAAATATTTTTCAGATCTAAATTTGTTTGCTATTTTTCAGAAAAGATATATATAGTACCGATGGAATCTGAATTCAAATGAAAACTTTGAGAAAATTTTGACACGAAATATGAGGGCTGATTTGGAAATTGAATACCCAGCATGTTGTTTGAGTGTATATTTACCCCTGCACTCGAGCCACCCACGCATTTTCATTGAGTTTGCTGTAGAAAGTTGTTGTACAAGCGTCTCGTGGAACTATAATTGTTGGCCCTGAAAAGGACCTTTTTTTTTTTAAATGGCCCTGAAAAGATCCTCCGCTTTCTTTGATTTCTATTATTAACTCTGCAACAGCTCAACTAAAATGCTTTTTTTTTTTTTTTTTTTTTTTAATAAAATTTCATCCGATAACGCAATAAATTCAATTCAAGCGCGAAGCTTCGTGAAAACAAATAATCGTACAATGTTGCCAAAACGCGATAACAAATAACGTCTTTTTTGCGTGCCACGTAAGAGAATTATATATATAGATGAATACACCAGTTCAATAAAGGCAGGCTGTATGCATCGGTTTGACAACGCTTTAATGGATATTTTAAAACCAGGGACCATACATACATATGATGGTGATAATATTACCCTGTCTTCCCTCTCACTACGTGTGATTAATTCCCCTCTTTCATTTGTTCCATGCGTTTAAGTCATCCCTTTTGTACCTCAGATTAAAAAGGAGCAGTCAGACACTTTTGTCCTATTGTCTTCAGCACTCCGTGTCAACGTCTAATTTGCATATTTTATGAGGAATATACTTTGTTTCATCTCATTCCCTCTCAGAAGGGATTCGTAATGAAATCCGACTGTGAGGTAGGCAAAATGAGCGCTGGTGCTTTTGATCCTTTAATACGCCAAAGAGCAAATGCAGATTTCTTTGTCTATTGTTTATGTTATACGTATTTGCATATTATTACTCCGAGTGTCAATAAGGGTGGATGTTTGCACAGGGTGAATTTGTATGGATTCATTTTTTTTCCGTATGGGTGTATGGTTTTGTTGTTGGAGCTTATAGTTGACTGTTGTTCAGAATATAATGAAACGTTGGGAACTGTTCAAAGACTGAAAGAAGTGAGAATTTTGAACACTTGATTACATTCAATTTGCCTCCTGGGAAATCACTGGAGCGTTAACTGACACCAGCAAACCTACGCATAACATGTACATTAAGCTTTGTTAATTACTTTTATCTATCGATGACAGCATTACTCACGCATTGTGTATGTGTGAAGGCATTGATGATAATTACTCACACTTCATATATTGTTACAATCCATTTATAATGAATACAGCATCTATACTCACATAAATGGATTTCGTACCTCTAAATGACATAAAATATTTCAAAAATATGTAACAGCATTTGTTTGCATTTATTAGTGATAATTCGTATAGTACATACCAAAAGGTACTTCTCAGTAATTTTACCACAGCTTAATTCTGTATGCCTATTTAATTTATTTCCATTTCCTTGGTATTTGGCATTTTTTGACGCAAAACCTATTCTCGCTACTATTTTTCCTGGCCTGATTTTTATTTTTCAGGTCTCAAATTGCTTTTTGTAATGAGACTGCAGAAAAATTATAGTGACGAGTTCTTCCGTGTAGTTTTAACAATATTTTGCGACTGTATAGTAGGGATGCAACATCGATAGCAAAACATTGATGTTCAAAATTAAAACATCGCTGTTGATATTACATGTCCCTAAAAACATCTACGTTTTTAAACATCTATTTTCTTAAAATTCAGTGTATTTAAACTTTTCCCCCCATTTCTTAAAACTGGTTTAGCAACTAGTGTTGCAACATCGACAACAAAACATCGATGTTCAAAATTAAAACATCGACGTTGATAATGCATCGCCCCCATATACGGATGTTTTTAAAATTCAGTGTATTTTAACTCTTTTCCCCATTTCATAAAACTGGTTTAGAAACTAGTGATGCGACATCGGCTCCAGTACATAGATGTTTTTATAAAACATCAATGTTTTGAAAACATCAACATCGATGTCGCATCCCTACTTTTCAGACCCTTTACCCTTGGCCACTTTGGTCTAAAAGTATGTTCAATTTGCTGATTATGAAAATTATGCTGCTTGGTTATTTTTTAAATTTTTATAACAGAACTTTTTGCATTTAAAAGAAAAACATCGACAACGTATAAACATCGGTGTTACAAAAACATCGACTCCAATACATCAATGTTAAATTCATCGATGTTTTTTTAAAAAAAACATCGATGTTTTGAAAACATTGACATCGATGTCGCATGCCTACTGCATAGCTTAAATATAGCATAATTAAACACCACAAAATTGAAAAATGAATGCGTAACGATAGTTTTTATGCTACTTATTTACATTGCCATTCGATAATGATAAATAACGTTAATTAACCACGTGAGTTAGTTGCGTAAATAGATATTTATGTATGCAGCACACTGATTTAAAATAATTTTTAGTTTTTCCAACTACAAATTTTCCACTACAAATACGATATTTACCATGAATTGAACGACAGTAAGTACTGAAAAAGTGTTAAGGCCACAACAGTAAATCTGGGCTGAGAAATCATATTTGTATTTTACTTTTTTCTATGCTTGGTAAAAAATTTGCTATATGAAGTAAAAAGTTTAAGGTTTTTGTAATAAAAAATAAACATAAATAATTATAGCATTCGGAGAAACCTTTAGACCCCTTCGAGAGTTTTTCTATTGTATTGAATTTTATACATTATAAATCAAGCTATTATTAAGTTAAATTTTACAGGCGTTGATATTACTTAATACACTGGTAAAATACCTACATTTCATAAAATTATTTCTTTGTTTTTATTAAAAAAAGCAAAATATAATTCGACCAAATTGCACTTTACCAAAAACTTTAATTATTCTCTATACTATTGACTTAATTTCCGCAAATTCGTTGAATTAAAGGGAGATAGATGCAAAATATTATCAAATATGTAGAACACGAATCTATACGAATTTCATCTCACAAATTCAAGTGTACGTATATAAGCAATTATGTTAATAATTAGTAACATCATTAGTCATATCATAGTTAGCCATATGTCCTATACATTTAACATCATATAAAAGTACATTTCAGTTTTCTTTTTCTCGCTACTGAAGCATTTCTTTATTCTTATTTTGATTATACAGTCACAAATATAAATTTGATTTAAGTTCATTCAGAAAAAATCCTCCCCCCCCCCACCTGATCTCTTTTCATTTTAAAAATAGTTTTCTGCCTGAGATTTTCAATTACTGCTTGATCAGATTTTGCTGACATTTCCTTCTTTTTATGCTTCGTTTGTTTTCATTTTATCGATAGTGAGTTGCGTTATTCATAGTAAAGAAAGACTAAGAGTTGTAAACTATTATCCAATGAATAAAATTTAAAAGCGTACTTAACTATATTGCGAAGGCTACATGGAATTTTAAATTTTATAATTCTGATACGCAAGACATTTCTGAAGTAAAAATATTCCATTGACATTATAATAACTATAAAAGAAATACACTTTACTGAGACTGAAACATTAAAAAAACAAAACAATTTAAGCAAGAATAGATTACAAACCTTTAATATTTAATAGGCGATGAGTGCTTACTGTAAGGAATGTAATAATGGATGATGTTTAAGAGCATCTATAAGTATGACCATGTTATGGATAACATGAAAAAATTTGGGAACTTTTGTAGTGTTGAAATATGTAAAATAAAAAGCTATCGGTATGGAAATTCAACATTCGTAATGCCTCAATTATACCTCTTTACCATCGCTGATTTGAAAAGAGTAAGGCTTAAACTATTAGATATTTGAGAAATAGCTGTTGTCCTGGTTGGTTCATGTGGCATCTACAAAAGTCCTTACGCATAAGATAAAGAAGTCTTAGCGAATGGATTTATTTGTGGTCTACAGACCACCTACAGTCCTATAAGCAGGCCGGCAGGTCAGATAAGGCCCTCTTAACAATTCCCCGTCCCGTAGACCACTTACGGCACTACGTACGGGGATAAAAGACCACAGTGCGGGGGGGGGGGTTCAGACCAATTTGACATTCACGAATTCTACCGAATGGAAGCATGACTACGATGACCTGTTACGCCAATAAACCAAAAGTAGGAAAATATATATATATATATATATATATATATATATATCGCATCCCCTGCAAGAAAAGTGGCATAAGTCAAAAATAAATAAAAATTGTGATGTTATGTCATTCAAAAATAAGTATGAGGTGCCCAGCGTGTTATATTCATGGAAGTAGGAAAGATAATGGAAGTGCCTTTACTTTCAACTGTTGAAACCAAAACCATAACCGCGGCGCCATCTTGGTGCGTTAAAAACACTGTTCTCGTGCTTGTTAATCAACGTGGTCAGGCCCTGATTTACCATTATTTAAATTGGGGCCCCCATAATTTAAAGGGCCCCAAAGTTTCAAAAGTATCTAAAAATTTTAAACAAAAATAACTTTTCATATTTTCTGGAATGTTTTTTCAACAATTTTTGAAATGATCAACAGTCAAATACGTAAGTACCAATTATTGTTTTAAAATTAGTTTTTGTGATGAACGGATAACGTGGGGGGCCCCCTTCCTGCGTGTTGTGCCTACTATACCAAATTTTCTAAATCGGGCCCTGAACGTGGTTATACCGTTTTTGATCCGACCAACCGGTCTAGTGGTCAAGGTGTTGGCCTCTGGACCGGAAGGCTCCTGGTTCGAATCCGGGGTTAGGGTATGGATGTAAATTGTGCTGTCCTATGTTAGGGACTATGATGGTCCACCCACTGGGTGCCCCTTCACAAGTGACCATTACTTCTGACCTTGTATAAGGCTAAAATGACCTCGGTCAACTCTGTACTTTGTATTTGTCTTCGCAATTGTACTGCCTTGCCATTGGAAATAAAAAAAATACTGTTTTTGAACTTCCATGTTTTTTGATTGACGATTTTAACCAAATAATTAGCATCATTTTCTTCGTTTTGATTTGGATATGACGTCTTGTGTCACCTACGGGTGTACAAACCGAAAGACAAAGAAGATCCGTGGAATATCGTTTTATAGGTGAGTTTAATTTTATGTATCTTTACGCTGATAGCTTTTTGACCTGCAACTTCTAAGAGATCAAATAGCATTATATTCAAAATTAGAAGTATTTATAAACATTTAAAAATTATTTTGAAAAGTTGATTGATGTATTCAAAAGGATTATCAATTTTATTAATTTATTAACAGAACTGTACGATTTTGATTTTTTAACCACAAGTTACATTACAACTACCAATTGTAATAAGAGTTAGAAACTGCTTTTTAGGAAAGTTTAACTGTTATTTAATGAAAAAGTATTACAATCAAATAAACAGTTACATGATTTAGAATAAAACAGCTTTAGCTAACAGTTTTAAATTCTTTTGGTTTTCTAAAACGTATTTTTTTGTTAGTTAAGTTCTTTTGGGTGGAGCGAAAAACACGAATTTCGGAAATTGAAAACGCCTATGGTGGGAATAGTTGGGGACTACCATGCTTGTTAATAATACAAAATATGAGCTAAATCAATTTATATCTTCAAGTGCCAAAATCCCTTTGAAATTTCGAAATTTTGCCAATTTCTTCACAAAAACAATAATAACGCATTTAAAAAATTTAATACATCTTATTTAAAGCCATGTGTGGGTGAAATGAACTTCCCAGATTGTAAAAAAAAAGAAAAAGTGTTACACCTAACATTATCCCGGAAATTAAAAATTTTCCACTTTTTTTAGTGCGCTATATCACGCACGTCTCCACTCCTCTCAATAGACTCATCATTGCACTCCTCGCTACTGGGGTGCACGGTCGCTTCCCTTTCTTTGCTTGTTTATAAGTAAGTATAAATCACTTTTATTTCACTACATGGAGTGGAGGTGTCTGGGTTTCTTTAAATATCCAACCACTTATTTTGTAAATATCTAGTCGGTGTATGCTCCTGCAAATGCCCTACCGATCTAGTATATCGAAGAAAACTTTGTTCAAATTGATTCGCTTTCGTTTGTTGGTGCGTATTTTACTGTGTATTTTTATTTATTTTTGATATTTTTTACATCGAATTTTAATCTTTAAGTTCAGTTTTATTTGTTTTGTTTGTTAAGGATACACGCTTCTGTGATAAGTCGGAATGCCTAGGACACGATCAGTAGATGTATGTCCCGTGTTTGGAATGGCTGAAATAATGAAGCCTAACATGCTTCCAACATATGCAGATGTTATGAAGCATTATCTTTGGATACAGAACGATTATAAAAGAGATGCTAGAATGTGGCTGATGTATGTTCAATTTTAATTAAAGAGCTTAAAGGATTGTGGGGGAAAAGTTCGATTCCAACTGTAAAAAACAAATAAATAATAAATATGCTGAAAAATACCATAAAGCATATAGAAATATTAAGAAACTATTAAAAAATACTCGCAAAATAGATTTTTCGAAAAAGCGTGTGTCCTTCAGGGAATCAGCAGAAAAATATCTATTTGCTATTAGCATTTGTAAATGTAAGAACTTTCTCAGTTGTACTTTCAAAATGAAAGTACCTATTGCTGAAAGAGCTTTTTTAACAAATCAAAGGACATTTCAAAAAATGGTCATTGGAAATGTTGACATTAAAACCAGCAAAATGCTTGAAGAAAAGATTGTATCGCAAAGAAAGAGCAGTAGAGAGCCAAAACGTTCAGCTCAAAGATTGTAAAGGAAAACATTACAAACTACTCTCGCCCACTACTACGGGAGCTACTTTGAGTTTTAATTTGCTTAAGAATTATAATGACACTATAAACACAATCATTGATAATAATTCTCCGACAACTTCACAAACGAGAACTAAGCTTCCAATTGTAGCTCAGGCTTGTGACAGAACTTTAGTTTCCGATAGATCGGTAGCAATTCTAATACATGCTGCTTTGAAGGATATGAGAAAAATTTACAAGGATGATTCTTCAAACATAGTTGATCGTAGTAAAATTAGAAGAGAAAGGACAAAGACCCGCAGCTACCTGAAAAGGAAAAATGAGGAAACCTCTTTAACAGAATATGGAATATACTTTGATGAGCGAAAGGATTAAACTTTATTAATGTTTAAAGAAATTGAAAGGATTGCTAGAAAGACGGTAACAGAAGAACATATCGTGCTAATACTAGAACCAGGATCAAAATATTTGGGACATGTCACTCATATCCAACTGGCTATTCTCAAAATATTAAAACAAGCATTTCAACTTTTTTGGAGAAAATATCGATCTTTCTAAGATGCAAGTGGTTGGTTGTGATGGTACAGTGGTAAATATAGGTTTGAAAAATGGAGTTATTCGACATGTCGAGCTCTTTTTAGGACGTCCTGTGCATTGATTTATTTGTTTATTACAAAAAACGAGCTACCCAGATACCTTTACGTCATTTGTTGCAACATTTAGAAGGGAAAACCACTGAACAAAAAGAATACAGCGGAGAAATTGGAAAATTGTTAGAATCTTGTGAAAAACTGTTTACGACGAGAAATAGAATTTTAAGGTTATATGTTTCAACAGAAGATTCAACACATTACGTGAAAATATTAACAGAGTATGTTGTGAAGGTACACTCATAAATGTTTGGTTTAAAATTAAAAGTCAGTCATCATGTACGGGAGTCTTCATTTTTCAAATATTTTAAATAAATCGAGATTTTTGCCTGATGATTTAAAAATTGTAGTAGATATAACTTTGCAAGGAAAAGCTTATTATGTCCATCCAGAAAATATTATTTTGGTGATGTTAGCTGATGATAGAAAACACGTCAGAGAATTGAGTCTTAGAAGAATTTAAAATTAAGACACAAAAAATAATGTAGAAAAGAATATTTTAGAGTTCAAAATTCCCAAGTTAAACTTCAAAGCAGACGATTACATAAATCGAATTGAATGGAAATCAGACTCCATTACAGATCCACCACTTACAGTATCTCTTTCTGATGATCAACTAAAGTCTATGATTCTAGAAGTTCCAACCAATAGTAACATGTTTAACTTTCCATGCCATTCACAAGCAGTAGAACATTGCGTTAAATTAGTAACTGAAGGATATAGTACAGAGGTACTGAGGCATGAGATGGATTTATTCGGTCAAGAATTGCTTGTAGACTTGGTTTACCCAGATTTGAAACCAAAAGCCAATATCAACCACTTTTAAGCTAAACCAATTACCACTAACTTCAGTTTAATTTTTTAGGGTAAGCTAGTAACTTAAATTGAAATTTTTAGGAGGCGGGGGTGGAACTCGTTATGCAGCCACCTCCTCGTGCTGAGTTCTGGGTTGTTTTCATAAAGCAAAAACAGCGAAGATCTACAAGGGGAAGCGCCCGTGTAAACGCGTGGTCGCAATGATGAGTGTATTGAGCGGAGTGAAGACATGCGTGATGGCGCTAAAAAAAAGGGAATTTTTTTATTTTCCGGGAATATGTTAGGTGTAAAACTTTTTTTTTACACGCAGGGAAGTTCATTTCACTCACACATGGCTTTAAATAAGATGTATTAAAGTTTTTAAATGCGTTATTATTATTTTTGTGAAAAATCGGAAAACATTTCGAAATTTCAAAGCGATTTTGGCACCTGAAAATATTAATTGATTTAGCTCATATTTTGTATTATTAATAAGCATGGTAGTTCCCAACTATTCCCACCATAGGCGTTTTCAATTTCCGCAATTCGTGGTTTTCGCTCCTCCCTATTGATCAACTAAGTAATTGCTTGAATGCTATTGAAACCTTGGACTGTGAGCAACTTGTTAATGAGTGTTTTAGAAGACAAGCAAATACTTAAAACATTGCAACTGTTTGAAGTTTTTCAAAACACGCATCTCTTGAGCCAATGATTAAGATAATAAGCTCATACAATTTATGCTTGCAGTCCTAGGTTTTACTGCGTTTGCATGTACACTCTATAACAAAAAAAATCGACGCACCAAAAAGGAGTCCGATGGAGACAAAAATTGGTGGATAGTAAATATATGTACAGAATAGAAAATGATTAATATTTCAGAAAAATTGAATGATTTATTTCAGAGTTACAGTAACGAGCTCAATAAGGTGTTGACCCGCCTCTATCCTGGATGCAAGCTGCCACACGGCGTGGCATAGACCGATAAAGCTCCCGGATGGTCTCTTGCGGTATTTCTTGCCAAATTTGCTCCAATTGTCGGACTACGTTATCAACATTCCCTACCGGATGCAGTCGCCTTCCCATCATATCCCAGACATGCACGATGGGAGAGAGATCTGGTAAACTGGCTGGCCAAGGAAGTGTTTGACAAGCTTGAGGACAGTTCATAGCAACACGTGCCGTATGTGGTCCGGCATTGTCTTGCTGAAAAATAAGCCCAGGGTACTGCGAAAGGAATGGTAGCAAAACAGGTCTCAGAATGTCGTCAACGTACCGCTGTGCAGTAAGTGTACCTCTAATGACGACCAAAGGGGTCCGGCTATCAAGGGAAATGGCACCCCAGACCATAACTCCTTGTTGAGGGCTTGTGTGGAGTGCAATAGTGAAAGCAAAATCGGCACGCTGTACTGGGTGTCTCCAGACACGTCTTCGATTATCGTCAGGACACAGTTGGAAGCGGGATTCGTCGCTAAAGACTATACGTCCCCAGTCAGCATCATTCCAGCCTGATCGAGCCAAGCACCACTGTAATATGGCTCTACAGTGTGCAGGCGTGAATGGCAGGTGGCATAACGGTCAGTACGAGCGTAGATTTTGCTCTGTCAGCCGTCTGTAAATGGTCTTGGTGGGCACTCGTGTGTGGGTCGCACGACTGATGGTTGATAGCGATGAATCAGGCGCTGTGACAGCTGATCTGACAATCACTCTGTCCTCGCTATCTGTTGTGGACCTACGTCGACCGCTACCATCATGACTCTGAAATCTGCCATTGTCCACCCACTCTTGCCAGCATCTTCTAATCGCCGCATCGCTTCGACTTACTTGACGAGCGATCCTCCGATTTGCCCGACCTGCCTCTTTCAATCCAATGATACGACCTCTTTCAAACTCTGAAAGTTGCTCGTATTGAGCTCAAATCCTGCGGCGAGGCATTTTTTCAGTCGTTGAAAGGTATCCTAAATCGCAATGCAGCAGAAATTTGTAACAACAGTTCAAGAACAACTCCTTATATACATCTGCTGGATGTGCAGTTCCGATACGCTGGAGATCGCACTATTCATTCATTGGACACCAAATTTTAATCATTTGCATATTTGGTCAAAACATTTTTGCATGCGAAATTTCAAAGCAATCGGATGATTCCTTCTTGGTGCGTCGATTTTTTTTGTTATAGAGTGTATTACAATTTTAGAATGTATTCATAATAAAAAAGACTCTTTCTATGAGTGGATTTGTGCAGACAGAAATAATATACTCAATAATTAGTCTTCAATTTATCATGCAAGTTTATTTTTATTATCAAACTAAGTAATTGTAAAGAAGTTTGATTTAGTCTTTTTCTAGATTGAATTAGTTTATGTTTATAAATTTTTGTTTTAATAGGCTAAGATAAACAGTAAAACCTATTGGTACTTTGAAAAAGTATGGTTAGACAGGGGTGCAGCTACAGTCTACGTTTATCAGCGGTGTGTCGTTTTTTTTTTATTATTATTATTTGGCGCATTTCCAATGTTGTCAGGTAAGGAATACTTTCAAAAATATTTTTACTCCAAAAATATTTTTCTTTTTACAACGGAAAAGGAAAACTTGAAAACACATTTCAGAACGTTTTGAAAAGTATATTTAAAAAAACTTTCACTCAAAGTAATAAGCTTAAACATATTTCAAACACAATTGAAGTGAACCAGCAGAAAAACTAAGCTGCATTTGTTGGGTAAGAAAACCCTGAAACAGCAATTACACTAGGTACAGTGGGCATGTTGAGAAAGAAAAAGATTTTTAAAAGAAAAAAAAGCAAGAGTAATACTACCTGATAACGTCAGAACTCTTGCGTGAAAAAAAAATAATGAAAACGAAAATGGTCAAAAAAACAAAACTCTTATCCTTTCGTGAAAACTATTATAATAAAATAGAAATTCCACAACTGTCGAAATACAAATAAATGGATCACAGAAAACGATTTAAAAGGACCAATGCAATCGAAGTATATATTAAAAACAAAATAACCAATGGGAGGAAAGAAAAAATTTCAAACGAACCAATGAAAGCAAACGACTTTAACGGATTTTGAAAGAACTTTCTTGAATAATCAAAATGAAAATTGAAAGTTTCCGTTTTCCGAGGTTGCTATGAAAACTACAGCAACCGTAACGACAGATGGTTTGAATTAATTTATCGTAACTCGCTACTAAAACTGCGCTAAAACAATCGCCAAGCCGTTGCCATCACTCATAAACGTAGAGTGTAGCTGCACCTAGACAGGTTTATCATTAGACATGATCTATATACATAAATTTCAATATATTTATCAATTCATTGTATGTAACTAAAATAATTTTATTTTCAGATTTCCCAAAGACTCAGAACGTAGAGATGCATGGATAAGCAGTGCATAGTAAGAAGTAAAATACCACAAGAACATAAAAATTTAGAATGGATGATTGAACCAAAAGTGTGTGTATTTCAATGTATGCAGGAAATCAATAAAATGAATTTCAATGCCTAATTGTGGAAACCTATTTGGGATACAATTTATAAAAACAAGAATGTGGGATACATAGCAGCACTAGACTATTAGGCACTAGAGGGCAGAAGCTATGTGAGGGTTCAGCTAATATAAATTAAAACATTACTGAGAAATGGTATTTGTACGATACCTATACCTTTACGGATCAGTAAGTTTTTACCAATTTAAAAGCTGTTTTAAAATATTTTGTAGGCCAATGATAAACAAAAAACAACCAAAAAACTAGCATTGTTAGTTTTCAATTTTTTATATTGTAATTATGTTACAGCATATTCAATCACAAAATTTAAAAGCAAACGGGAAAAGATAGTAAAATTTTTTTATATATCATACTTAAACTGTCGTTTAAAAAACAAATATACTGCCAAAATTAGAAGTATCTCATTTATTTAGCATTGCTTAGTTTCAAAATGAATGAACACATCTTATTATGAAAAAGAATGAGTCTTAAAAGGTTTTTAACAGCTCATGCGCGTTAAAACCATGGAAATGTCAGCTTCAGTTAAACCAGTAGCGAAACCTTGTTATATATATATATATATATATATATATATATATATATATGAATGAAATACTTCTTAGAGGCCAAACCTCTTTATGGAGGACTACTTTTAGCCAGATGAAATTCAAGATATTCTCGAATTGAAGGAAAATTGTAAATAAATTATTCTTTACTCATGAAAGGTAACAGAATTCTATTCGCAGTAATGTATTGCGTGGAATCTAATATAAGAATTTTATGATTTGGAACTGCTCCAAGCAGAATAGTTGAAAATGACCACTGAGTTTATGGATTTCAGGGTTTTCTTTTGACGGAGAATGAAATATTTTTTGAAGTTTTTCCATGAATGCTATGCGACCTCTTTTCGCAATATCCTCTTGAGTGTACTATATATACCGCTCCTTTTTGTTTCTAACATTTATAAGACTTTCAAATAGCTTTTCAAGTGTGGAAATTTGATTTGGCTCTGTACTGCCACTATCTCCTGAACTCAAAAACACATTATCTTTTAAAATTTAAACTAACAGGGATGCCTGTTCTGAAACCACATCTTCGTAAAAGAACATAATTTAATTAATTACAATGTTTAGTGCATACACTTAAACTGCAATTATAATTACAATAGGACCTCATCAGTTCAACCAAGTGTAATGACAACTCCTGAAATAACTCAATTTCAAGAGAGAGGAAACAGTGACAGTGTGCCATATTTGATATGCGTTACGAGATGGAGCTTGCACAGTATTTGCTTGAATACAAAACCCCAACATATTAATCCAATCCAACAAAGACACGTCTGACACGATAGATAGATAAATATAGCAATTATAAATATCAATCATGCGTTCTTTGTACTTCAACTCAATGTGATTGGAACTTTGCTTTCCCTCTTCCTTTTGCAGATGTGTATTTTCATGAGTAACATTTCACCAGGGGTAGCTCCTATCCTTATGTGGATTTACTGGTTTAGTGATCTTCTTTGGGATTTAAGCAGTTTCATACAGAAGTATAGTTACTGCTGGCTTCTCTTTATTAGTTAATACTTGCTTAAATTTTTCCGAAATTCTATTGGGCAGGATTCCAGGGTCTCGATAATTTTGCATATGCTCTCTTTGCAATTCCTATGTTTTTAATGCTAGGTTCAGCCATCCTGTGATCGATATTGGAAATTAGCAACTCAGCTAGAGTGAGCAAGTGAAGGGAGATTAATGCATAATGCATTGTTGGTATTCCCTCTAACACACTGGGATATTAGTTGGTTTGAGATAATCCGAATCTGCGGAGACAACTAAGGAATAGGACATGGCTCTTGACATACTAGACTAAACATCTATCTTTCATTCGGGTTGTAAATGCTGGGGATGAGATTATAAGTTGAGTGGCATGGTCATAATAACATAAATCAGTCACAGGCGTGGCCTGAGTGACGTTGGCAGTCGGATGAAATTACCCATTTGGGCTAATGTAGTTCTGAGTGTTGTAAGTGCACATGTTTAATGTAGAGCAGATCCATGAACGTATTTTATTAACTATGAAAAGATAAGTATATAGTGATACATCGGAATGGAGGTGTTTGGAACGGCTTCGATTCCAACAATCTCCATTCTGATGAATCGGTTTGAATCATCTTATATGAGGAGCGGAAGAACAAGTTAAAAATTAATCAACTAGGAATTTAATGTTATAAAGGATTATTAAGTGACCTACTATGAAAGTTTATTGACAAAAACTCAAAGGGATTGAAAGGGAGGGACCTATTAAATTCGCACATGGATCGTAAGTGTTGTGGTGGAATATGTCTCGATAATGGAAAGGAAGAAATAAATAGCTTGATTTGAGTGCGGAACTTTGAAGAAACCATAGTTATCGAGATGGTCAAAATTTGAATGAAGGTTCTTGTTCTCAGATGGCTCTAGAAAGAGAGGATGAAAAGAGCACGAAAATAGGTGTTTTTCTGGAACATTAAGGGACTTATTTGAGGCGAAAATTATATTTCTGGGAGATAATTGTATTATATTTCCTACGCAGACCATGAAGCTATGAGATACATTTCTTTTCAATCTCAATGTAGGCGGTGATAGTGTGTTTCTGAGGTGGAACATTCTTTCTCATGATGGTCCCATCACGCTAGAAGAATGATGTCTCAATTCAATGAATGTGCGTAAGACGTAGAAGAGGTAATCAAGAAGATGCACTCAAAGAATAACTTGACATGATTATACTATACCCAAAAACGTCTTTCTAATTCCTATACCACCTCCACAGTTCAATGAAATGTAATTAGAATCTGGTATTGTTATCTGGTTCGAATTACTAATTGTTGCGGTGTGTATAGTTATGCGATGTGTTACTGAGTAGGGTCTGCATAACACATGCTTATTGACCATCTCCTCGTCCTGATTGATTATTTTCAACGCCCAACTTCCCCAATGGGCATTTCGTTATCTCCAGACAGCTTTTCTAAATCGTCTCATTTGTACCACCGGTGTGGAGGAGAATCCTGTTACACACGGTCACCCCATACCTGTTGGAATTTAACTTAGAAAGCGGAATGCATGTGTGTATGGTATCATGCCCCTTACTATGGTACGAAACTCTCTTTAAAGAGGCTGCGGGAGTCTCTTCTCGTGTGATGATTGGATCACGTTTCTAAAGGAATGGTGTTTCAACTCAATAAACGTACGTAGGACCCACAAGAGAAAAGCACGAAGGTACACTCAAAGAATATTCATACCTCCAAACGTGGTTTTAATTTCTATAACACCTCCACACTTCAACGAAAAGTAATTAGAATCTGGTTTTGTAACCTGGTTAGAATTTATAAATGTTGCGGTGTTTATAGTTGTGCTATGTGTTACTGAGTAGGGTCTATATTACTTGTGCTTATTGACCATAATCTTGTCCTGATTGCTTATTTTTAACACCCAACCTCCCGAATGGGCTTTTCGTTATTTCCACGCAGCTTCCCTAAATTGTCTTATTTGTACCACCGTTTAGGATGAGAATACTGTCACGCACGGTCACGGTGGTCGCCCGACAGCAGCTGACTTTAAGGCACGCCTTAAAGTCAACTGCTGGAGTTTAAATTAGAAAGCGGAATGCATGTGTGTATGGTATCATGCCCCTTACTATGGCATGAAATTCTCTTTAAAGAGGCTGCGGGAGTATCTTCTCGTGTGATGATTGGATCGTGTTTTTAAAGGAATGGTGTTTCAACTCAATAAACGTACGTAAGACCCATGGGAGGCAAGCATGAAGGTATGCTCAAAGAACAAACATACCTCCAAACGTGGTTCTAATTCCTATACCTCCACAGTTCAACGAAAAGTGATTAGAATTTGGTTTTATTATCTAGTTAAATTCCTAATTGCGACAGCGTCGTTATATCATAGTTATGCGAGGTGTTATTGAAAAGAGTCTACACTAAATAATGCCTCCACAGATCAACGAAAAGTGATTAGAATTATGTTTTGTTTTTGGTTAGAATTCCTAATTGTGATAGGGTCTTTATATCATAGTTATGCGAGGTGTTATTTAAAATTATCTACATTAAATAACACCTATAATGCCTCCATAGTTCAACGAAAAGTGATTAGAATTTGGTTTTATTATCTAGTTAGAGTTCCTAATTGCGACAGCGTCGTTATATCATAGTTATGCGAGGTGTTATTGAAAAGAGTCTACACTAAATAATGCCTCCACAGATCAACGAAAAGTGATTAAAATTTTTTGGGGGTAAGGATTCCTAATTGTGATAGGGTTTTTATATCATAGTTATGCGAGGTGTTATTGAAAATGGTCTACATTAAATAACAGCTATAATGCCTCCATAGCTCAACGAAAAGTGATTAGAATTTGGTTTTGTTATTTAGTTAGAATTCCTAATTGCGACAGCGTTGTTTTATCACAGTTATGCGAGGTGTTATTTAAAAGGGTCTACATTAAATAATACCTATAAAGAATCCATAGTTCAACGAAAAGCGATCAAAATTTGGTTTTGTTATATGGTTAGAATTCCTAATTGTGACAGCGTCGTTATATCATAGTTATGTGAAGTATTATTGAAAAGGGTCTACATTAAATAACACCTATAAAATATCCACAGTTCAACGAAAAGCGATCATATTTTTTTTTTGTTATATAGTTAGAATTCCTAATTGCGATAGCCTCGTTATATCATAGTTATGCGAGGTGTTATTGAAAAGGGTCTACATTAAACATGCTTATTGACCATCTCCTCGTTCTGATTGCTTATTTTCAACATCCAAACTCCCCAATGGGCATTTCGTTATCTCCACATAGCCTCCCTAAATCGCCTCATTTGTACCATCGGGCGGGGAAGAATCCTCGTCACACACGTCCACCCCACAGCAGCTGACTTTACTGCACGACCTGGAGTTTAACTGTCAAATTGCGATCCCGAAAGCGGAATGAGCGGCATATTGCGTCCCGATCTTGGCATCCGGACTTCCAATTTCGCCGCGACTAACGGCAGCGCTTAATGAATCCGCATCCGGAAAGAGGAGAACGCGTCGCCATGGAAACGCGTCTCCGAATTCCTCTCTCGGTCGATCGTTCCTTTTAACGCTCGGCACATTTCGTCACGGCTCGTTTTATGATTGCATTTTTGTTGCTCCTCCTTTCCCCGCTGCGCGTCACTTAAATCATAATCAGTCCACAGGTGCTCCTGCCGTGTCCACGTCTCGCTTTCGAATGCCGTCTCTCTCCGTCACCCCCTCCCTTCTCGCTTTTAGAACACGAGACTTAAAATCCCATAAATTGTTTGGGCGCTGATGCACGTGCGAAGGGGGGTCGTTTTTCTTCCGAAAAGAGAGTTTTAAATTTTAGTTTGAACTACATTATCTTCAAGACCTACGAGAGCATACTTGATATCTGTTTAAAATGCTATGCCGCTATTAAACCTCGAATGGGCGCTATGCTTCTAGTAACACGTGTAGGGGCGATGATTCTTGCGATCAACGGATACTTGAGGATAGAATGAAAACTCGTATATGCAGTTATACAGTCTAAGTAGCTTTTATTAGCCCATTTCTAAAAACACAGTGAAAACCCAATTTAACGTATTTCAAGGACCAGAAAGAAAGAAATTTTATGTGAGAAAATATTGGTACAGCTATATCAGGTACTCTTCAGCTATAGTGATGTCAATGTTTTCAAAACATCGATGTTTTTTTTAAAACATCGATGTATTTAACATCGATGTATTGGGGTCGATGTTTTGGTAACATCGATGTTTATACTTATCGATGTTTTTACGTTGTCGATGTTTTATTTTTAAATGAAAAAAGTACCGTTATAAAATTTTTAAAAATAACCAAGTAGCATAATTTTTATAATCAGCAAATTGAACATAATTTTAGACCAAAGTGACCAAGGATGAAGGGTCTGAAAAGTAGGGATGCGACATCGATGTCGATGTTTTCTAAACATTGATGTTTTAGAAAAAAAAACATCGATGTATTGGAGCCGATGTCGCATCACTAGGTGCTAAACCAGTTTTAAGAAATGGGGAAACAAGTTTAAATACACTGAATTTTAAAAACATCGGATGGTTTGGGATAGATGTATTATCAACATCGATGTTTTAATTTTGAACATCGATGTTTTGCTGTCGATGTCACATCACTAGGTGCTAAACCTGTTTTAAGAAATGGGGAAACAAGTTTAAATACACTGAATTTTAAAAACATCGATGGTTTGGGGGCGATGTATTCTCAATATCGATGTTTTAATTTTGAACATCGATGTTTTGCTGTCGATGTCGCATCACTAGGTGCTAAACCAGCTTTAAGAAATGGGGAAACAAGTTTAAATACACTGAATTTTAAAAACTTCGATGGTTTGGGGGCGATGTATTCTCAACATCGATGTTTTAATTTTGAACATCGATGTTTTGCTGTCGATGTAGCATCACAAGTTTCTAAACCAGTTTTAAGAAATGGGGGAAAAAGTTTAAATACACTGAATTTTAAAAACATCGGATGGTTTGGGATAGATGTATTATCAACATCGATGTTTTAATTTTGAACATCGATGTTTTGCTATCGATGTCGCATCCCTACTATAGTGGTCTACGTTTATAGCGGTGGCAACGGACTTGGGGATTTTTTTTTGGCACACTTCTAGTAGCGAGTTACGGTTGATTAAGACAACTCATCTGGTTTTTTTTGTTGTTGTTGTTATTGTAGTTTTCATGGCAACCTCGACAAACGGAAACTTTAAATTTTTATTTTTATTATTCTAGAAAGTTCTTTCGAAATCCGGTAAAGTCGTTTGATTTCATTGGCCTGTTTGAAATTTGTTATTTAATTCCATTGGTTATTTTGATTTTAAAATATCCTATCATTGCATTGGTCGGTTAAAATTTTTTTATTTGGTTTCATTGGTTTATTTTATGGTTTTTCTCCAGTTGTGGAATTTTATTTCATTATAGATTTTTTCACGGTAGAGTTCTGACTTCGCCATTTGTGGAATTTTCTTTTTTGATAACACAGGTCTGCAATGAATATATTTCCTGAAAACTAAGCATTATTTCTGATGAATTTTTGGTCTCTGATTTCAGAAAAAATAACCAAAAAATTCCATCACCTACAGTTTTTTCACAATATGAAATTTTCGGTTTTCAGTCTTTGTGTTTTATGAATTTACAATTAAACGTGTAATTTATTTTTGTTCGCCCGCTAAAATTCATTAATATATATATATATATATATATATATATATATATATATATATATATATATATATATATATATATATATATATATATATATATATATATATATATATATATATATATATATATATATATATATATATATATATATATATATATACACATATATATATACATATATATGTATATGTATATGTATATGTATATATATATATATATATATAGCTTATTTTTTTGTTATTTCATCATAAACACTTAATAATATAAAAAAATTTCGATACACAAAAATAAAAAAAAGGAAAGAAATTATATAATAGTGTAGACAATGAGGTAAAGTTCATTCATTCTGTCACTTCCTCTTAAGAGAGACATATGGCACCAACTCTAAATACAGATGTTACTGGCGCCAGGGAGACTACAGTTGGTACAACCCCACTGTTCCGTTCTGTACTGTCATTCTTAGTTAAAAGTTTTGTAAATAAAGACGGTTTAAATTTTTGCTTATTTTTGTGTTCATTTAACGTCTGAAATACGTGTTTTTATAAGAATTTTCTTTTTTTCCGATTAAAATTTTTTTTAATTGAACCATTATAACATTTAATCAGTGATTGAAATCTATTTTTGTGACTGTGAACTGTTTTATAAAATAGCTACAGGGGGCTGTTCTAATGACCCTAACAAATTTTTCTACATCTGCGGTGAGCTCACAATCAAGAAACATCAAAGAAATACTACAGATTTTGTGAAGAAAGTTTACTATGCTTACTTTGGTGTCGAGATGGGTGACCAGGATAAATCTTGGGCCCCAGACATCGTCTGTTGTATTTGTGTGGAAGAATTGAAACAGTGGTTGAATGGAAAACAAAAATCTCTTCACTTCGGAATCCCGATGATCTGGAGGGAGCTAACTTAGAACAGTGATGACTGCTAGTTTTGTTCCTCAAATGTGCATGGGTTCAATGCCAAAATTGGAAAGGAATTGTTTACCCAAACATTCCATCGGCTGTGCGGCCCGTACCTTATGGTCCTGGAATGCCCATACCTAAACACCCAGAAAAACTTAAAGGTATATCTTCTGACTCCTAAGAAGACGACTATGGCTCTGATGATGATTTCAATGGAGAAGGAAGTAACGATCCTCAACTCTTCTCACAAAGTGAATTAAAAATGATTTCGTGAGAGACTTGGGCCTTCCTAAAATATTCCGTAGAACTGCTAGGTTCTAGGCTAAATGAAAAAACGTATTGGCACCTGGTGTCTCTTTTTCATGCTTTAGAAGACGAGAAAAGGATTTCCTTCCTTATTTTTCGGAAGATGTTGATTTAGTTTATTGCAGAAATATTTCTGACTTGATGGCACAGTTTCAAATTAAATACGACGCACAGGAATGGAGGCTCTTCATTGACTCATGCAAGAGAAGCCTCAAAGCGGTGCTACTCCATAACGGAAACAAATAGGCTTCAATACCAATTGGACATTCCGTGCATTACAAAGAATGCTACGAAAATTTAGCCGTCATTTTGAACAAACTTAAATACAAGGATCACATGTGGACCATATGTGTGGATTTAAAAGTAATTGCCATGCTTCTTGGACGTCAAGGATGATATACAAAATATCCATGCTTCCTGTGTGAGTGGGACAGTAGGGAAAGGAGACAACATTGGATTAAGAGAGAGTGGCCAGTAAGATAGAAGTTGAAAATTAACAGCAAAAATGTTATTGGGGAAGCTTTGGTAGACCGAGAAAAGATTCTTCTGCCTCCACTTCATATAAAACTTGGTTTGATAAAACGATTCGTAAAAGCTCTCGACAAAGAAAGTCGGTGTTTCAAGCACTTGCTTCATGCATTTCCTCGAGTATCTGCAGCCAAAGTGAAGGAAGGTGTGTTTGTGGAACCAGATATTCGAAAAATTATGAAGGACGAAAAATTTAAAGCATGTATGACAAAGGTTGTAAAGGAAGTTTAGAGCTCCTTTAAAGAAGTTATTAATAAATTTCTGGGAAATTATAAGGATTCCAACTTTAAACAAATTATACAAAGTATGCTTGAAAATTTCAAAAAATTAGGAAGTTCTGTCAGCTTAAAAGTACATTTACTGATATGTCATCTGGACTATTTTCCTGAAAATCTTGGTGCCGTCAGTGAAGAATACGGTGAAAGATTTTACCAAGACATTAAGCAGATGGAATGCAACTACCGAGGTAGATGGAACAAAAATATGATAGTAGATTACTGCTGGTCGCTACATAGAGAACAGCCTCAAGTTACACACAGACGTTTTGCTTCCACACGGGGTATTCAACACAAAAGAAAAAGGTACTACAGTTTGACTTTATGCGGCCATTGCTGAATATCCAGAATCATATGCTTTTGTACTAATGACACTAAACGACTTAATAATGTGAATTCTAAATATATATGTGAGTATTAAAGTAATTTTTGACACAAAACTTTTTACTTCTTACTTTGTTTTACTTCCTAGAAATGTATTTACATGATATATAAAGCATTATTTTTCTAAATTTTCAAACGCTATTTTCAAAAAACTGTTACGTTATGAACAAAAACGAATGACATATTTGAAATTAGCATACCAATAAACAGTAAAGTCAGTTGCTACTTTGCAAAAAAATATTTGTTCACTGAAAATTTTCAGACCTGTGTACTTTTTCTCAAGAAAAAGTTCTATCAGGTTGTATTATTTCTTGCTTTTTCAACATGCTCACTGTATTTAGTGTAATTCATAAGTTTTAGGTTATTCTTACACACAAGATTCGCAACTTAGTTTTTCTGCTGGTTCACAAATGTATTTATGCTTGTTAATTTTTGCGAAAATTAAAAAATATCTATACTTTTTAAAACGTTTTCAAGCTTTCATTTTCCACTGTAAAAAGAAAATAATTTTGAAAGAAAAAGATTTTTTGAAATAAGTTTTTCTTTTCTGACGACTTTTGAAGTGCGCCAAATAAATTGCTAAAGCCGTTGCCATCGCTCTCGACAGTGATTGTGAGTCAGATAGTGGGCATAAAACTGCCAAATATAATAATGTGGTGAAAAGCCCTCTAATGAGAGAGAGAGAAGATGCTGATTCAGAGACTGGCAAAAATTCCGAAACAAAGGATGACGAGGTGCAAAGATATCTCGATCACTTGCCGGAGATAATACTCTCCACCATATGTAAAATAAGTCGCCAATTAGACCAGCAAAAGCGCGATGTGTGTGATACATCGTTACCAAGCACTTATGTTAACCGAAAGAGGCCAAAGCGAATAAAATCCAAAAGTAAAAGACCTAAAAAATCAAAGAAAAAAGAACGAATCTGGAACCAAAATATAGAATTTTACTCCCATGTACAAACCAACTGCCATAGATTTGTGTCACGAAAGTGAAAAATTCCCATTACAGAGTCTGCAGCGTTTCCTTGCCGATGAACTGATAGACCACATTTTCACACAATCACTACTTTACCCATCTCAAAAAAATCTATTGTAAGAAGTAGTGGGAAGATTTGAAACACCTCCCATCGGACCAGGAAGATCTTTAGTGCTGCAGAAGAAGATACATCCGAGCAACTAAGATATGATAGACGGGATCATTGGCTTTACAAGTCAGATCAACAGTTTGGACGATGCAAAATTCGTGGTGGAACGTCAGTCTATAGATGCCAGAAATGTCAGGTTCCGCTACATCCTGAGTGTCATAAGACTTATCTCGCAGCATAGTCAAAATCAAGAATGCAACAAATGTTTGAATTTTAAGGTTGATGCTCGTTCTCAAAAAAATGGGATTACTTTATATAATAGTTATTAAATATGAATATTGAATTGATTTTTAGATTGTATACTTGGATAAACTCTTTTCATTTGAATTTCTTCCTTAAATACTAAAAGTAATAATATGGGGGGGGGGATACAAACCCCTGAAATTGGTGTCTGCAGAAGGTGGCTCCACCTATGTGGATCCACAACTGGTCAATATTCCTTCATATTGTTTGTTTTAATGTGTTATATAACTTTTTCATTGTTCTTTTTAAGAGTTATTTGTGTCTTTCTAAAAATGTTTAGAGTATATAATAATTTTACATTTATGTGCTGTGTGCACATTACAGGCGATTGGTCAGAAATCGTGCCAGTTAAAAAATCATAAAAATAATCATCAAAAAATTCAATGGACACGTTAATTGATCTAAATAAACAAGTTATGAGATAAAAAGTTTTTTTTTTTTTAACTATTTAAAAGTCGTCTTTAATGGGTTAAGTAGCGCACACGCATATACATGTTTTGCCACATTCAATCTTCTCTGCACGACTTTTAACCTGATCCTGACTAATAATATGCTTCCTAGGACAATTTCAACCAATAAATAAGGTTATTTAGTTATGTGATGTAGGGTAAAAACGTCTGAAACACTGCACTGCTGAAATCTTGTAGCACTTAGAGAGTCAAGTAAAACGTGTTTCTCTCAAATGGAAAAAAAGAATACAGTATTAAGAGTTAACAATTTTTAATACAGTTTTAACATTTTTCCACATTTGGAACAAAACGAAAATTATGTATAATTTATGATATTTTTTCTTTATCAGCACAGTGTTTTAAAATCATCGGATATCCGATGCAACGTGTTTACATACTACTTTTAGTTTGGAATAAACGAGTTCTTACTTATATTACCTAAAAATAAATTTGCATTCAAAGATTTTATTTTATAACAATTTTAGGTTAAATATATTAGAGCATCGGAAAGAGACCATTTTTCTTCCACATCCTTGGACTGTAGAAATCTTTTTGTCACTGATTCAGTATCTTTAGATTCACAGGAATGATAATTCAGAAGTGTCGATTTCTTGAGGATTTCTAGAAAAGTTAAACTTGCCTTTACGCTACACCGTTCTCGAGCTACGGACGATATACATGCCATAGTGTACTGTGTAACCCTGAAAATAAGGATTAAAAAATTTCAAATTTTGTATTTTTTAGAGTAAAAACCATGAATTTATTTTATTTTTACCTTAAACTCGAAAGCTTTTCCACGTTTTGTTAAAAATTACATTTCTTTGATTTTATTAAGGATACGCGAGGATAAGTTTTACAATATTACCAACCAATAAACTGTAATGTTATCAAAAGTATGTTTTCATAATGTTACCGACAAAAAAACTGCATTCTGAAAACAAAATTAATTTGTAACAAAGTGTGTGGGAACAAAAATATCAGCTTATGAAAAAGGACTTCGTTGTTGCGATTTGTAAGTCTGCTGTATTGACTCACACTGTTGTGCAAGATTTAAGGAATAGTAATGATTTCCAGCTGATACTTTGCATTGAAGACTTTCATGTTTGAAAGTTATATAAATGATTCTTTCAGAATTACCGGTCCTATGAGTAAAAATGAAGCTAAAATAAGGACAGAAGCAAACAGCAAAAACGTCTTCGAGCAGAAGTGGTAACTCTGCAATGTCTGCCGTGAGACAGAAGGGTAACTTTAGAAACTAAAAATAGGTAGGAAACTGTCCTTTTTAGGTTGTATGATCACCTCAAACACTGATGCAGATTTTGTACTGCGTTTGCATACGAAAATGAAGTTGTGGATGAGTTCCTTCTGAACTCAGAGGAATTCTTCGTTCCTCTGTTAGAGCCTCTGACTTCACGATTTCGAAATGTGAACATGCAGCATCTCTTTCTAGTGAACATTTTCTGTCATGCATATCTCCACAAGCCGTTTAATTTAATTTTTAAGTTGTAACCTTTGAAAATAATAGTTTTCTCTTAGCTTTGAACGCCAGTGTGCTACTGTAATGACAAGCTCTGTTCGGTATGATCCAAAAGTCAGATTGCAGATGGAAATGATTAAATACGTAATCACAAAACAAGAAATAATCATTCACTGTAGCCAGGCCTCATTTCTACCTAATCTTCAACCAAATTGTGGTTGGATGATACTGTATCGATAGTTGCAGATCGCGATGACTGATATTTTGGATCGATACATTTTGGTGATCATAATCGCAGCCATTTCGTAAAATTAGGGTAACTGATAGAGAGGAAACTGGAAATCCTTTCAAAACCAGTAGGACTAAGCCGAACTTTTTACAGGAGATGATAGTTCAATACCAAGTTTATCCAACCAAAAGCAGTCTGATAAAAAGTGATTTGTACAGGTACGGGAACCAATGGTCTTAAAATACTCTTAAATATTGGATACATAGAACCGGCATTGGACTATATATTGGACCGGCATTCTTTCGAATCGTGTTAGACTACTTCTATACTTTTCCTAGGAGGTGCTAGTCCTATATCAGGATGATATGAACTGCCGGTGTAAATAAGGGGAGGTGGCGAGAAGAAAACATGGGAAACTGAAACAAAATGCTTTTTTGTTGGTATCTATTACTGATATTTCAAGGATCGATACTTCTTGTCCAATATTTTAGGTGGATCGATACTTTTTAGTCCTATATTTTAGGTGCATCGATTCTACGTGCTCCGAAGCGGACAGATCCAGTATATCGATGCTTTCACCAAAAGTTCTCCAACCGTCCTTCCTTGTTTTGTCACGCCTTTTACCAAATACATTCTTTTCACTCCTCTTCAAAGGACCCGGAAGGCCATCACAAGGACACCCCCGTCAACGTAACTCGGATCAAATGGCTCCTTCCAGTTCACACTCCTTTTTTTCTGTCCTGAGAACATCACAGATACCATCATAAGATTTGGATACCAGAGATTTCATGGGAAACTGAAACAAAATGCTTTTTTGTTGGTATCGATTACTGATATTTCACGGATCGATACTTGTCCAATATTTTAGGTGGATCGATACTTTTTTGTCCTATATTTTAGGTGGATCGATACTTTTTAGTCCTATATTTTAGGTGCATCGATTCCACTTGCTCCGAAGCGGACAGATCCAGTATATCAATGATTTCACCAAAAGTTCTCCAGCCGTCCTTCCTTGTTTTGTCACGCCTTATACCAAATACATTCTTTTCACTCCTCTTCAAAGGACCCGGAAGGCCATCACAAGGACACCCCCGTCAACGTAACTCGGATCAAATGGCTCCTTCCAGTTCACACTTCTTTTTTTCTGTCCTGAGAACATCACAGATACCATCATAAGATTTGGATAACAGAGAAAAGGAATCTTACCAGCATTCCCGTTTTAGAGCTCTTGCAGTGGTATCGTTGCCTCCGGATTCGATGCCTTCAGATTCTTCTAAATCCGTATACGTACGATTACCTTCTTGGTTGCACCTGGATGTTGAGGATTGGACGATGCTTCGGAAACAAGTAATACCCTCCACATAAGCTACAAAAAATGTGTTTGAAAAATTGAAATCCTTGATTCTAGTGGCTTACTAAATAGCAATAGTACACGAGATTACTAAGACTCTTAATATCTATTTTCAGCAATTACTTAAATAATGCTTTTTCCAATGAGATTTGATTACATTTTACCTTTATGAAGGGCAGTATCATTGGAACACAGATCTGCAACGATGAGACCAACATTTACAGATAACTTTGCAAGTGGTGAAACTGAACTGTTGCCGAATATAGCCGATGTTAACAAATCTTGTCCGGTGCATTCACTATGCTTAGCTTGCATGCACTTGAATAATTCCAGTATAGGTCTGAAAAAATAAAATTGGCGAATTCACAAAACTTGTTCGAACCCTGAGATTATACCAAAAGAACCAATTGGATCAAAATCATCGCCGTTTTTTAACTATGAAAAAATTGAAACATGCATATTATAATTTAACAATTAAGAGGTCTGAACGCATTATTGAAAAATTATGAAATAATTTATCACTATGCTGTCGACTTTCAAGTGAGTTCTGAGAAAACGAAAGAAAAAAAATTCTGCTGAATAGATTCACTCACTAAGTGAAGACTCAAGAAGAAATCTAGGCCCGCGCTAGTCCGGTTGGAAGAGTGGTGTGTTAGCAACCAGAGTGTTTCCAGACTACATACATGGGGACTGGTGGGTGTTTAATCTGTCGGGGCATCAAATGTCCTTACTTTGTAACGATGAGTAAGTTTGGAGACTGCAGTTCCAGCTCACGTGTTGACCTCTTTCCCTGACGGTGATTCAAAAAGTACTAGGTCTTTCCTTTCGAGATCAGTCCAGGACCATCTCCAATAGTTCGATGTGTTGCACCAATATGACGTTGATTCAACTACCTACCTATCAAGAAGAAATCTCACTTTTCTGCAAAGATCTTCATCATTAGGGGACTTCAATACTCTAAAGATCAACTACATTCTTCTATAGAAAAAACTAAACGTCAAACTTGACAATTTTGACAGGGATTCACTTGTAAGCCAACAATACGTATTTTTATAGTGTAAGCTGATGTGAAACAGTCGCAATATAAACAACGCTAATTGAATAGATAAGTTAAGCTTTTCGTTAGAAAGGTACTAAGAATACGATTTAGGATATTTATTTGGTCGTCAGTTGAGAATTGGAATTTATTCTGGCCAACAAAATCTGTACAGATTCGAGTCACATTATTATTGCCACCTCCTACATCAGACGACAATAGCACATAGCCAATGAACAGCGGCACATGGCACTAGCCGGCGTGGTGGGTATAAAAGTTAGACACGTAGGCTATCTTGGAACGTATCCTTCATTGCTGTGATTGGTAAAACACGCGATTTACCTGACTTTCAAAAAAAGGTTGTCACTGGATTTCACGCCAAGGACGGCAGTATTTCGGAAACTGTACAGTTTGTGAACTGTTCGCGTGTTGCTGTGGTGAAAGTGTACCGTTACTGGAGTAACGGCACCGTTGGAAATAAACGGCGTGGAAACTGCGGTGCACCATGTGCCATTGATGTGAGAGGTGAACATTGGTTACGACGGTGTGTGATGACTGACCGTCATGACACAGCTGAGCAACTAACGTGTAAAACGAACCAGGGGACTTCCAGACAGTACGACGACAGTACAACGAATCCTGTTACGTATGGGTCTCCGAAGTAGACGGATGGTCACTGCATCCGTGCTGACGAAGTTGCATCAGCAAATACGGCTTCAATTTGAGCTGCAATACCAGAACTACAATACAACTTATTGGAAAAAAGTTGCCTTCTCTAAAGAGTTACCTTCTGCTCTATCGAATGGATGGACGTTCAAGTGTCCGACGAGAAACAAACCGAGAGCAAACACCGTGCAACCACTGCTGGAAGAACACAATATGGTGGTGGCAGTGTTATGGTGATGGGAATGTTTTCATGACATTGTCTGGGTCCTTTCGCACCTGTGGAAAGTACACTCAACGGATTGGGTTATGTATCCATTGTGGCCCATCATGAAAACCATAAGTGTTTTTTTTCCCCTCAGAAGGTTGGGATCTTTCAGCAGGACGTTGTCCATACGTCCAGAATTATCCTCGATCGGTTGGAGGAGCACGACAAAGACACCTATGTGCTCCGCTGCCCACCAATGCCACCAGATCGAACCCACTTTAGCATCTTTGGGACTGTATGGCTTCAGATACCTGTATCAACCTTCCGCAATCTTATTGACTCACTCCCACGCCATCTAGTTGTTGTTCGTGCTGCAAAAGTGCTTATTCTGGATATTAGCAGGTGGTCATAATAATGTGACTCGACCCTGTATATAGTTCAAAATTTCGATTAAATAATAGGCAATGTGACTAAGGTATTTCCGTTTATTGCTATTGATTTTACTCGAAGTACTAATTAACACCAGAAAAAAAAGTAAGCGAAGTGCTGCTTCATATTTGTGGACAATCTTATTTCATTTAGTACCATGAAACCCTTTGATTAATATGGATGCTGCATTCCTTATGAGTGGATTGAAATAAGATATGAAATGTGTAACGCCATTTTGCCATCAAAAGATATACGCCATTGAGAAAAGTTCAACGCATATGATGTGCGTGGATCTGCTAGTTATTTCTAATTAACTGGTGTTTTCTAGTCTGATACTTTTTCGGAGTAAGAAGTGAGATAAAATATATGGTAAAGTCCAAAAGAATATTCTTCCATTCGTTCATTTATGTCAGATCAAGTCACCGTATTTCTTATCACTTACGGGCATAGTGTCTTCAGTTCCTCTTCATTTGGTGGTAAGGGTCCAAGGTCCTCAATTTTTGAAACTGGTACTTTATCAAAGCATTTTTCCATCAGGCATTGTTCAGTACTTCCCCATACTATTATGCCTAGAAATATGGAATATGATATGAATGATATGGAAGAAATTATATATATAAACACTGTACCACTGAGAATGTTGCTTTATATTTTTGACATGACAGACATGATAAGAGACATTTGACAGACAGACATGATAAGAGACATTTGACAGACAGACATTATAAGAGACATTTGACAGACAGACACGATAAGAGACATATGACAGGCAGACATGATAGGAAGAATTTACTGAAATGCGTGTATCAATATTTCTTACCTAAATTATGTCAGAATATTCCATTTAGTCTGAGTTGCAATTGAGTATGTTTTTTAAAGCTTGCAATAAATTACATTAACATTTTAAGAAAATTTAATATCAGGTTGCTGCATATAGTTTTAATAAACTGATTTGTTACAAGACCATTTGTTGATTAAATTTTAGAGTGCTGTTATGTCACTCTGTTTTCATTTTCTTTTACACAGGATCTAACTGGACCTAGACACCTACTACTTAAAGTGGATTCTGTATCACTACAAACATTAATTCCAAGACTAGGATTCTGTCAGCAACATCAATGTTTTAAGGAGTTCTACGGTTTTTAGACTTTCACGATACGGTTACCTAAATTTTCATCCGTTTTTCTATATAGAGAACAGACTACATTTTGTAATTTTGGTTCTAACTGCTCTTCAAAATCACGCTGATAGGACACTTTGAACAACAGTTTCCTGACCCGTTTCTCTTCAAACTATAATCTGAGTTGCTGTATTTGATAAAATATTATTAATATACGATGTTTTTATCATATCTATCCACTCATATGCCTCTGAAACTTGGACAATGTTGTTGAGTGTCAAAAATATAGTGCAGAACTTAAAGAGAAAGAATCATTTTGAGTATTATATTTGGTGGCACACATGGAAATAGCTTGTGGCGAAGATTTAATTTCGAGTTATACCATCTATACAAAGAACCAGATATTATTAAACATATAAAGGTATAGAGAGCAATATGGGTTGGGTATAATATTTGAATGCCCGAGGAAATGAGTACATAAAATATATTTGACACGACCAATTGAAGATTGGCCTAGAGGACGACCAAAGCGTAAATGGACTAGATGTGTGTTAAAGGAGTAGTATTTGTAAAACAGAGAGCTGGATAATTATTGCCAATAATAGTACAAGATGGAACATAATCATCTAGAAGCTAAAGACCCACACTGGGTTGTAGAGTCAATGAAGAAGTTTGATAGAATAATATTTTAAGAAACAGCATTTTTTATTAATATTATTATAATTATAATTATTATTAATAATATAATTATAATAATATTTTAAGAACAGCAAACATTTAATATTTAGGTTTTAGTTTGGCTCTCTTCTTTTAATTTCTGCTACACGAAAGCTGATTTGACCGTCTAAAGTTTAGGAAGAAGTTGTGAAAAAATTATTTCATTGCATGCGATGCCACGAAATATTTAATAGTTTGGTTGGTCGCTCTTCGTTCAATTTTTGTTACATGAAGGCTGATTTGACCACTTAAAAATTAGGATAATGAGATTTGATAAAAAAAAACTTTCATCGACACGATACCTGAAATATTTTAAAATTTAGATTTTGGTTAGTTGCTCTGTGTTCAATTTTTGCAACACGTGGGCTGATTCCACCGTTTACAGTTTAGTTCGAAGAGAGTAACGGTGATTGTTCTTTCATTGACAGGATACCTGAAAAGTTTTTAATTTGGGTTTTTGATTTGTCGCTCTGCGTTCGATTTATTCTTACTTATTAACTCTAACTTATGTAAACTAATATACTCTAACGAATTACTTAGTATCAAAAAGCGGCCACTACCGTCCCTTAAGGGTGCTGAAGGAATCTAGGAGTTTTTTTCTAGACTAAGGGGAAATAAGGGGAATCTCAAGAAGGAAGAGTGGCCAATGAGGTGCTAAATATTTCACCAAAAATGTTTCAAGTAAACACTTTTAGGCGATTTGACTACTTTATGCACTTAGTGCTAATCAAACTGATAAGTCCCTTAAAAGGACAGGTTCAGGGCCCTACTGGTGATTATCTAGTACTTTATACGCTTTACCACAGATATAAACTACAGTAATGCAATGTTATTGATTATTTTGACTGATTGTTTAAGAGAAAGAAAGGAAAAAGCTGACTGTAAGGATGAGCGTGTTGCTGACGACAATAAAACCTAATATAGATATGAGCAATCTGGTGTATTTGAGAGCAATTTATTTTCGTCATTTCATTTTAATAGAGATTTATAATTTCAATTAAACGTTGTCCACTTCTGAAATTGCTTATGAATATAAAAATACTCTCATCAAGAGAGATATTAGGTGAAATTAAAAAAATACATATTCATAGGTACACATGAAACTTTTTATTACCTCAGGATTCCTCTATTGAATTTTTCAGAGGGTTTTGTTGATAAACATTGCTTTTGGAAATGGGGTGTTGAGCCAAATACAAATATTGACGACCAGCTACAGGCTCAAGCCCAACAAGGCTTGTCCTTTGTTTATGAATCCCCAATTCCCAATGACTATCCAATTGTATCTTAAATTCGTACACTCATTCGTACTCATATTTGAATTAACTATATTTTCTGGCAACGCGTTCCAACTGTCAATTACCCTATTAAAGTAGTAGTTTATCCTTAAATCCCGATTAAAATGTGTCTTATTCAATTTATACCCATGGCCCCTTGTTCTGTTATCCCTATTGAAATTTAAGCCCTCTGTGTCCCCTTGTTTTACAAACTTGAAAAGCTGAATCAAATCCCCCCTCCTTCTTCTTCTTTTCAGTGTATACATGTTTAGCTTACTTAAACGTTCCTTATAGTCGAAATTTGTTAGCCCCTTTATTACTTTTGTAGCTCTGTGCTGAACCCTTTCAATTAATTCTATGTCCTTTCTCATATATGGAGCCCAGAATTGTACAGCATATTCAAAATGTGGTCTTACTAAACCCTTATATAACGGCAAGATTATATTCTTATCCCTTGAAGTTACAGTCTTTTTAATATACCCCAATAACCTATTAGCCTTTTTACACGCAGCTGAACATTGGTGACCCATTTTAAAATCCCTGAGAATTATCACCCCAAGATCCTTGACTGTTTCTCCCTCCTTTACCTTTAATCCCTGCAGACAGTACTCGGCTCCACTGTTCCTGTAACCCATATGCAGAACTTGACATTTCCCTACATTAAATGACATACCCCATTTTTCAGCCCATTCGGATATCTTATCAAAATCCCCTTGTAAATTCTCTATCTGTAACTTGGTATCCAGTGTCCCCCGTATTTTTAAGTCATCTGCAAATATACTAATTCTATTCTTGATCCCCTGACCTATATCATCTATGAAAATTATAAATAAAATTGGTCCCAAAACTGATCCCTGAGGCACCCCACTTATAACTTCTGTCCACTGTGAATAATTTCCTTTTACCTGCACTCTCTGCTTTCTACCCAATAACCAATTCTTTATCCATATCAATGTTTTTCCCTGAATCCCCAGCCTTTCCGATTTAAACATTAATGCCTCATGAGGTACTTTATCAAAAGCCTTTTGAAAATCTATGTACATGATATCCACACTGCTCTTATTATCCAGCTCATCAGTAATTTTTTCGTAGAACTTCAAAAGGTTTGTAGAGCAGAATCTGCCGTTCCTAAACCCATACTGATTCTCTGATAACAGTCCCCCTCCTCCAAGTATAACATTATATGCTTTTTTTTAACAGAGATTCAAATATTTTGCAAATTACTGATGTTAGACTTACAGGTCTATAGTTGCCCGGATCACTTTGTATTCCCTTTTTAAAAATTGGAGTTATGTTGGCCAACTTCCAATCCATTGGTACCCAACCCTTGCTAGATGTTGAATTAAATATCGTGTGAATTACTTTCCCCAATTCTTCCGCGCATTCCACTAGTACTCTCGGATAAATATCATCTGGCCCTGGTGCTTTAGATGGCTTAATTCTTTTCAACTGATGTACTATTTCTTCCCTGTTAAATTTGCATTCTTTAACTATACCCCCTGCAAAGGCTCCATCCTTGGGATCCTTTTTTAAATTATAGTTACCATTGAAAACCCCCAGAAAAAAGTCATTTAACACGTTGGCCATTCCCACCTCGTCTTGAATTAATTCACCTCCCCTCCCCTCCAACGGGCCCAGTGTAGTACTAAATTTATTTTTACCACTTGCATATGCAAAAAATTCTTTTGGGTTTATATTTATTTCCCTTGCTAATTTTTCCTCCAAGGACACCTTTTGCTTCCGACTAATAGTTTTAAACTCCTTTCTGGCTATCAGATATGCCTCCTTGTCCCTGTCATTACCAGTGCTTTTATATACCCTGTATGTTCTTCGTTTTAATTTTAAAGCTTTGTGTGTTTCCCCTGAAAACCACATAGGGAGCAATTTTCTAGATTTTCCTTTTTTCCCGAACGTTACATGTTTTTTAACACCCTGTCTAACTTATTCTTGAATTCCTCCCATTGTTCAGAATGATGCGGTGTTAACAATCGCCCTTTGAATGTCTCCTTTAACTCTTCCCTTATCCTATGAAAATTTACCTTTCTGAAATTTGGAATTATCCTACTATTGATTGTGTATGCTGACTGAAAATTTATACTTAACCTGATACTTCTGTGATCACTTTCTCCCAGTGGCTCACCTATTACCAAATCCTGCACCCTATCCTCATCATTGCTGAAAACCAAATCCAATATTGCGTTGTCCCTAGTATCTTCATACACCATCTGGTACAAAAAACAATCCTGTATCACTTTAAAAAATTCTGCCCCTTTCCCATTTGTAGCTAGATTGTTTGTCCAGTCAATATTTGGATAGTTATAGTCCCCCATTAAAATTAATTATCCTTTTTGACATGCTTTGTTTATCAGATTGCACACGCCCTTTTCCTGCTCTTCACTACAAACAGGAGGTCTATATATATTACCCAGAATTAGTCCTTTGCCTTTGTCTGTATTCAGTTTCACCCAGACTGATTCTATACCCTCAGTTTTACTATTTAACTTTATTTCCGTACAGTTTAAGAATTTTCTCACATAAATCAAAGCCCCACCCCCTTTCCTATTCACTCTGTCCTCCCTAAACATTGTGAATCCACTTAATTCTAAAATTTGTGCATCTTCACTGCTTGCCCAACTTTCAGTAATCCCAATGATATCTATATCCTCTGCTTGTGCAATTCCCTTGAGCTCATCCATTTTATTTCTCACACTGCCGAGCATTACAATAAAATACTTTTAGCTTTTTTTCACTCTTATATTGCACTTTCCCCTTGTATTATTTGTCTTGGTATTGTTTTTCTCCCTTACATTGCATTTTCCCTTTGTATTGTTTGTCTCCTGCAATTTAGACCCTGTTAGTTTTCCTAAGCAATTACTGTGTACTGTCAGCCCTCTATGTCCTTCCCACCCCTGGTTGTATTCTAGCTTTTTGACTCCAGAATATTCAAAACCCGCTTGCCAACCTCCCTATTACCTATCAGGCTTAAATGCAAATTGTCCCTTCTTATCCAATCCCTCCTACACTCCTTAAAAACATCTAAAAATCTAACCTCCTCCCTCTCACACAAATCCCTTAACAACCCGTTCATCTTATTGGCCCTTTGATTTAACCACCCATTACCTAACCCATATCTAGGTAGTAATCCTAATACTGTTACCTCTTTGAAGAAAAGTTTTGTAAACTATGATTTAAATAAAGTCTAGGAAGATGTTTTGGATATTATTTGTTCACTGTACATGATAATTTAGTTTCCTTTATGATCTTTAACTTTTTTTACATGCCGGAGATTTTACCAGAGTTAAAACTAGAATTTAGATTGAAAAGAACATATTTTCAATCCATGTAAGGGTAAGTTTTTAAATTTCATGTAAAATTGTATCGATGGTAAGGTGACTGGACGATCTGATTCAAAATACATTCGTAAGCTGAGGTTAAATGGAAAAAACAAATTCGAGGTAGTCACTAACTTGTCGTTAAAGACAGTATTTATTACGACAGTATTATTTTAAAGAACCACACGAATTTTAATCGTAAGTTTTTCTTTAATTTGACAGCTTTTTCTAAAATTCTGTTAATTTACCTGTTGCAATTGATATTGGAATGGTTACTACTTCGAAAGAAAAATGAACAAGTTCTTCGGGAATTGTCATAGAAGCAGAATTCCGTTGCTTTTTTAATACTAATGGCGAAGCTAAATTTAAAAAAAAAAAAAAAAAACACGCTTCTTTGGAATTTTATCTTTGAAAAAGTTACTCTTTTGCAAAAGAGGTAAATCCACAATCTTTTTTATCAAATGGATTTTTTTGGCATTTAATACATTCTTTTTAGTGTTTTTGACAATTTTAGACCCAAACCGTGTTCAAGAATCATTCTCCTTCGTGAAAAAGGTCTGAGCAAATAAACATCAGGCTCATTATTCATTCTTATTTTTCTTTCTTCTAAGTATTTTACAAGTTTTGCGAAAAGAAGTCAATTAAATTGAGTGTGTTGATGTTTTACAGTATAAAATTTGGATAACTTTATTTTCTCTCTCTCTGGTACTGCCATCTAGTGTTAGAAAGATGAGCTAAATTATACTCCCAAAGGAAATATTATTTTATTTCATGATGCGTTGTGGGAAGGAAATTAAAATTTCATCAAATAAGACCAGGAGTTAAAAATACATCCTTTATCGTTTGTATTTTATGGACGAAAGAGTATCATTGCTTAATTATGAAAACGCATTAAAATTTTATAAATGTTTAAAACTGTTTTATTTCATTTTTAAAATGATTTTATTTTAAAATTTATCCTGATTAATTTTATTTGCGGTGAAGATACAAACATACTAAGAGGCTCTACCTTCAGCTTGGTTCTTTTGCAGAATCCCTGAAACATTTAAAACAATATTCAATAGTGCATCATGTAATCTAGTTTCAGTGTGAAAGCAGCTTCCAGAGAAAGAAAAAAGGATTGTTTTCTGAAAGTAGGTTTTTTCCCCCCTTTAATTGAAGGTTTTGGCTTTTTATGAATCCTTACAATATGTTAAGGCGTTTTAAATGGTTGTGTTGGATAGAGTGAACAATAATGATTGTATTCATGGATTGGAATTGATTGTAAAACTATGTGAAAAATTGAAGTAGCCATCTTGTTTCAAAAATCTTGTAGTGACAAGTTGGAATTTAAGTTGTGTACATGTTGGCATAGGAAAGATAGTGGACATTGACGGTGATGATTTCTATATTTCCACAATGATGAAAACACACAAACTTTGGAAAGTCAAAAGTTGCGGACGCAATCTGGTACAACCGCAACAAAATTTTGCGTAAATTAAAGCCATTAATCCAAGTGGACGATTGCCCTACTTTTTTGGTGGACATGAAGCGTTAAGATTTCCTTGTTCTTTGTGTTTAATTTTCTTTATTTTGTGTTAAAATATAAGTTTTAAATTGATATCTCGCATTATTGCTCATATCCTATCATAGTGATATGATACACCAACTTTACCCAGATGTTATGCCAACCTATCCCGCATCAGGGGTATCTGGGCAAAGTTTGAACACTTTCGTAAACAATATTTAACGAGTAAACTGTACTATTTTTAGTGATGATTTCTACATTAATTTGTTGCAAGGGAGTTCCACTATTAGCAGCATTGGTTATATTAGCTGAAAGTATTACTGAAAAAAAAGGAAAATCAAAAACCAAACTCTGTGCCAACTAACCCGGTCTTCCCTAAATATTTCAATACTTTTTAAGGGAACTGAAATTTTACCCAACTGGAATGAAAAACAACAATTCATACGTTTGAAATAAGACTTGATGTGTTTCAAAAATTATACATTGAAATAGATCAATTTATTTTCGGATATTTCATCATTAAACAGTTTAGTATGCAGGCTTTTTTTCTCTCAATTCCTTAGTTATTTTGCCTTTGGAGGCACACCTCCTATAGGTATGTACTGCCTTCACGGACCCTAGGTACTCTAGAGACCTTTTCTACTCACATGGGGTTTACTATCGTTCTTAAACAACGGGAGCATACTCCTGAGATAAGCAAGCGATTTTTTCTGATTTCCTCCCATTACTTTGTCCCCAATCCTTAATTTCCCCACTTCACGATATTTTTTACTTCACCTTGTCTCAAGTAAAAGATCTCGTGAAAGCTGAAATTCTATCTTTAGCTAATATTATATCTTTGGCGTAGCTTGGCCATATATGGTCCTTGTGCCAAAAATCACCGTAGCAACCAACCTACATTAGATATTTTATTAACCCCCAGATAGTTTTCACGTGTAAATATCTGTATTCTCTCTGTATTCTGTAAATATCTGTATGAAGTCTCTGAATGACATTTAAATAATTTTGACCTTGACAAATAGAATTTGTTCTAAGATTATTTCAACCAATTGATCATTATGAGTGTTTTTAAGAGAAAGAAATACTACTCTACTTGAGAATAAGATGGAAATTTCTGTAGTAGATAGAAATTAAAATTTCGCATAATAAGCGCATTTTATAAGTTGCAATTTGAACTTTTAAGTTGAAAAGAATTAACAAGATTTTGAAAAATACATACTGTGATACTATGAATAGTTGTACTAAAAAGCTTCTTTTTATCTTAGTTATTATGTTTTTACTCTAAAATAGTTCAAACCAAAACTTTTTTTCGTACACGAAAGAAATTTTAATTTTATATCGAAATAATCTTACCTTTAAGAATCAGAAGTAGTAATGGTAACAGCGTATTCATCTTGCTTTCAGCTGTGGATCTCTGAAGATATCCTAAAACTAAAAACCGGTATTCGAAGTTAATGTTTTAAGTTGATATTCTTACGGATATGACGATCCAGGATTTGATTTTGAAAGGAAATCCTCTTCAAGTGCCTTTGTAAAGGAAGTGGAACAAAGACTCAAAAACGAATTCTTGTCATTCATTCAGAGATGATACTTATAATATCAGACAGAAAAGAACAATTGTCAAAAACTCAACCAAAACGTATTAATATGTATCCCAATAGAAAACATCAATACCACAACTGTTAACAATTACAAAGCGCATGAGTATAAAACTACGTCTTAAAGGAGGAAGTAAGGTTACCATGATTTCACTTCTAGGAGCAACACTAAATCCAGGTAATAACTCAAAACCTGCAAAGTAAAAAAACATGCGGTGACGTCATATGCTTGATTCATCGTAATGGCCTCCAAATTGACCACTTATGGCTACTGTTCTTTGTGTTCTGACGCTCTGATCGAAGCTTCGAAAGTTCTTGTGAGCTATGAACTGTTACAAAGTTAAGAACAAAAAGAAGGAACGTTCGTTTTGAATTTTAGATTCATTCTAGCTTTCTGCCTCGCAGATTTCGGACCAACTTCGGACGCGCTGACTGTGGAATTACGCTAAATTCTTGCTGATGTAAATAAGCTCATTTATGGAGTTGTAAATATGTTATAGTAGAGCAAGTTTTATCCATTCTTATGTTATGTCTACATGATTTCATTACTTACGAAAAATTGGCGTTTGGTACAAACTAACCTCCAGAAACTCATTAAAATCTGTACCAATGTAAAATTTTGTCAACTCTTGCCAATTCGAATTTACTTGTAATGAGTAATACCAAAACCAGAGTTTCTATTTTTTTTAAAGGGAGTCATTGTTCTTATCCAGGACAAAAACTCTCCGTAAAGACTTAAAAGGAGGCAGTGAACATAAAGTTAAACCTTTTTTACACGGGAATATATGTCTGCAAAGGTTTTTTTTAGGCTCGATGGATTTCCCAAAGTGAAATCTGTTGATAGGCTACTACGATCATCGTATTTATCATGCATTGATTTTTTGGGGGGATATCTTCCTCCAAGACACTATGTATGATACTAGATCCATTATCTGGATAAACTGACCTCATTGCAATTTTTTCTTTCACAGCTGCAAGTGGCATCCTCTAAAGGCAGCTATGTTTGAACAAGTACGTCAATCCATGAGTGAGATCTACAATGCGTGCATTACTGTTGGTGGTCGCAACTTTGATCTCCTAATCTGACAGTGTGTAAGTACTGCAAAAATGTAAAATTATTTCCTATTAAAAATATTGTTAACATACTTGCAGTCGTTTATTTCTGTACCTAATGTGAAGCTGCAAAATAAATAATTACTGTCAAGGTGTAAAATTATTTCCTAAAGCAACGTTATTTGATTTCTTGTATAATCTTTCATTTCCTCATTCTAAAGTACCCTTTAGTGCATTGGTTCCCAAAGTGGTCTCTACAGACCCCCAGGGGTCCGTGAGACCACTGAGGGGGGTCTGTGGCAAATTAAAATTAAATCGTGGTGCATGAACAACGTCGGGGGGTCCGCGAAAGGTTTAATATATAGTAAAATTATTGTGACCCATTTTCATTGTTATGAAAGTTAAAATAAATAACAACAAATAAATTGGTAGCGATTTTTACGACTTGAATAAAGAAATAATTTGTTTTATTTTCTTATATCTTAAATTTGTCTTTTTTTACTGATAGCAGTATGATGTGAGACGAAGAAAAAATGCATATAATATATAGTGTTGAATATTTAATGTGGCTTTATTCCTTTATCAGGACATAGTACTTCACTTATGTACATTCTCTGCAATAAAACTTCGTCAAAGGAATCAATGAAACTTTCTAAGTTAAAGGAACATTTGACAAAAGTCCATAGTGACAAAAGAGATGAAGATATATGACTTTTTTAAAGCAGTCAAATAAAAATATTTGAAACAGTGTCATTGTGACAACTCTTAACGACAACATCTGAACGAGATGACAATGGACTACGTGCTTCTAATAACATTTCTTTACTGATTGGAAAGTTCGGAAAGCCGCACACCATTGGTGAAGAGCGTATTATACCAGCTGTAATTGATGTAATACGCACCGTGCTGCATAAACCAGTTTTCGCTAATGTAAGAATTTCACTGAGTAATACAGTACAAAGAAGGATTGACGAAATGGCTTTGACTAGAAAATTCTTTATGTGAGTATTTAAAAATATCTGAATTCTCTACACAGCTTGACGCAGCAACTTTGCCAGGAACGAAATTTTACTTTTAGATTTTGTGTGATTTGTAAAAGAAACCTTTTTCCAAGAATATTGTTATTTATCAAATGTTTGGAAACTGATACAAAGGTGAAGCAATATTTAATGAATTAAAAAGATTCTTCAATTTGAAAACTATACCCTTAAATAATATCCTCTCCGTTACTAATGATGGTACTCCGGCATTGATAGGACACCGAGGCTTTCTGGCATAGTTAAAACAAGCTATACTGAATGTATTATCTATACATTTGTCATTCATCGACAACATTTAGTCACCAAAAATCTGAGTGAACGCTTTTATGGCTCACTAGATTATGTCATTAGAGGAGTTAATAACAATCAAAAGGAATGCCTTAAATGAGAAATTATTTGTTGAACTTTGCTTGGAAAATGAAGATTATAATAGTTTAGTACTTAGCATGGAAGTTCGTTAGTTATCTAAACGTACATGTTTGGATCGATTTTTTGCACTTTTTGATTCAGTGTTGGAATTCCTGGAAGGTAAAGACAGTGATTTGAGGCTCAATTTAATTCATTCAAAAAATGACATAGCTTATATTACTCACTTGTCAAACCTAACTAAACCAATTTGAAGCTACAAGGTGTTCAGTTAAATTTAATCAAAATTAAAAGTATAATATCTGCGTTTGTTTCAAAACTTTTTCTATACAACTAGAGGAGAGAAAAATGCTCTCATTTTCCAAATCTTTCAAAATTACAAAAACGAGATGCCAACACTTAATTCTGGTTCTTTATTCTGGCCTCAGCCAAAGATTTGAAGACATTTTTTACATGGTTATCCCCGATTGGATCTTGGACACTTTTGCAAGTAGACCCACATACTCAGATAAATCCATACTAATTCAGGAGAAATATATCGAATTATTCACAAATGACTAGCCGAAACCAATGTTTGAACAAGGATACCACAAATTCTGGTTACAAAACAGATACAAATTTTATATCCTGCATTACGGGTTAATGTACAGAAGCTATTAATTGCTTTCCTGTCTTTCTATTTAGTAGAACGTGGATTTAGTGCAGCTGTGAGTTTCATCACAGAAAAAAGAAACCGACAGGAAATTAGTGCTCGTGGAGACTTACGGAAGTTACTCCTAAACAAAGAGCCTAGCATAAAAATCTTATATCTTCCCATCAGGTTCACCTATCTAATTAACCCGGGAAAGCCTAGCGGTACCATATGGTACCAGAAATAAAGGTTTAAGGTATTACAATTTTCTTCGTTATAATACAAATATTTTGTTTGTTTGTTAGTAGAGGGCAACACACACAAGAGAGTGAAAAATCATATCTAGGTAATAATTTAAGTGAACAACATCTCAAATTTTTACTTTGAGCGGAAGAAACAAAAACATTTTTGGGCTATGACAAAATGACGCATTGTAAAAGTAAGTACAACCGTTCTATATTTACTGATACATATAGAAATGAAAGTTTGATACAATATTTATCGTTTATGTCTAGATATTAAGTGCGCAGTGTTTCAAAAAATATATAATAATATTCTGTACATCTTTTTTTGTATTGGAATGTTACTGGTACCGTACGGTACCACTAGGCTTTTACACTATCTTTTCGTCACTGCTTAGATTTTTATTGGTTTTTGCTCTAGAAAATACAAAAATGGTTTAAAAGTGTATAATTAATTTTTTTATCAAAAAAATAGAATAGTTAAAAAATAAATGTGTATAAAATAATTATACAAAAATTTTGCATAAAGATACTAAAACAAAACCAGTATTTCTATTGCTTATTTCATAAAAATAACAAAGCCAAAAGTATAAAATGGGGAAGAAGTTGTAGGTTAAAACGCAGTTATGGAATTAAAATGTGTCTTTGACTATATTTTTGAACACATTAGTTCTTATGGCAGTTTTTATGTGTATATTTAAATCATGTGTATATTTTATTATTTTGAAATACAGTTTCATTTTTCAGAAATATATAACACTAGAAAAAGCTCTTCTGCTATTTGATGAATTAAACTCAGAGTCGGACTTAAGAGATGTCTATATTGAACCTCCTGATGTTGCAGTAGTATCACAGATGAAGACTCGGCAGAAGAAGACGAAGGAGAATTTACAGATAATTTATCTGGTCGTCAGTTACGTGTAGATGTAGAAACGTAAAAACCCACAGAAAAGATTATTTAGATTTACATTCCGAAGAGAGAGGGTCTGGCAAACTCTGCACACGAAAAAAAGTAGCAAAAAGAATCAAGAAGACTGGTACAAATAAATTTAAAAGAAGTTGAGTTCAAGATGTGCTGCTATAAACTACACTAGTCGAGTTCACACTACGTGCGTAAAATGTGACGTAGGGCTTTGTATTTTTTTTAGACTTTAACTTAAAATAACATTGCAAATAGACCATGTAATAAAGTTATTGATTATATTTCATAAAAAAATGCCAGTATTATTGGTAATATTATTGGTATTACCATTTGTCTTGTGCTTTCTGGATAGTAAAAATTTTCTCTTCTTCTCTTACCATATTTTTTTACTATTAAATATTTATCAAAATGTGTTCTTCTATGCCATACATTTGTATTTTTGTATTAATTTCAAATCATAAACTGGTAAAAATATATTTTAATCGCTTGCGTCAATATCAGTAAGAAATTGCATTACTTACAATTTGCTCCCTTAAAAGCCTAGCGGTACCATATGGTACCATGCATTTTTTGCCAATATTTTTGAAATTTTACAAGAAAAAAAGGCTTTTCCTACATAAATAGCATCCTATCAACAATATACTAGAAAAAAATTGATGTTGGAAAAAAATAATTAATTCAGGCTTTGCCGGGTTAAAAAATGTATTTTTGTATTTTAAAGCAAGTTATAATTTCAATAAATACTACTTACTAGTATATTTTAGAAAATATATAGTAGTAGTAGTATTTACTCTCTAAAATACTACTACTATTTATTTACTACTGCTGCGATATATTACAGTAGTAGTAGTACGTTTTTTTGTAAATACTACTACTTTCAATAAATACTCATTTTAATAAATACTACTACTTTCAATAAACACTCATTTTAATAAATACTACTACTTTCAATAAATACTCATTTTAATAAATACTACTACTTTCAATAAATACTAATTTTAATAAATACTACTACTACTATAATATATATAGCAGTTAGTAGTAAATAAATATATACAAAAAACATACAAAATTTATACTTGAATAAATAAAGACCATTCAAGACATGAAAGTTAAATTTGTAATTTTTCTATTATGCAGTTATGTAGTTATTTTACTTTGGGGTTCATGGACAGGTTTTTGCTATAAGAAGTGGCCCATGGACATACTAAGTATGGGAACCACTGCTCTAGTGCATCTGAGTGGCACTTGAAGAGATACATCCCTGGGCAAATGCGACTTAATTTTAATTCCCTACCTCGCATTAAAATTTGTAAAGGAAATTTTGAAACTCTCTGTATAAGTTGTTTGAACATTTTTGATATTGTACCAGTAAAAAATATACATCTGTCTATAGGCGAAGGTCTCACTTAGTGAGAGTCGAAGGTACCATGATACCAGGGCCCAAAATCTCGGGGCATGAGAAGTATAAAAAGTTTCTGTATTGTAATGTGGAGTCTTTTAGTTTTGTTGTTGAAAAATAGTACCAATCTTTTCCTGGTGTTTATTATCTTAAGAAAAGTGTTCAATATAGTTATGTAAAAGAAAATAACTGAAAATTTATACAATTTAGGGTTTGGGAGATACGTATTTTCATTTCATGAGGGGGCTCGTTATCTAAACTAATACTAGGAACAGTCATTCAGCTTTGCACCGTGTCTCAGAGTGCAGTTTAATTAACCATCGACAAGATTTGTAATTGCATTGTTTTTTTGTATACCGCCGACCAACCGGCATAGTGATTAAGGTGTTAGCCTCTAGATCGGAAGGGTTCTGGTTCAAATCCATGTCCGGGCATGGATGTTTGTATTCGTATGGTGTAGAGGCGGCTGATGCATCTTGAATCTGTCGTGGCTGAACGTCCTCACGTTGGGTTGGTGTGGAAGTTTGGAGAGTGGGATTCCAGCTCAGGTGTTGCTTCGTCATCTGACTGTAGTTCAAAATTACGATGTGTTATCCTCAGATCCTTCCCTTAAGGGATTGATCTTGGACCGTCATCAATAGCCCGTTGTGTTGCTCTAGTACTAACTAATAATTACCAATTTTTTGTATACCAAACCTCTGAAAATGAAAAAGTAATAATTTTAGTGATCGCCTTATATTAAATTAGAAATAACCACTACTTTGTAAAACAGCTGCTTCTCAACGATTCGGAACTTGAAAAACAGAAGTTAATTTCCTATTTGTTCCAGATTAAGAGAATGGAAGTATCTCTATAGAATCCTGTAATTACACTGGTGTGCAATGGTAACTTTTTCTTTTCAACTGAATCCCAATGGCCTAATGTATTGCAGAAAAAGCCCCTTAAAAGTTGCCACTTATTCTGCCAAAGCTAGAATAAGCTACTTTGTCAATTAAGCAGATTCCACAATGGTGATACAGATGTTGAAAAATCGAGAGACAACTCTTATTAAAGCACTGGTGAGAAGGAAAGTGTTTTAAAGATAGAAAGAATAAAATCGATATGAGACCACATTTCTGAAAGGTTATCGGACAGTTGCTACTTTTGCTGCCAAAGCTATTGGCCACTTTGTCACTCGGGTCTATTTCCACAGATTCCACCCTACTGCCTCGAATAAATATCTTGCTTCCAACAGAGTGACCTTGGAGCACACCTTCCGTAATGTAGAGAACGGTTTTAGTGTAATTTTGACTGAACTATGTAACCCACAATCCGTTGTTCCTTTTTTTAAATGTATATTGAGTTTCGTGTTCAGAAAAGTCATCGTAATATTGATGCAATACTTCGTAGGGTAAGGCGGGGTAATTGTAAACAAAATTTGTATGTTCAATTTCAATCCCTATTTTCAAATTCTTGATAAAGTAATTAAACATTCTTCACCCTACTAAACTAACTTGTCACTATTCTACTTTAATATTCAATTTGTACGAAGATTCTGAAAAAAAAATTAACACCGCACTAGGCTGTTTACAATTACCCCTGAAAGAAGGGGTTATTGTAAACAACGATTTTCCTCTTGATATTGAATATTGAACAAGTGGCAGCATGAGCAGTAGTCATAGCAGTAGGAGGAACTCCAATGGTATTTGTACTCTTCTAATACCATGTTTACAATAACCTAGTTTTGATCTTTACATTTACCAAGTACTCCCACTTCTTCCCCTCAAAAATATAGTGACACTTGAAAGATGCATTGATCATGAGGTGACTTTCAAGAATACATAACAACAAATAATTCAAACATTTACGGTACAAAAAATGTATTTAGTGTAAAAAAAAATTACTTTTTTAAATTAAAAAAAAATTTACAAAATACAAATTTAGGAACAAAAAACAAACACATATTACATTTCTAACACATTAACAGTGTACTCAAATTGGAAAATTTCTTTACGACCTTCTTTGCTACAGGTTGGAGTAGGTAAAATTATTTTGACATGATCTTTGGTAACACACAATTAGTCTTTTACAACCACATCTAAATTAGTCTATGTATTTTCGATGCATTAAAGTCCGGTAATTTCAAACTCCTCTTCTGAAACAACATCCTCCCTTCATACATACGAAAAATGGGCTTTCCCCTCTAAACATCTATAAGTCGTTTCAATGTCTTCCATGAATGGCGCCAAAATATTTGTCTTCCCCTACAAGCTAGTCTTCTATATTTTGCTTGGATCTTTGTAGAACTTCAAACTCTTCACCGTCAATGTTAGTAAATTCTTTCAATAGTTCCTCATTCTCGCTGTTCTAGAGTTCTGCTTTCCTATGCATTTGCTTCTTTCTTGGTTTCTTACTTACCTCCTGGCTCTTTCACTTTCTTCTCATCTGTCTTCCTTTTGTTCTTTTTCTCTTCTGTCTCCTACAAGCGCGATAGAACTTGGTCAGTTGTAAGAACTTCACCATATGTGTGACGTTTTAGTAAATCAGTCTTCCTGCTCCCCAAGAACACGAAAGATGCAATAAAACGCAATTCAAACGTACTAAATATGATTAAATACAAAATTACACAGAAAAACAAATTGGTTTTCCATCCAAATTGTTATGTTCACAATTACCCCGTCCCTTGAAAATTATGTGGTAATTGTAAACATTCAACTGTTGGTGCATTCAATTTCCCAGAAAGAAAAGTCAATGATTTTCTGTTCGATAGAAACATAACTGACCGTAGTAAAGAATTGAAACAACATACCTTTTAATATATTATGGAGGGCAGGTGAAAATGCAGCACACAACAACTTTAAAACCCAATAGTTTCAATCACAAATTTTTCAGCTAAACAGATTGCTATCAGATGTGGTTCAAAGAAATATGGGATAACCATATTACATCCTCAGGGTTACCAGCTTTCATATTTCACAACATTTTAGTTTCTCGGAGTCCTACGTGGGTGCTTGTATAGCTTGTTTACAATTACCCAGCCTGGCCCTACTCGTGTAAGGTAAAGCACCTCGAACTCAAAATGGTATTCAACTTCGAATAACATGCAAAGCTACAAAGATGATTTACGAACTAGGTTCAGGTTACGATCAAACGCTGCATATCACCATCTTAGAGTATGGAAGTACTGAGAAAGATTATTATCGCAAGAGATTCGTCGTCATCGATGTGAAAAATTACAAATACAGAACGGAGAAATAGCTGAACTACAGA